>OX376699.1:15544596-16144596 GCA_947389925.1 Coelopa pilipes | reverse complement strand
ACCGATCTGCGATTTAGATTTGGGTAACACATCTAAAATTACCAAAATGTAATTATAAGCCTTATATGTCATCTCCATTGGTCCAAGATAATTGATGTGAAAAGTTCCTAACGGCTCGAACTCTTTGTTGATTGCATTTAGAAATCGTTTCTTCATCCCGAATGCGCATTGGATATGATGTGCACCATGCAGCATCTTTCCAGCGCCTTGCTTCTTTATGGAAAAATTTCATTGCTTATGAGCCATTTTAATGATTTGGTTTTCCATGAACGATGGTACTACAATCAGTTTCTTTACAGGATATTTATAAAATACATCGTGTTCGTACTCAGCTATGTCCAATATAATAGGAACTGCGTGAATCCAATTACTGGGTGAAAATCATGGTATTCGCTGTGCTTTTGTAGTAGAACTGCTCTGTAGCCAAGCATACCAACATCAGTGTGTACCTCGGTCAACGCTTTCGGATTATATAAACTTAAATCTGGCTCGTTCATCAAGGCCCCTTTCAGTTGTTGGAATGTTGCCAACTGCTAATCCTACAGCATGATCTTTACCGTATTTTTTAACAAATCGGAAAGTGGTTTGGTGATTACATAAATTTCTCGAACTCAGGTGGAACTCGACTCAGGTGTGACATATCTGCATCGATTTCAGATTATTCTTTATCTGAAACTAATCACAAGTCTCCAAATTCTTCACTCAATTCGGCAATGCGATCGTAGCCCTCCAAATTCATCACTGGCTCTTTAGCAACAACAGTGCCCATTCTCACGACCTTGATGGTCACTTCTGTTAGTGCCATCTGCTCCTTACTTTCACAACTCAGTGTCGGTCAATTCAGAAATACTATGTCCAGCAAAAACGATGTCCTTAAGAACTAATCTACAAATTTTCTTTGGCTTTTCCAATTTTGCTTTATTTGACATGATGTTTACATTATTCTTCTTATACTTAATTGTTCCGTCGCTATCGCTGCACTTTACTGCACGATGATATCTTTGACGCATTTGAAACATGCCATTCGTCTCGTCTCAAGCCATTTTTCTCTGGAGCAAAATGTGATCTTCTCACATGAGGATAATTTGACACTGACGATGGGTATCGCATCAATAGAAAATTTGTTGACATTTGGGAATGTATGAATTGTATGTAAAAAAAACATGTATTTTTTGAAAAATTAAGATAGTTGAATTTAAGCAAAAAAAATTTTATTTATTTGACATAGGCTGTCAAACTAACATAAGGTTATGATTTTCGCAAGACATATATTATGTTTATGTTTATTTGGTGACATAATAATATCTAAAGAATTTATTAATTCAATAAAAATACAATTCTAATCCCGTTGAACTTAGACAAATATCGGAGACTCTAATTTTATTAGTGTTTATGATAAATTTGGTATATATTTGAAATATATAGGGAATTGTTTGATAGTCCTTGTTTTCATATAATACGTAAAATATTAAGCCTAACAAAAAAGGGAATTTAATTAAAACTGTGCAATACTCTTTGGAACTGATGAACAAGCAAGCAGGGGTACTCAGGCTTGAGAAAAATCTTGCCATATAATTGTCATAATTCTAATCGAGATTAGTTTACATGCTGTGAATCAGTTGGATTTGCGCCTAATCCGAATCCGGGGGATTCCTAATATTAAAAATCATATATAATCGAAGATTTATTCGTGTAAAATTTGTGTTGTTTACAAGAAAAAGCAACAAACCAATAATTGGAAGTAAATTGCGTCAACTGGCTCGATTTCGCAGGTCCTTTCGACATTATACTGGCGTTTTGGTATGTTGTGCAATGAATGCTATTTATTTAGAATGTTCAAGTTACTTATCAACAGTCACCTTCGTAGCAGCATTTTCAAGATTAGCTAGTCACCGTGGATGTCATCGGGATATCTACTCAGATAATGGAATGAATTGCGTATGGGGATTCGAAAGAAATTAAACGGAACTTTTGATTTGGTCTCAGAACCTCAAGTCTCAAGTGAGTAGTAATTCTTGGGGATTCAAAAGAAATTGAAAGGAACTTACGACTTTGTCTCAGAACCTCAAGCCTCAACTAAGTAAGAATTGAAATTGCTCATCATCAATAAAAGTAGCATTATATTCTACCGGAGCACCTCATATGGGCGGACTCTGGGTAACGGCAATTAAGATTTTCAAATTTATCATCGTAAAGTGGAAGTGGATAAATATCTCCAAAGTATTTTCTACACTACTCTTAAGATTTGAAGCATGTTTCAATTCGATACCTCTAAGTCTTGTATCCGAAAATATTGGAGACTTATCCACTCTGACTCCTTGCGATTTGCAAAATGATGATTTAGTGGTTGTGCGAGAAGAGAATCTCCCACCAAACGAGAGACTTGTTCCTCAACAAAAAAAAAAAAAAAATGTTTTACGGCTGTCACGGTGGAGTCGAGTATGAGACCAAAGCACTGAAAGACCGTGGTTCTGTAGGAACCGTCTGAAAACCCAAATGAAAAGTATTGCGAAGACTATTATGAAAAGACTACTAGACGTTTTTCTGATGGTAGATAGTTCATTTCGCTAATCTGCGACAAAGCCGCGACAAAATCCTGACCAATATGTCCGATATAAGAGTGCGTTGAAAGAATATCAACAGCTATGAATAGGGTTCCGAAGCCAAATCCGGAAACTCCATCAAAATATTATTATCTGCGTCACCATGCGGATGTGGTGACAGATAGTACCACAACGAATCTACGAGTGGCGTTTAATTCTTCATTCATATCATTCTTCGAATGGAGTTAGTTTGAACGATGTTCTGTTTCTTGGCCTCTTTCTACAAATCCATTTGACTCTACTGATATTGAAACGTAGGTTTTGTAAATACGTTTTCAGTGCGGATATTGTAACATAAAGAAATTTATGACTATTTCCAAAAAATGTCAGTGTTACAAGCAAATAATCTTTGTTTGTTTTGAAGAATTGCTCATACGTTGATGGCATCTTAACTAGTGCCCATGATATTCCAGTGTGCAGAGCGCATGCGAGTAGGAGGCACTTGGCAATAATTGTTAGATTTACGAGTGCGTAGAAGTCTCGTCAGTAGGAGCAATAGTGGAACGGTCGGATTTAACCAAGGGTGAGTCTTTATTGAGGGCTGAGTTGATTTTAGACACTTACATTAAAATTTGTAGATTGGCTTGGGTGTACAAACTTGGTCGAGCATCGTATTTGTACCAAGCCAAATGTGGAGCCTATTATACAACGCTATTACCCGGTTTCCTCAGCGATTCAACTGAAATAGCAGCCGGTGCTATTCCTATCTTAAAATGAAGACAAAAGCTCAAAGCTTTACGTTAACAATTCTGTCGAAGATGAAAAATAGAATACGTGAATACAAGCGATATTAGTAGAAGTTTATGACACGTGATATGCAAATTGACGACTTGGTGTTTGTGAGGGAAGATAATCTCACTTCAAATGAGTGGCGGCTAGGACGTGTCATTCGCCTTCGACAAGGCAATGGTAAGAGAGTTCGGGTTGTGGAACGAACCGAGAGGGGTAGCATTAGTTTGCGTTTCTAGAAATGGACCACGAAGAGCGATTACGAGCAGTGACGTTGGATCACTACTGCTCCAACTGTTTTTTCACGTTCCAAAGTCGTTGTCGATCAGACGTGGTGAACCTAGGAAGACGGCTCCTGATTCATGTGTCTCTTTAGTCACCTTCTCTCCGCCCACTTCGTGGCGAATTAATGGCATCGTCATCGGGGTTGATACGGCAGAACGGAGATTTCAGGCAGACGGCTAAATCTCGGCGGTTCCGTTCCCCGCTTCGCGCAGACCGATAGCAGTCAGTGCGACAAGTTCAGCAAAAGCTGCCCCATCAAAAACAATCCTCGAAAATCTATTTTCAAGCCATTACAGAATTCTAGATGCTTTCAAGGTAACGCCCACAAACGTATCCGGTAGGATGTGGCTCCCCTGAGTGAGTATGCGGTATCGATAGCCCCGCAGTTATCGTTCAGGTTTGCGGCAATGGTTTCATATCGAGTGAGAGCTCTTATCGTCCCTCGCAGTACAATGTCGGCGATGTCAAAGGAGGTGGCCCAACAATTACGGTTATTGTAGATACGCAATCATGTTGAGTGAGGTGACCCGCTGTGAGATCTTCTCTATGGAGAAAATCAGGCTCACGTCCTGAATGGACTGGACCATGCCCAGAAAATATCCCTCTCACTCCTTAGGTCCTTGCACGATCAAGCCCTCCAAGCGTATTTTGTTTGTGGTTCAATAAAGAAGTGACATAGACATGGTTCTAGGGGTAGAAGTCTACTCCCGAATAATGAGGACAGATCTAATCTCTGGAGTGGGTGGGCAATTGATATCCCAAGACTCCGAATTGTATTATCTTGCCAAATATCGCTAATTGCTTCTTTAACCGATCTGCGATTTAGATTTGGGTAACACATCTAAAATTACCAAAATGTAATTATAAGCCTTATATGTCATCTCCATTGGTCCAAGATAATTGATGTGAAAAGTTCCTAACGGCTCGAACTCTTTGTTGATTGCATTTAGAAATCGTTTCTTCATCCCGAATGCGCATTGGATATGATGTGCACCATGCAGCATCTTTCCAGCGCCTTGCTTCTTTATGGAAAAATTTCATTGCTTATGAGCCATTTTAATGATTTGGTTTTCCATGAACGATGGTACTACAATCAGTTTCTTTACAGGATATTTATAAAATACATCGTGTTCGTACTCAGCTATGTCCAATATAATAGGAACTGCGTGAATCCAATTACTGGGTGAAAATCATGGTATTCGCTGTGCTTTTGTAGTAGAACTGCTCTGTAGCCAAACATACCAACATCAGTGTGTACCTCGGTCAACGCTTTCGGATTATATAAACTTAAATCTGGCTCGTTCATCAAGGCCCCTTTCAGTTGTTGGGATGTTGCCAACTGCTAATCCTACAGCATGATCTTTACCGTATTTTTTAACAAATCGGAAAGTGGTTTGGTGATTACATAAATTTCTCGAACTCAGGTGGAACTCGACTCAGGTGTGACATATCTGCATCGATTTCAGATTATTCTTTATCTGAAACTAATCACAAGTCTCCAAATTCTTCACTCAATTCGGCAATGCGATCGTAGCCCTCCAAATTCATCAGTGGCTCTTAACAACAACAGTGCGCATTCTCACGACCTTGATGTTCACTTCTATTAGTGCTTTCTGCTCCATACTTTGCAACTCATAAAATTCCTTTCGCATCCTGATGCGCTCTATAGGCTCTACAGCGCTCTACGCTCTTGTCACTGACAACATTTAGATTTTTCTCCAATGAGCCTCCAACCGCAGACGAACCAGTGTCGGTCAATTCATAAATACTGTGTCCAGGAAACACAATGTCCTTAAGAACTAATCTACAAATTTTCTTTGGCTTTTCGCATTCTTCTTCTTCTCTTGTATCGAATCAGTTTAGGCTTGCTGGATTGGAACTTTGATTTGTTCCTTCAATTCCTGTATAGTCGATCAAGCTGGTGTCATCTAAATTTATCGATTTACCGATCTCCATTGAGACATGCAAATATTTGGCGTTACAGACGATTTCGTGGAGCAGGTTGAATATCAAAATATTTCCGTACTCTTTGCTTAATGCAACCTTTAATGAACTAAAACTTCTCCAATTTCGCACAAAAATCTTGACATATCTTTTCAATAGCTATTTTGCGTAGATGAACTTCTGAAAATCATTCCAGTTTACCTCTCCAGCATTGCTTTCGAATTCTTCCAGCCTTTGCTTAATTCTTGGCTGACCAAATCTACTGAAGGAAGTCATATAATCTTCCAAATCTCCAAAAGATCTCTCTACTAATTACTACAAATACCTTTGAAATATTTGTCAGAATTTTTGGGAATAAATAGAATATAGTGCTCATAAAAATCTAGATATGCTACTAAATCGTGATGGTGATGATTTTTGGCCCTGCGCTTCCTTCCTGCGCAGGGCCAGGAAGGAAAAATTGAGAAAGATAGAGAGAGGGAGTTTTTACAACATCTTTATCTTCGTTTTTCGGATGCCGCTTTTAAAAAATCATTCGGCGAATGACTTACTCTTTCCCTTATTTACACTACATAAAACAAAAATGTTACGATCGCTTTGGTGCACTTAAATATACTTAGCAGAGCTAATTTTGTCAATAGATTATTTGCCTTAATCGTAGTTTGATAGAATCGTATGCTAGCTGTTCCCAAATTACTTATTCAAACATTTCTTGTCATATAATTATGCAGCCTGCATTTTTATTTCTAGTACTTGATATTTGGTGTCATATCATAATTATTAGGTCTGTACTCTACTTGTTAAAGCCCCAGAAGGAAAACATTCTTCTAGTTTAATAATTTATTCCTTGTTCTTGACGTATTTTTTGTGGTTTGAATTTCTGAGATTTCTGAGATATGCTATTCGATAGTATATGTTTATTATATATTCATAGTATTTTCTTTTCTGAAATTCGAAAATTTTTATTGTGGCTATATTCGTGATTTTCCCATTATAGTTGGTGTTTTTCGTTGTTGATTTGATGGAGATCTTGTAATGCATGGACTTATTTGTAATTTAATATCCATTATATATTTTTAGTTAAAAGCTGACCAAAACCGGATATGTCTAATGTTATTTGAGCTAATGGGAAGAAATTTCAAAAAACGATGTTCTGAGGATATATATTTACAGAACATCTTATATGAACAGGCTGGCCTAGATGGTATGTATATATTAGTTGACAAGTTGAAATTATTACATATATAAATAACATACATAATAAAAAAGATAATAAAATAATATAAATTATAAATGCGGACGTATTTTCTGAGATTCAAATCGAGAAGTGAAGAAAAATATAAAAATTTAATAAGAAAAATATGTTGTGCATCTCAGAACAAAGTGTATTTGGTGAATGATGAAATTTTATGCAACACTCATTCTCAATTTTTAAATAAAACAATTTTTTAAAAAATATAGCTGGTAATTTACATATATATATGTATACTATAGGACAATATATTGATTTCATGATTCCTTTCCTTGATTCATATGTATTGTTTCTTTTAATCTTCCCAACAGATTAGATGTCATTATTGATTGATTTACCTGCATACAATTTTCTTTAGTATTCAAAACATTTTAATGTCGAACTATTTGTGCAAAAATCAATCAAAAGTATATTTTTTATTTAATCCATCTACAACTAATCTTGTCCATTTGCAAACAATTTCTCTTCGTCCATAAGGTAGATCTATTTCCATTTTATTTCAAAAAATGTCACTATCACACTTATATATAAAACATCGTGAACCAACCGCCTGAATTAAAATTCTGTAACAGTAATATACATATAATATATACAGTAATATAATAAACACATTATTTGATGAAATTAATTCAGTGATTTTTTTCGACTCTCCTTAATAAATCCATGTTAACTCTAAAACCATGCGATTCCTTCCTATGTGTACTACCCTCTGTATTCTCTTAATGTTAATAATACTCCCTAAGTCCCCAAATAATTACCAAGAACTATCTAACGAAAGGGAAAGCTTGATTTCATTTATTGTGAGTGTTCAAAAACATTTCGATGAGTAGCCGATGCGTAGATCATGGTGCTGTGCGTAAATAACATAATACTCGGAACAATGCTGGGTCTCAATTCTCGTTACCAGAGTTGCAAGATGGAGAGACTTGCGAAGACCAGGATACTTCTATGATGCCAAATGCTAACAATGGTAGTAACAATGCCCTTGGTTTGGACAAGGGCAGCAAGGGTGTCGATAATAATATTATTTCGCAGATGATTACGGATAATGAGCAACAACTATTGGCCATACTGAATTAAAATAATACGGCAGCTAGGTTCGACCGATCCATATGAGCATATCGATCAAAAGGTACTATCAGTTAATTAGCGACTGTCCTTTTATGTTATCGCATAGCATGGGAAAATACAACACGAAAGTGAATGGCGAAATAGAGTAGAAAATAAAATGTCTGTTTCTGTTTCAAATTCCATCGAATCTTAAGCATTGTGTCTTTTTTATACGATGTTTGCATCTCAGAAGATTTTGAATTTTGGCAATTTAACGCTTAATTTCCGAAAAAAACCGAAGTTCCTTATTAAGGATAATTAATAATGGAAGATTTTCCAACGATCCTGGGATGATAGAATAAACCAGGTACAAGATTTTCTCGGATTGGTGGGATGGTATAGACTGTTAATCAACATTTTTTTCGAAGTTACGTTAGAGATAAACAAAGTGTTATCTACCAAAAGGAAATTTAATTGGATCCAATCCAAAATCCATACGCTCCGATTTTAGCGAACCCGTATTTTGAGAGACAATTTTTTGTACTTTACGACGCCAATGACTTTAGTATTGGTGGAGTTATAGTTCAATTAGCGGGTGATAGATCTGAATTACCAATAGGTTTTATGTCCAAAAAGCTATAGTTGCGGCGGCACAATGCAACCTGTGTATCATAACTTGCCTTTAGTTTATTGGTCAGGAATGGTTCGCAATTTTGAGTGAACATGTGTAATGTGCAAGTGCACGAAATCTCCTAAATATAGGGAAAAAATGTTCTCTGCACGCACAATTCAAACATTTTACGTCGACCTGCCTATCCTCGTAGTAAAAACGTAATATTTTATAGCTGTAGATTTTCCATTCTTTCGGAGTACCTGATATTCTAAAAAGTAACAACGGGTCACAATTCAACACTAATGAGTTTAATACTTTTTGGTCCAAACTCGGAATTAAACATACATATAAGCATTGTATACATATTCAGCAATGTATTTGGCTCAGTTAAAAGCGAACAAAGTTTTGTTTTGAGAAATTCTGCTCTGTGCAATTCTATATATCAATCTTTAGTTTGCTCTGCATTCTTTGTTCTATTTGGATTGGACATAATTACCCATGGCTCCATTTTAAAGAAGGACAACATGTTTTTAGGAGTAATTAGCTTAAAGTAGCTTTGTGATTAGATTTGCACCCCTGCTATAATAACAGAAAAGTTGGAAATCATTATTTAGAAGATCAGCAAGGAGCCTTGGAAGAAACCCAACTAATTTGGTTCTGCAATAGTCTATTTAGCTCATTCTTTTGATCACCTCCTTTTATGATGATCAGAGTTCTGGGAAATACGCGACATTAAACATTTTTTCAAAATGTTACTGTTGTTTTGGCGTTGGCAACACACAATTCAAAACAAATGGCAAAAATTGGCAAAACAAATCTAAGTCGGCAGCAGGAGCAGCAGAAGATTAGCACGCAACTTTGTTGAAGTGGAAACTTTCGCCGAAAGAGAGGCTTAAGGAGAGTTCAAGCATTTTTAGCAGCATCTGACGGTTTCTCGAAAATCGCAGATAAAAGCGACGTTCGCCGCATCGGGTTCTAGGTTTCCTTGTATACAGTGTCTGATTAACCACAAAAACAAATCGCCCAACTCACGAATGCCGAGCAGGAAGCCATACAAATTCAAAGGCAACTCGTCGAAGTCGGAAAACTACGAAAACTGAACATCAATCTCTGGAAGTCTCTTGTTACCAGTCAAACAACTAATCATCTCTATATCTATGACAAGTCGGTTGGAAAGTATTTGCTCAAGCCAACAAGTCTGTTCTGGAGACGAGCTAATACGGGGAGCTTTCACTTAAAACTCCTGTAACTCCCAGCGATATCCCAAAAACCGCGATTACCACCATATTTGGTTTATTTAAATTCGAATTCATTACGTTTGTATTGTGCAACACTAAACAAACCTTCAAACGATCCATTCAAAAAGTTCAGCGGGACATAGACTTCCGTTTTGTATACATCAATGACGTTCCTATTACATCGATCAACACATTCGCGACTGTTCCAGCGCCTTCAAGATTTTTGTATGGTATAGAGAGGTATGTAGAGAGTTACTCGCGAGATGCACAGTCGGATAATACTATCGCCACTTGTTAGAAAGCAGAAATTCCATCATCTTCCTTGACCATAAACTGCTGACATTTGCATTCTAGCAGAGCAAATATAGATTACGAGATATTCACTGAACCTCGTACATCTGATGTGGAATTGCAAAAATTTCTCCAAAATCAAGACACAACACTCGTGACCAAGTTTCCTCACATATGATATCTTCACAGACCACGTTCCCGATTCATTTCGCAGAGCAGTTTGATTCTGTTCAAGTCGCATGGTGGTGTTATATCCGCATGATTCTGATAAACATCCAGCAGCTCTTTTGTTTGGTCTAATCTGAATCGTAAAACTACATGCGTGAATATACGACCTCTCAGTGCTCGAAGGCCCATAGTACATTCGGAACATAAAGTATGTCATACATTTTCACCTGCAGTTACCAATATAGACGCTGCCAGAACTATTGACTATACCAGGAATCTGAGTTGAGACAGTCGCGTGATTTATAATTTGATGTACCAGTGAAAATCTGCTCAGATCATAGACAACTATTCGAGTCAAGTCTGTTGAAGGAACTTATGCAGCTTGTAGGTGTGAACGCATCAGAACCAATTCTGCGAATGATGTGGTTGAACGCCTAAAGCCCGATCACACACCAAGTGGTTAAGCATGAGCACAAGTTTACTACCTGCTATGCGGTTTAGTTAGTTTTAGAGAAAAAGGCAGATAGGCCAGATAGGCCATGTTTTTATCTCATAGTTTTAAGAAACTTTTTGTATATAAAAATGACATTTATGAAGAATAATACCATTAACTATTAGACGTTACTGAGTTGTTTTTCAATTCTCAACACCGAGCGATAGATGGATATTCTTCAATCATATTCCTGGCATTGCTATTATGTCTCCGAAGTGATGACACAGCAATAGAATTCCTGTAGAAATTTTATTTAACAGCGATGACTTTGACATGCGTCAGTTAAAATCAGACATACAATCCTGTCACTCATCTCATATGACACACAAATCTGTATCACTTCTTCTTACATTTTTATAAGTTTTTTAGACATTTAAGTCAAAAAATGAAATTACATTTACATTTACTTTTGAATCGAAACGAAAAATACGAGTTTTGATTTTAAATATCATTCTAACAATTATAAATACGTGTTTTGATTTTATATATTATTCTAACAATAATAAATTTTAATAAAAGATATCTTGTGATTTCATATATATTTATTAAATTAAATTATTTTGTTTTCATCTAATCCTAGATTCTTTTTCGTTTGAATCTTGCTTTCATATGGTTCATTTTACATAGTATAATCGAAAAGTTCAATGCTGGTGTTCATTTCACCTCTTGAATCGCAATCAACTAATATTCGCTTATTTTTATTTTAAACCAAGTATCTACAAAACTGCTGTTATCTGATGTAATACATCCTCAAATGTTAATTTATTTTTCAAAAATTGACATTTCGATAACTTAAATTTCCTGCTATTTTCTCTTCACATTCTTCTTCCCTTATTACTTCTAAGCACCTTGACTGCTAATTTCCAGAGGAAGAAGTTGCACAGTTTTTAATATTTATGCAATGATACTATTACAAATTATCTGCATTCTCATGCCATAGTATTTTAACAAACTCTCCTGTAAATCCTACTCACTTTTAAATTTTTCAACGTTAAAATGATTTTCGGGACAGATTAACGTTGATTCTCTTCTTCATTCTGTCCATCGTTCACGAAGCTATTATACTTCTCTTCTATGACCGACTCACGCAGTTTCGCTTACGTTTATCTTTTGAACCGTTTGAATCCATGAACCATGACACTCAATTACACTCGGCTGTTCATCTATAAACTATCCTTTGCCTTTTGTACTCTATGGTTTATATTATTAAATTTAAATTTATTTAAATGAATCTCGGGATTTATAAACCCAAGAGAGTTTTTATGCTTGGAGTGAAACCAAAGAATGATATTTATTGATTTTTATAATTTACACATCGGCTTGCTACACCCGGCATACTGCATTTACAAACACACATTCTCCAGAATGCACACTTTCTGCATGAGTCATGGTGATTTTTTGCCTGCCATCTCTCTCTCTTTCTCTTGCACCTAAAACCCTCTGGAAATCGTGCTATCGGCACGGATAACAGTATTGTAAAGTACTTTTAAATAATATCTTATTAATATCTTATTTACTTTTTTAGAAATATCCCGTTGCCTGTGGTCATATCGTGTACGGTTGGCGGCATCTTTATCAAGAATGCGAATTAGTAATGGGGCTCTGAAACTGTCTGAGCTTTTACCAATTCACTTACAAAATGAGAAAGTTACAATTGCTGCTGCAAATCCAATTGTCACTGGTTGGGTGAATCCATTTTTTATAAGGTAAAAATGCTATTTTGAATATAAATTTTTATGACTTTAAAATAATTAGTGAATTAACTTTATCACCACTTTTTACCACATTACCCTTACTTATTTATTTCGTTTTTACAAATTCGGGCAAATTTTGGTTGGGTCAAACAGCCAATTACATTCACTCCTGGAAGGTTGTACCCCTTACAGATTTTGTTGTTCCAACTTATTTTCTGTTCTGTAGGTCGATTCTGGTTAGACCGCTTGTATGTGTCCACATGTGTAAGCAAGCAATTACTATAAGAAATTTTACCTATATTTAATATTTTTATTGTCTGACCGACACCTTCCATAAAAAGTAAGAACTTTATGAGTTAATGTTAGTTAATTATAAGTTTTTAAAAATTATCATATTTATTTTATATATTTATTTAAAAATAATCATATCTCTTGAAGATCATTCTCAACAGATGAAAATATTTAAGTACTAAAGTATGCGTTCAAAATATTATATAATTATTTTATTTCATAAAGACATATTATAAGATAATAAGGCCCGTTTTCTCTCTTAGTCGAAATTATCTACGCCATTTAGAAAATTTTAAATAATTGAAATAATTGAATTTTTAATAATTGATATTTTACTTCAATTTTTAAATGAAAATTGTCTCTTGAAATTATAAAATTTTAAATTTTAATGAAATTGAAAATATTTAGTTTAATCTTACTTTCAAATTTTACAACAGTTTTGTATGTTAATAAAATAATTTGTTCATATTGAAACAAAAATAATCCTAAAAAAGAGTAGTCGCTTTAAAATATTCTGTTACATAGAGGTAGAAGTTTTACTTTGCGTGTACTTTCATACGAGTGAATTTTTCTATGCTTTATCAAATGAAATTTCTGCATTATACGGTCTACTTTAATTAAAATCTATTATAATTTTCATTTCTCATGGCAGTAGTGCCGTGATTGAATAGTTAAGTCAGAAGTCTTAAGATGCAGTTAAGTCTTTCTCCAATTTTTTATAACGTATTGATTATGTATTGACAAATTAAAATTAATTTCAATGCAAATAATGGCAGTAATAACAAGAAGAATTGTATTCAGTATCGACATAATTGTACACAGAATTTAATGAAATAAGCGCATAAAACAAATATGATAGATAAAATTCACAATTTAATTAAATTAACTAGAAATTTTAATTCAATTCAACAGTAACTCCTTATTAAAACTTTTGATATTTTCACCACAGTTCATTTGTAACTCATTCAGTACTCGTATAATTTTTATAATTTTTTTTTTATAATTTGAACTTCCAGTCTCAGTACTTTTCCCGATAGTACACCTCTAGATCGAATCGTTTCTCCATGTCATTCTAATACAGTTGGTCGTAAATCTTCTGTCACTCGTTATTCTATTATGCATATAAAATTCATGAATATTATGCATGTAAAAATATGCAAGCATTTGAGTTTTTGCTAAGTCCTTCTATTTACGATGTCTTTTGAATTCCATCAATTGGTCTCATAATCTCTATAAATTTTCCCAAATTAATGACTTTGAACAGAAAACTTCAACGGTGGAACACATAATGATAATTCGTAACCATTTCATAGTTACACTTTAAAATCATTCAAACGAGTTCCAATATGACACCCAAATCTGTCTCGCTTATGATATCCACTATGTTCGTAGCCTAATTTAATGTCGCTCTACTCTATTTACCAGATCTTCCATTGTTACGATAAGGTGATTCGGAGCTATGATTCTTGCCGCCTGAATCTATCTCGTTGTTATTAAATAAAAGCTTTGGAGTTGTGTATTCGCCTCTGATCCTTGATTAATTTCGAAATCTGGCCAAAATCATTATTACTTGCTAGACGTGTCACATTTTTACATGTAGCCTACCGTAGTTGTACCGTATACAAATTGCTTCGGTTAGATATTTGTATTAATTCAGAAACTATTCCACCTTTCGTGGTCGGCATAATTTATTTATTGTTTCTGTTACCCAGGTGCTGGCCACTGCACCAACTGCAAGTTAGCATAGCATCATGCTCAAACATTCTCATACTACTTACAATCATTTCATATAGCTTTATTGTCTCACTCGAGACTCGCACGTTGGGCTCTTTGTGCTCAAATTTTCACAGAATTCGAAATTTCTCTACATAACAGTATTACGGTCTTGCATTTTCTCTTTTCTAATTTGTCGTGGATTAATCCATGCTCTCGAAATTACACAGGCAGCAGAGCCGCTGGATTTCAATTTTCGCTTCAACGAGTCAAATATATAATAAACTCGTTCCCGTACCAGTTCTTCCGTTTCGGATAAACACAATATCAAACGCCAAATATTTAGAATCAATTAAATGAAAATAAATGGCAATAAGATATTGGGTGTCAATCTGCTGGTCATCTCGGTTATAACGTCTTTTTAGTTGACAGAAAGTATTTCCCATTAACCTCTGTTACCTACTCCTGATATGATCCTGATATCTTCGGGGTCCCCAGCAGTGTGGCATACTTTTTTTACTTAAAATTTATCTAATATCACTATAGTAGCCAGTATAAAACCCAATAAACACTATTTTCAATGTAGCTCTGTTGAAATAAATTTGTACATTAATTGTCTGTCGAACGCACATTAAATTAAATAATGAAATAGTATTTTCAAGTGTGATGTAGAAAAAAACAATTTTCATGTGATGATATAGAAAAAGCTTCGGTTCTAAAGTCCACCAGTTTTGAATCGCCGAAATAGACTTCAGATAGCAAAGTGATACTTCAAATCTTCCGTAAGACCTCTTGCTGAATAAAGTTTAATGATGCTAGCCAAGCAAAAACATTTGGAATTCAGTGGAATGCAAAAGCTTCCATTTTATGGAAAGCCATTACGCGGCACATGTGAAACGACGAAGCGCATGGTATTGTAAACCATAGCGAACATTTTCGATCCTACTGTTTAGCTAAGTTCAATTGTAGTGACTGCCAAAATCCGAATGCAATAAATATGAATAAAAAAAGCTCGTCAACTGGATTTAATTTCACAGGACCTTCTACAAAATTATTCCAGCCGTGCCTGTCTCATAACTATATATGTCTACTATGCCTGCATCTTTGTCGGCTTTGCAACAAAGAAAAATTATTTTCGAATACACAAGCGATTTTTTCACAATGACATTCTTAGCCGCATTTTCAAGATGTGTAAGTATTAAAATAAGACCCGCTGATATATATTAAGACAACGTGATAAATTCATTTGAAAATCAAAGGAATTGACAAAAGATTGTCAAAAATGTGTCCGGTTGTCTAGCGAGAGTCTAATTAATTACACTCTCCAACAAATTAAATATATCCTAAACGAACATGTCTAACATGCATGTTAATTGATATTCAAAATGAATTAAATGAATTGATTAAACTGTCCGTTCATCTGAATTTAGCGATGGCGATTATTTTTCTATTTTTTTTTTTTGTGTTTTACGTATACTCTTACTCTTAACTTAACAAATGTTATTAACAATTTGTATTGTTTATGTTACCCAAGTTTTAATGCAGTAATTAATTTGAAATCTGTTATATAGTATTCCGTAATTACAATGTTTCTGCGTTAACTCAACTTAATAGTACGAGTATATAGCTTCAATACACGATGTGTCGTCTAATTGACATAATAATACCGGCTCATTTAAAACTACAGTGTTTGTCTCTCTCGACGACTAATTGTTACATTCCGGAACATTCCAAAATCATATGTCATCAATAGGCGAAGTATCATGACACATGCGTAAGGCTAGCTTGACATTAAATAAATAGTTGTGCAAAGAAAGGATAAGTACTTACTCAAAAACTTATGTGATCGGCAATTGTTGCTTAGTGTTAGATACTGACAAAGTGTCAGCTTTTAAAAATCTTACGCCACCAAAGTCTGTTTAAGGAATTCGTTTCTTTCTTGACTTAGCAGTTTGGTACCAGCACTCTATTGAAAATTATTCTGCTCTGACTGCTCTCTTGTCAGATTACAGCATCAGTGAATTAAAATGTCTGGTTGCATGAAAAGTGTAATGCATGAAAAAGGAATGAAAATGCACAGAATTGGTAGAAGGAAATATATCATTTAAGTATCAAGTTCACGTTAAAGTCATGTTCGATGTGCCAATCAGATTTAAATGTCAGACTGGCCCGTTGGTCTTTAAAGTTGAAGGATTTTGAAATACCATTATAATAGTCCATTATAATAATCTCTTTCCATATGATTATTTAACATGGATTCCATACACAAACTAGATATATTCCCTATTTTTGATTGAGTTATTTTATAATTATTGAGACAGTAGGTAGAGAATGAGAGAGAGATCAAGAGAGTTGTAATGTTCTTCAAACTGCCCGTCCATTTAAATCTAGCAATCAAAATTTATTTTCTGATCTGTTACCGTGTATTGTGACGAAATAACGACCTGCTTCAGACATATGGGACTAACCCTACCCCATCCGTCGAGCTAGGTCTTTACGAGATATGTGTGGTATTTGTTATTCTTTTTGAGTTAATGGGCGTTTAGGTAGACATCAGCAGAACTGACGGAAAATGATTTAGTATTGTAAAAAACTAAATGTCAGGGTACAACGGATTAGAAATTTAGATGTGTACAAAATTAGTCACTATGAATACTCCTATTTTTTTGAGAAATCTCGAATTTCATTGTCATAGTATCACAGGTGGGGTAGATAAAATTGCTCACTGATCTTTTTCTATTTAGAATCCCATTCTTTATTTTTTAACTATATCTTTGTTACTACAACTACCAAATCCATATTTTTCATGATTCGCAACATAATCGATGTTGTATACTTCTAAAGCAAACCCATATCATTATATTCACGTCCTATGACTTCTAATCGATGTGCTAATTTTATAAATATATGACTTCGAAACAAAAGCTTTTCCTTTTTCTAACTTTTGTTTTTGTTTTTTGATAAATTAGTATAGATTCAAAATAATTTGTATATTTTTTCAGTAACAGGAATGACGCAGAATCATGCTTTAACGAACTAGGTCTGGTTCTTCAGGAACATTATAATAACCATATAATACCGAAGAGTTTTGTTTGGGATAAAATGTGTCCTTTATTTATGTCATGCATTCCAAGCGACAGAAATGAGTTTACCACATCTAAGATGATGAGGAACAATATGTTTTTAATTCAAGTAAGTTAAATAATACAGGGTTTCCAAAATATTGATAATCAGTCCAACGAAATTGCGGCATGCAATATATATTATTCACAAATAATATATATATATATATATATATAATATGATTGTTCAAGTGATTGTTCATTTTTTTGTTTTTGTAGTAAAAAAGGCCTGCTGATGACGAAACCAGAATTCGAACACATCATTTTATAATTACTACTTAAAACGAACATTTTAACTTTAACTTTTCAAAATTGGTACTTCCGATTTGATTTGCTTATGTATATTTCCTGTGGCCAAAATTCGATCATTTGCCGTGAAACACGTTCACTAAAAACACCGATTTTAAATCGCGCGCTCTTTGCGCCGTGTTCTACTAAATTTGTAATAATATGTTTTTTAACTAAAGTCTAAATAAATAAATTCATCTCATGTTTTAAATAAGTCTTTGCCTTTTTGCCTGCCGCCAACATAAAGTTTTTAAAATCGTTTCGAAGTGAGCGAAGTGAAAAAGTGTTTGCCGATTGAAATTATTTGTCGCCGAAATATAATTGCCCATTGCTGCCGAAGCCTCCTCAGCTTTGCTATTTCATATTTCTGTCTATGTGTGCATCGCAGCCGCCGCCGCCTATCTCTGCGTTGCTTTCATCGTCATATTCGTCACGTACGCACTGAAGCTTCTGCCAACGCAACTCATTGCATTGCGAACTCTTTCACCAAAGACGCAGTTTGCATTTCGCCTCAGAAGTCTTCGATTCCCTTTTACTGACATTCTCAATTAGACGCCGAACTTTTCGCCATAGACTTCGAGAACATTTGTCGAATTCGCCATATTTTTGACAATTGCGACAAATCTCTGCCACGAGAAACTCATCAATCGAATCATTTTGTGCTTCAATCTTAAATGCTGACCAGATTAAAAGCTAAACAATTAATAGACCGTGGAAATCCTGAAGATAGCTCAGACTCCGATAGCTTATACACCGACACCATGGATGCCAATGATGTTCGGACAACAGAGCGTGCGCCTGCTCAATCGAACGATGCAAATGACCAGCTTGCTGTTTTGGTCGCAAGCATTGCATCGCTGCGAGAATCTGTTCAGGAGCTGCGCAACGAAACGAGTCGAGGTCAACAGGAGATCCAACGCCATCAAGTGGAAAGTGGACCCACTACATCGACAGTCCGAGAACAATCTCATTCGCCGCCACGCCATAGTTCCACACAGAGACCATCGCAGCAAATGCCGTCTTAAACCCCATATAATTGAATGCTTTCATTTATGGAAAATTCAGCTGCAAAATTATATCCATTGCCTACCTTCGATGGCAATCCTGAGGATTGGCCGCTATTTTTGGCAAACTATACAGATACGACGACGGAATTTAATTACAATAACAGACAAAATTTAATGCGTTTGCACAAGTGTCTGCAAGGAAACGCAAAGCGAGCCATAACTTCATTGTTAATTTACCCAGACGACGTGCCAAAGCTTATGAAAGAGCTGGAGTTCAATTTTGGACGACCAGATCTGTTGATAAAGTCACAACTTGCCAATTTGCAAATGTTTCCTGTCATTTCAGAGAATCGTCTAGATCAAGTTTTAGAATTCTCCAATCGTGTTTGAAACATTGCTGCGTTCTTCAAATCTGCCAGATGCGAACATCACTTAATGAATCCAACCCTATTGGAACAACTTATTGGAAAATTGCCGCCTTCAAAACAGTATGAGTGGAGCAAATACGCTGCAGACGTTAAGCCATTTGCCACCGTAGAAAGCTTTTCGAATTGGATCAGTGAATTAGCCAAGGTTGTATCCTTGATGCCAGGAGTTTCAGACATGTCGCTACGCTTCAGCCAAATGATAACCACGCCACGACAAGGTGTACAGCAGCCTAAGCAACAAGTTACAACGCCGGGAGCTCCAGCACGCCGTTTCTTGCATAGCACCGAAGTTCAGCCAGACAATCAACAGCCACAACAACAAACAACTTGCAGTCTATGCAATCAGAGTCATGGTTTAAATGAATGCCGCCAATTTAAATCATATAATACGAACGACAAAAGGACGTTCGTCAAACCCAATCGACTTTGTTTCGGATGTCTTTCAAAGGGACATAATAATGCCAACCAGTCGCCGTCATCAGCACCATTGCCTGCCGCTCCGCCAGAGCACATTTTGAGTTGCCGCCAAGACACCCAATCCAGTTTATTTAAAATATTGCCAGTGACACTGTTTGGGCCTCTTGGCTATATTTCTGTTTTTGCCATGTTTGACGAAGGATCGTTAATTTCACTCCTAGAAGAAGACGTCGCTACAAAACTAGGTTTGAAAGGAAAATCTATGTCATTAACCTTGCAGTGGTATGGTGAAGGAAGAACAACTGAAAGTTCTCGATCAGTGTCCTTTGAAATTAGAGATAAAAACTGTTCCTCTGGATTTTGTTTAAAGAATGTTCGCACAATCAAGTGTCTGAACTTGCCGACACAATCATTTTATAAAGAAAAGTACAATCATTTGAATACCTTGCCGGTGGAAAATTACAACGACACCAAACCCGTAATTCTTCTCGGTTTGGATAATAGCTTTTTAACGGTTCCAAAAACAGTCATCGACGACGGGCCTGATAAGCAATTGCTGCTGCTACTCGTTTGAAGCAGTTGAATAAGCTTGTCGAAGAATATTTTTCGATTGAGAGTTTCGGAGTTAGAGCAAACGATGTGATCTTGGAGTCCGATGAGAATCGTCGGGCAAAGAATATTCTCACAGACACAACTAAGCGTGTCGGTCAAAGATATGAAGTTGGCTTACTTTGGCGCAAGGACGACGTTGTGCTGCCAAGAAGCTATATTATGGCCAAATATCGCCTGTTGAATATCGAAAATAAAATGATCAAAGACAAGACGTTTGCATTGAACTACAACAGAGAAATCGCCAAGTATATTGAAAAAGGATACGCTAAAGAACTCTCGAAAGAAGAAGCCGATCAAGATAGCCCGACGACGTGGTATTTGCCGCTGTTTGGTGTCGTAAATCCTCACAAGCCAAATAAGTTACGCAATGTGTTCGATGCAGCCGCCGCCGCTTCAGACATATCATTGAATTCAATCCTACTGAAAGGACCTGAACACGCTCAGCCATTAATATCAATAATGCACAAATTTAGGCAAGGGATAGTCGCCGTTGCTGGTGATATCCAGGATATGTTTTCGCAAGTACGAATAAGAGACGATGATCAGAATTCCCAGAGGTTCCTGTGGAGAGACGGAAACTCCGACGAGCCGATTCGAATATATGTTATGTCTTCCATGATCTTTGGAGCAATTTGTTCACCGTGCTGCGCTGAATATATTAAAAACAAAAATGCCACTGATTTCCAATGCACCATGCCAAGAGGTGCTAAAGCCGTTATAGAAAACACATACGTCGACGATTTATCCACTGACAAAGTATTCGGTATGTTTTGGAACACAACTGACGACACATTTGAGTTTCATTTCAGATTTCATAAAATTAGTCGCGAAGTTCTTCAATGTATTCGACCGCCAACAAAAAGAGAACTTCTAGGCATTGCCATGGCCCTTTAAGATCCATTCGGTTTCTTGGTTAATGAGACAATTTTTATGAAGCTTCTGCTGCAGTCTATATGGAAGCGTCAAATATAGTGGATGAACAGTTGCCCCATGAATTAGCTCAGCAATGGAATACATGGTGGAACGGCTTTCAGAATGCCAAACACATTTCAGTTCTGCGTTGCTATTCTCCCATGTTATCAACTGCAGACGAGGTGCAACTGCATATTTTTGTTGACGCGAGCTCAATTGCCTATGCTGCAGTAGCATACTTGCATATTAAAAAGGGTACATAAGTCGACGTAGCCTTTGTGTGTGCCAAGTCAAGATGCGCCCCACTGAAGGGCATGACCATACCCAGATTAGAATTGCAAGCAGCTGTTTTGGGCTGCAGATTAAAGACATAAATAGAACAGTGTCACGATTTTAAAGTGACAGAAACCATATTTTGGAGTGACTCCAAAACTGTGGTACTTTGGATTCGATCGACAAGTCGCTGTTATAAACAATTTGTTTCCTATCGAATTTCGGAAATTTTAGCCGCCACTTCTCCAGCTCAATGGCGCTGGATTCCAACCACTTTGAACGCTGCCGACACTGCCACGCGTGCCAAAGGTGCACCGGAATTTTCTAAAAATTCGCACTGGATAAAGGGTCCAGATTTTCTATGCCAAGACGAGGCACACTGGCCTCAAGAACTACCTTTTCATCTGAACACTGCGAAGCCGAAGAATTATCAAAACGAGTTATAATAATGTCAATTACAAAATCAATTGTAGATTTTAATAAGTTTGCATCATATTCAAAAATACAAAGAGTTGTCGCTTGGACATTGCGTTTTGCCACAGGGCTAAGAACCAAGAGCCGTCCAAAAGGAGAGTTAAGCGCCAAAGAATTAAATGACGCCGAAATAGTTGTGCTTCGACAAATTCAATCCGAAGCATTTAGTGTAGATATTGAAGCCTTAACAAAGAATAAACGCATATCAAAAAATAGTAGTTTGTATCAGCTGACGCCATTTGTAGATACAGACGGATTGTTGAAAGTAAATGACAGAATCGACGCCGCATACTGTTTGCCACTCACTGCACGTCGTCCAGTGATACTTCCACACAATCATCATGTCACACACTTGATTGTCGCGCAACATCATGCTAGAAGACATCACCAAAATGACAAATTAACAGTAAATGAAATACGCCAGAAATTTTGGGTGCCCAAAGCCAAAGTCCTTCTGAAGTCAGTTAAGAAGACATGTCCTGTTTGTGTTCATCGAAATGCCAAGCCGACCGTGCCGCTAATGGGCCAGCTACCGACAGATCGTTTAACTCCATACAGTCGCCTTTTCACTTTTGCAGGATTGACTATTGTGGGCCTTTCTTTGTCGCAATAGGTCGCAGAAGAGAAAAACGATGGGTGGCTCTGTTTACGTGTCTAACAACCAGAGCGATACATTTGGAGGTTGCTGCTGATTTGTCCACTGACGCTTTTTTGATCTGTCTGCGCAATTTTATGAACCGACGAGGAGTGCCAATTAGAATGAGTAGTGACAATGGAACAAACTTTATTGGCGCTCAAAAATTGTTGAAGAAGGAGAATCGACTTTTCGACTTTGGTACCATTGAACGAGAAATGTCACAAAATAATATAGAATGGTTATTCAATTGTACTGCTAACCCCAGCGCAGGTGGCTGTTGGGAGCGTCTGGTTCAATGCGTCAAACGATTGTTGCAGAGAATTTTAAAGGAAGATGCACCGCGATTAGACACATTTGTAAGTGTTTTAATAGAAGCTGAGAACATCGTCAACAGTCGACCTTTGACCGAGTTGCCAATCACGTCGGAAGAAGAAGAACCCCTTACGCCAAACCATTTTTTGTTGGGTTGTTTAAACTCAACACAGACGCCGCACCCGGAAGAAGAGAAGCTTTGCTTACGCATGCAATGGAGAGTTGCACAAAATTTAAAAGACCGACTATGGAAAAGATGGACTACTGAATATTTGCCGTCACTACTTCGTCGCTCGAAATGGAGAGAGGAAGTGGCTCCACTAGAGGTTAACCAGCTAGTAATTGTCTGCGATCCAGGTTTACCCAGAAGTCAATGGGTTAAGGGAAGAATTACGCAAGTGTTCACCGGAAAAGATGGCCAGGTTAGGAGTGCTGAAGTGCAGACACGTCATGGAGTCCTTCGCCGTCCTGCCAGCAAACTAGCCGCTTTAGTGTTTAGTGAATCTCCACAATGATTCACTGGGAGGTGGAATGTTAATGATGAAACCAGGTTTCGAACACATCATTTTATAATTACTACTTAAAACGAACATTTTAACTTTAACTTTTCAAAATTGGTACTTCCGAATTGATTTGCTTATGTCCATTTCCTGTGGCCAAAATTCGATATTTTGCCGAGAAACACGTTCACAAAAAATACCTATTTTAAAACGCGCGCTCTTTGCGACGTGTTCTACTAAATTTGTAATAATATGTTTTTTAAATAAAGTCTAAATAAATAAATTCATCTCATGTTTTAAATAAGTCTTTGCCTTTTTGCTTCCGCCAACAAGGCCGAATAAACTATTCACGTCTTAAACATGTCAAACACATGCCAATGCAAGTTACCTAAGTTTACTAAATCTTGAGAAATTATAAACATTTTATATACTACTATTTTCTTTTCACGACCAAATTTAATATCATATCTGACAGCTTCAAAATTATAAATATTTTTTGTTAACGTTTACAACGTGTTATTAATGAAGTTTTGTTGTTAGATGAGAATAATGTAATTTAATAGAATCGTGAAACATAACATGAAAAGTCTGCGGTAAAATTAACGGAGATTAATTTTGTTATGCGTGTACATCACGAAGACAGAGTTTAGTACATATTAATAAAATTATTATATTCTCGTAGATGCCAATAAAAAACTGCTTTTTATATATGAACTAAACTAATATTTAGAGGTTTGGCCGCTCGATGTCACATTGTATTTGGTCAAAAAAGAGATCATGCCGGTACATTTTATAATCAAAACTTTATCACTTAATAATCAAACATAAAAATACATTTTTTCTAATTACTGAAATAATGTTATTAATAAATATGAAATATATGGAATGCAAATTGTTCACGGATAGGAGGTGACCAATTTTGGCATGCACTGTCAAAATTTGTCTTGCATGTAAGTATTGTAAATTGACCTTTGTTAACTGCGTGCTATGCAGAGGCAGGAGCTGAAAGTTATCACGTGAAATAGGTTCCATCGTGCCGAACGAAAAGCGAGGTAAATATAAACATAATAGAGAAAGACTTGAAAATCAAATCTACTTGTGTACAACTTACATATCCGTTGCTTACATTTGATGTACAATAATAAAAACAAAACATAAATAAAAATAATAATAAAAACAACAGGTATAAATATATGTGTACACTAATGCATGAAAGATTGTCTTCAATTGTCGATTGAACGAGGATTGCGTGTTTTTATGTTGTGGTCGCCGAAGGTATAAAAGATCACGTGGTCTGAGCAAAAGGGTGAAAACAGACTGAGTATTTCTCTTTGCAATGAAATTGTAAGTGTAGAAACTAGGAAGGAGATAGAAGTTTCCATTGTATCACATTCAGTGCAGATAAATAATTTAAGTATGGATAGTTCAAAAAAAAAAAAAATTTGCAAACAACATTTCCGCAACATTATAGGTTTGTTAATGTTGATAGTGATGAGGAGACGGAAAACATCGATGTCAACCACTGGGTTGTTGAATTTGTATTGGTCGATAACGTTTAAATCATTTTTGTTCCTAATCACCTTACGTGGTACAAACATATGAAGTTATTTTAACAAATCTTACCAACATTGTATAGTTACTCTCGGAAATTATTACACGTTCGTCTATTTCCTGGCGTTTCTTTTGAAAATATCAATGACTTAAAGTTGACTGAAGTTCTAATCAGAAATTCCAACTAGAGTTCTAATCAGAAGTACCAACCTGCGTAAAATTAGAAATGCCGACGATGACCATCCAGGGGGATGGAGTTAGATTTTGGTAAATATGCTTCTTTCTGAATTACCCACAGTTGGAGCTACATCTCCAATATATAATTAAACGTGTCAAATAAACTCCATTTAGAGTTTAAAGATCGATAAAATTGCGCTTTGGGGAAAGGGAAAATCACCGACATCAACTTGAATTTTTCGAAAAACTTTCTCTGTTAAGCAACTCAACATTTTCATTTGCAGAACACTAAAATTTTCAAGATAATAAATTGTAACGTTATATAAAGTACTTAAAATGTTAAAAATTTCAATTAAATATATACTCAAAACCCTAAAATATATTTATATATATTTCTATATATATATATATATATATATATATATATATAAATTTATATATACGTTGGCATCCTTCGACTACTGCCAAGACCTCAATCTCGTACCCATGATAGCGATTGGCTTTAGCGAGCCATCCTCCTCATATTGTAGTAACATTGCAGCATTTTCTTTTTTCTCGTTTGTTGCATTATTACTTCTCTTAAACACATTTAATTTTGTATCACTTGCGGTTGTGGCTAACCAAAAGAAATATTTGGTTTTCTAAAATGTTAACAATTTTCCGAACATTTCGCGAAGTTCATTGCTGAGAGGGTTTTCCGAAAACCATCATCCGTTGATGACTTACCGAATGATTGAAATGTCGTTCACATTACCACGACGCCCGATAGATAACAATCTATAATAATATTCGATAAATGTTTAATTTTTCGACATGTGAGGTTTCAACACCTGCACGTGAATTTCTGCGGAAAATCTGTTAAGAACGCGCAGAAGAATTCTTCCCTGTTTCGAAAAATGGGTTGCATATCGATCCATAATTTCGCGGAGCCTTTCAAGTTACTTTGGACCGCAAAAATTACAAGCATCTCGTCCCATTCGTATGCATTCTGCAATTGCTGGACGCATTCCACAAATTCCATTGTTGTAATATTAGCGTTGCATGGATCAAAATCTGGCATAATTGATGTTAAATCTCGAACATTATGAAATTGATTTCCATTTATATGAGTTGAACTAGGAACCTGGAATATTGTTGGCAATATGCAGTTGGGACACATTGCAACTGTTTTTCATTATCGGTTGGCAAACACTCGACTACACGAACATAATCGTCGTTTGCGGCAGCGCAAATGAACGCATAGGCAATGTAGCGATATTCAAATGTGAATTTTGCAATTTGAACATACTCGGTGCCAGCGTCTGCAACGCATTTGAACGTATTTGTGATGCAGCAATGTACGGCGTCAGCGAGTCGACAGAACTAAGAATAGCTTGATCTCGAACTTGTATGATATTTTTTGGAATGGTTACTGTTGCTAGGGATGGTTGACTGTACATTGGGAGGTATGATTTACGGTAATATTCGAAACAACACATGAATTAATGCTCAACTGCTGATCCGACAGAGGTGATTAATTGGATACAGCTGCTGTGTCAATAGCTCCACGGTACGCTGGAGACTACCAACCTCATCCTGCAGACGTTTCATAGTAGCAACCGAATTCGTCGTCACCTCTTGTGCAGTATTGACCGTTTTATTACCCGACGTTTTCATGTCCACTGATATAAATAAATCTTTATACTCGAAGGGAGTGAGTTCATCAAAATTCATATTTTATATTTAACAAAACTTTATAATTAAAAATGTGTGCTGACTTCTGATTTTGTCAGAATGTCAGAGTAAAAAAAACACAAACGGTTTAATATATTTAAAAAGGGTTTATTAATCTGTAAGCACAACGCTTCAAGAACTCCTCTCTACAACTGACTCTATTTTAAACACAAAAATGAATACATGTCAAAGAATGAATATTGTGACAGCTTGTCAGAGATGCTACTGAATTAAATTTGAAAACATTACTGAATTGCAGAAATATGGTTACAGAAAGCAACTCCCGAAAAGTGCAGCTTAACTATTACACCGTTGCATAGTAGGGATTCCCGGTTGGAGTGCCCTAAAACCCGCGGAACAAATCGACGTGAACAAATCGTTTGATTGAACACTTTACTTGAGATTGAAAACCGATATGTTTTGATGAACAAAGCACAATTGATAATTTCATGTAAGGCATTCCAGATGCGATGGAGATTTAAACTATTTTGTATGAGTTCAAGTGTATCACGTTTTTTATTCGATAATAAAGAGAAAAATTCTTCTGCAAAAATGCAGATGCTCTGTCGAAGAAGAAGGAAGTGTAGCAAGTATTCGAAGATATATATCTTGTATTAGTACAACTTATTTAGAAATAAATCCTATCGCATCCTATCATCTTGATAGGATAGGATATTTTCTATTACAGGGATTAAATTCGAGCTTTATTTATAATTTCGATTGACAACATACATCTATAGTAAAAGTGACAGATCGCTATCATTTGGAAAGTAAAAAAAATTAGCATGGAAGTAGTAGAGGAATGGTGGTAGCAGTCAAGAATATCAATATGAACATCACTAAAATATAACAAAAGTACTTTTTTTATACAGAACCATATTCGAGCATAAAACGAATATACTTGATTGCAGAGAAGGCTTGTAAAAGTTCTGATATCTTTATAGAATAAAATCAAATTAGTATCATCTTATCTTGCTGATTAATATCAGCATTAATTCATTGGCAAGTTGATGCACTAGTTTTGACCGGACTGTGATGTTGAGTAATGTTAAATTTCATTAGAGAAACAATTTATTTTATTGAAAAATGCAATCAAATCAAAACACACTTTAAGTTTCCTTTGTAAAATATATGACGATGCGATTAAGTATGCTAGGCGAAATCGAATCAAGGGCAGAAAATTTTAAGCCATCTGGAACCGTAAAAAGGTGAAAATATCGACAATGGGTGGTTTCGATACCGAAATTATTGCCGATCGATTAGTTTTGAGAGTAACTTTCTATGTAATACGAAACGAAAAGATGTTACTCTAAATCATTTGGTGTTATATATAGCACACCAAATTAAGCGAATTATTTCTGAGTGCTTATTGAACAATTCAGATCAGAGTCAGTAGAGAACTAGATGACTATTTAGAGCTTCTCCGATAGTAGTAGTTGCGATGAAATGTGAATTGAAAAAATTATTCTATGGAGTTTATATATCTTCGTAACTGTGTTTATCCATATGCTCAAAGTAAAGGAATAATACAACAATATCACGCACAACTAACATTACTTGAGATTATTTATTCTGTTCGGTAGATCGAACTCTTTACAGTGTTCTGTATTCATTCCGTTCAGGGTATACTAGTATTATTGCTTGCCTTTTCAATCGGTAGGGCCAAACGAACTATTTACCACCATCAATAGATGATTGTAGCATTTATTGGTACTTTCCATGGGAGGTACGTTATCTATATGACAGGTTTCTCAAATCTATCGGGATCAAAAAGTCATCCTTCCGTATCTGTTTTGCTTCTGCAATAACACATTCCATATATCTTTCAATCGTCCCCCTTTGAATCGATGCTTTAACGAGTCATGCATTATAGGGAAAGTCAAGAATTTGTCAAAAGAGAGGAGTGCCAAAAAGAGAGGTTTAAGATTAATTGTATGAAGGCTCATAGGGACAACAAAAATACTTCATAGTTGAATTTGATATAAATCGTGCAATAACTATGTCAGATTTTGGTTTCATTTCCATTAGTCACGATTTATCGTGAATAATAAATCGACAATAAAAAAAAATGTAAGTACATATCCAAATTCAACCAAATATGAATTTTAGAAATATACATTGAAAACACTTGAAATATTAATTTAGAGATTTTCTTATTTATTAATGACACATAAGATGTGTCAATAATTTTCTTTTATGTAATTCGTAATAAGAACCTAAGGAATTTTGTCTTTCAGGATTCTTAAGAAATCAAATATCCTTCCAACTGAGATCCTCCAAGACTTCTTCGATCCGTATAAAATAATTATTTTTTTTGTTTGTTTTATGTTTGAAAAAAAAAATCTCGTTTCTTCAAGGATTCTATAATATAGAGGTAAAAGGAAATAGCGGGAGCCAATAACTCCCCAGCTGACTGATTGGTAGTCTGTTCAAATTAACGGGTCCCTGCACGATCTCGTAGCTTCTGCTAGTGATTCATACATGTTTAAATTTTTACTCATGTTAAACATTTTATTGCTCGGGTCACTCCACACATTTTTTAGAATGTCAGAGTAAAAAACGAACAACACAATATATTTAAAAAGGGCTTATTAGTCTGTAAGAACAACCACGCTTCAAGAACTCCTCTCTATAACTGACTCTATTCTAAATACAAGAATGAATACATGTCAAAGAATGAATATTATGACAGCTTTTCCGAGATCACTAAATTAAACTTTGGATGACAACTCAGCCCTTCCTTTTCGTCCAGGGATACTCCATAATCATCATCGCATCATTATTAAAATCGTCGTCAATTTCGGGATAAACTCACACCATGGCTTCATCTTGCCGCTGCTTCCTACCGATGCTTTCGTTGCGCACCATCGATATCTTCAACTAAATATCTTGATTCTCCAGTGCTTGGCATAGCACTTTCTATAAGAACTAGATATCCTTCTTTGCAAACTCGTGCCTTCTTGTATTTGTTATCAAACCTCGCCTTCCATGCTATGCGCGCTGTTTCAATGGTGTTTATTGCCACTTTATGCCTCTCAAATAAGTTGATATTTTCTTCCGAAATATTTTCATCATGCAGCGCAGCAAGAATTCGGTTTTCGCTGATATGCCGAAGTGGGAAATCGTAAATGAGATCCATTAGTGCAAATTTCTTAGTTAAATTTATGTTTGTATATATAGTCCACTGAAGACGTCGGACCTGAAGATCCCTGTCCTTAGTATCTGATGTGGTTGCTTGAGATATGCCAGAACACATTGGTTTAATCGTTCGTCTAGCCCATTGGATCGAGGCGTTCGTACGGCAACCTTTATATGTTGTGTATCGTTGACCCTACAAAATTCTCCAGGGTGTCCAGATTCATCGTGGCATAGTCGCAATATTCGCCACCGTACTCCTCGAGGAACAACCAATAACTACTTCTATCCATGTGTACTTAAAAGATGATTATTTTTAATTAAATATTCATTCTTATACTTATCTCTGTCTTTCGATGATTTGTCTAAAAGGAATTTTATAATTTCCAACAACTTCGGATCTTGCTTCTGCATTGTAAAAATCCAACCATCGACTGTAACTCCAATCGCCATTGCCTTCACGCTTACTTCTTCAGGCTCTACAACTGATCCATCGGGCAATTACGTGACAAATGTCCACGTTCTCTACAGTTGCAACAAATCTGTCCAAATTGCACATTTTCTTTTTTTTCGTTTTTTGAATTGTTACTTCTGTTGAACACATTTAAGTTTTTAACAATCACTTCCGGCTGTGGCTGACCAAAAAAGAGATATTTGGTTTTCTAAAATTTTAACAATTTTCCGAACATTTCGCGAAGTTCATTGCTGAGAGGGTTTTCCGAAGACCATCATCGAACAATTGGTTGATGACTTACCGAATGATGGAAATATCATCCACATTACCACGACGCCCGATAGATAACAATATATAATAATATTCGATAAATATTTAATTTTTCGACATATGAGCATTCAATATCTGTATGTGAATATCTGTTAGTTACGAACGGAAACAGATTAAGAACGCGCTGACGAATTCTTCCAATATGGGTTGCACATCGATCCAAAATTTCACGGAGCCTTTCAAGTTGCTTTGGACCGCAAAAATTACAAGCATCTCGTCCCATTCGTATGCATTCTGCAATTGCTGGACGCGTTTCGCAAATTGTATTGATGTAATATTACCGTTGCATGGATCAAAATCTGGCATAATTTATGTTAAATCTCGAACATTATGAGTTGAACTAGGAACTTGCAACATTGTTGGAAATGTCGTATACTTCAAAGGGATGGAACCTGCTGTTGCGAGGGACACATTGCAACTGTTTGTCATCGTCGGTCGGCAAACACTCGACTACAGGAACATACTCGTCGTTTGGGGCAGCGCAAATGAACGCATTGGCAATGCTGCGACATTCAAATGTGAATTTTGCCATTTGAACATACTCGGCTGCGCATATACACTAGTCGTCTGCGCCGGCGTCTGCAGCGCATTTGAACGTATTTGTGATACAGCACTGTACGGCGTCAGCGAGTCGGCAGAACTAATGGTAGCTTGATATCGAACTTATATGATGTTTTTGTACACTGGCGAGGTATGATTTACGATAATATTCGAAATGACACATAAATTAATGCTCAGCTGCTGATCTGACAGAGGTGATTAATTGGATACAGCTGCTGTGTCTATAGCTCCACGGTACGCTGGAGACCACTAACCTCATACTGCAGACGCTCCATAGTAGCAACCGAATTCGTCGTCACCTCTTGTGCAGTAGTGGCCTCCTGTGACTCCTGAGTTACATCCACTTGCCGCTCTTGCAGCCGCGCTATTAAGTCCGTTTTATTACCCGACGTTTTCATGTTCTTTGATATTAATAAATCTTTAAACTCGAAGAGAGTGAGTTCATGAAAATTCATATTTTATATTAAACAAAACTATATAATTCAAAATTTGTGCTGATCCCACTTCTGATTTTGTCAGAATGTCAGAGTAAAAAAAACACAAACGGTTTAATATATTTAAAAAGGGTTTATTAATCTGTAAGCACAACGCTTCAAGAACTCCTCTCTACAACTGACTCTATTTTAAACACAAAAATGAATACATGTCAAAGAATGAATATTGTGACAGCTTGTCAGAGATGCTACTGAATTAAATTTGAAAACATTGCTGCACTGTTGAATTTCAGAAATATGGTTACAGAAAGCAACTACCGAAAAGTGCAGCTTAACTATTACACCGTTGCATAGTAGGGATTCCCGGTTGGAGTGCCCTAAAACCCGCGGAACAAATCGACGTGAACAAATCGTTTGATTGAACACTTTACTTGAGATTGAAAACCGATTTGTTTTGATGATCAAAGCACAATTGATAATTTCATGTAAGGCATTCCAGATGCGATGGACATTTAAACTAATTTGTATGAGTTCAAGTGTATCACGTTTTTTATTCGATAATAAAGAGAAAAATTCTTCTGCAAAAATGCAGATGCTCTGTCGAAGAAGAAGGAAGTGTAGCAAGTATTCGATGAATATATCTTGTATTAGTACAAATTATTTAGATATTTTCTATTACGGGGATTAAATTCGAGCTTTATTTATAATTTCGATTCACAACATACATCTATAGTAAAAGTGACAGATCACTATCATTTGGAAAGTAAAAGAATTAGCATGGGAGTAGTAGAGGAATGGTGGTAGCAGTCAAGAATATCAATATGAACATCACTAAAATATAACAAAAGTACTATTTTTATACAGAACCATATTCGAGCATAAAACGAATATAATTGATTGCAGAGAAGGCTTGTAAAAGTTCTGATATCTTTATAGAATAAAATCAAATTAGTATCATCTTTATCTTGATACATCAATAGCTTTTCTCGGTGATAGATTGTAAATCTTAATATCAGCATTAATTTATTGGTAAGTTGATGCACTAGTTTTGACCGGACTGTGATGTTGAGTAATGTTAAATTTCATTAGAGAAACAATTTATTTTATTGAAAAATGCAATCAAATCAAAACACACATTAAGTTTCCTTTGTAAAATATATGAACGATGCGATTAATTATGCTAGGCGAAATCGAATCAAGGGCAGAAAATTGTAAGCTATCTGGAACCGTAAAAAGGTGAAATATCGACCATGGGTGGTTTCGATACCGAAATTGTTGTCGATCGATTAGTTTTGAGAGTAACTTTCTATGTAATACGAAACGAAAAGATGTTACTCTAAATCATTTGGTGTTATATATAGCACACCAAATTAAGCGAATTATTTCTGAGTGCTTACTGAACAAATCAGATCAGAGTCAGTAGAGAACTAGATGACTATTTAGAGCTTCTCCGATAGTAGTAGTTGCGATGAAATGTGAATTGAAAAAATTATTCTATGGAGTTTATATATCTTCGTAACAGTGTTTATCAATATGCTCAAAGTAAAGGAATAATACAACAATATCACGAACAATTAACATTACTTGAGATTATTTATTCTGTTCGGTAGATCGAACTCTTTACAGTGTTCTGTATTCATTCCGTTCAGGGTATACTAGTATTATTGCTTGCCTTTTCAGTCGATATATTACCTCATTTGATCCGTACTTTTTGTCGGGTAGGCCCAAACGAACTATTTACCACCATCAATAGATGATTGTAGCATTTATTGGTACTTTCCATGGGAGGTACGTTATCTATATGACAGGTTTCTCAAATCTATCGAGATCAAAAAGTCATCCTTCCGTATCTGTTTTGCTTCTGCAATAACACATTCCATATATCTTTCAATCGTCCCCCTTTGAATCGATGCTTTAACGAGTCATGAATTATAAGGAAAGTCAAGACTTTGTCTCGCTGTCTGTTCATGGAGACTTACACGCACAAAAGTTGCCAAAAAGAGAGGTTTAACATTAATTGTTTGAAGGCTCATAGGGACAACAAAAATACTTCATAGTTGAGTTTGATATAAATCATGCAATAACTATGTCAGATTTTGGTTTCATTTCCATTAGTCACGAATTATCGTGAATTGTTTAAATAAATCGACAATAATAAAAAATGTAAGTACATATCCAAATTCAACCAAATATGAATTTTAGAAATATACATTGAAAACACTTGAAATATTAATTTAGAGATTTTCTTATTTATTAATGACACATAAGATGTGTCATAATTTCCTTTTATGTAATTCGTAATAAGAACCTAAGGAATTTTGTCTTTCAGGATTCTTAAGAAATCAAATATCCTTCCAACTGAGATCCTCCAAGACTTCTTCGATCCGTATAAAATAATTATTTTTTTTGTTTGTTTTATGTTTGAAAAAAAAAATCTCGTTTCTTCAAGGATTCTACAATATAGAGGTAAAAGGAAATAGCGGGGGCCAATAACTCCCCAGCTGACTGATTGGTAGTCTATTCAAATTAACGGGTCCCTGCACGATCTCGTAGCTTCTGCTAGTGATTCATACATGTTTAAATTTTTACTCATGTTAAACATTTTATTGCTCGGGTCACTCCACACATTTTTTAGAATGTCAGAGTAAAAAACGAACAACACAATATATTTAAAAAGGGCTTATTAGTCTGTAAGAACAACCACGCTTCAAGAACTCCTCTCTATAACTGACTCTATTCTAAATACAAGAATGAATACATGTCAAAGAATGAATATTATGACAGCTTTTCCGAGATCACTAAATTAAATTTTGGATGACAACTCAGCCCTTCCTTTTCGTCCAGGGATACTCCATAATCATCATCGCATCATTATTAAAATCGTCGTCAATTTCGGGATAAACTCACACCATGGATTCATCTTACCGCTGCTTGCTACCGTGCTAAATTTACGATGTTTTCGTTGCGCACCATCGATATCTTCAACTAAATATCTTGATTCTCCAGTGCTTGGCATAGCACTTTCTATAAGAACTAGATATCCTTCTTTGCAAACTCGTGCCTTCTTGTATTTGTTATCAAACCTCGCCTTCCATGCTATGCGCGCTGTTTCAATGGTGTTTATTGCCACTTTATGCCTCTCAAATAAGTTGATATTTTCTTCCGAAATATTTTCATCATACAGCGCAGAAAGATTTCGGTTTTCGCTGATATGCCGTAAATGAGATCCATTAGTGCAAATTTCGTAGTTAAGTTTTTGTTTGTATTTAAAGTTCACTGAAGACGTCGGAACTGAAGATCCCAGTATCTTAGTATCTGATGTGCTTGCCTTGAGATATGCTAGAACACTTTGGTTTACTCGTTCGGCTAGCCCATTGGATCGTGGCGTTCGTACAGCAACCTTTATATGTTGTGTATCGTTGACCCTACAAAATTCTCCAGGGTGTCCAGATTTAACGTGGCATAGTCGCAATATTCGCCACCGTACTCCTCTAGGAAGAACCAATAACAACTTCTATCCATGTGTATTTAAAGGATGATTATTTTTAATTAAATATTCATTCTTATACTTATCTCTGTCTTTCGATGATTTGTCTAAAAGGAATTTTATAATTTCCAACAACTTCGGATCTTGCTTCTGCATTGTAAAAATCCAACCATCGACTGTAACTCCAATCGCCATTGCCTTCACGCTTACTTCTTCAGGCTCTACAACTGATCCATCGGGCAATTACGTGACAAATGTCCACGTTCTCTACAGTTGCAACAAATCTGTCCAAATTGCACATTTTCTTTTTTTTCGTTTTTTGCATTGTTACTTCTGTTGAACACATTTAAGTTTTTAACAATCACTTGCGGCTGTGGCTGACCAAAAAAGAGATAATTGATTTTCTAAAATTTTAACAATTTTCCGAACATTTCGCGAAGCTGTTTCAATGGTGTTTATTGCCACTTTATGCCTCTCAAATGAGTTGATATTTTCTTCCGAAATATTTTCATCATACAGCGCAGAAAGATTTCGGTTTTCGCTGATATGCCGTAAATGAGATCCATTAGTGCAAATTTCTTAGTTAAGTTTTTGTTTGTATTTAAAGTTCACTGAAGACGTCGGAACTGAAGATCCCAGTCCTTAGTATCTGATGTGGTTGCCTTGAGATATGCTAGAACACTTTGGTTTACTCGTTCGGCTAGCCCATTGGATCGTGGCGTTCGTACAGCAACCTTTATGTGTTGTGTATCGTTGACCCTACAAAATTCTCCAGGGTGTCCAGATTCATCGTGGCATAGTCTCAATATTCGCCACCGTACTCCTCGAGGAACAACCAATAACTACTTCTATCCATGTGTACTTAAAAGATGATTATTTTTAATTAAATATTCATTCTTACACTTATCTCTGTCTTTCGATGATTTGTCTAAAAGGAATTTTATAATTTCCAACAACTGCGGATCTTGCTTCTGCATTGTAAAAATCCAACCATCGACTGTAACTCCAATCGCCATTGCCTTCACGCTTACATCTTCAGGCTCTACAACTGATCCATCGGGCAATTACGTGACAAATGTCCACGTTCTCTGCAGTTGCAGCAAATCTCTCCAAATTGCACATTTTCTTTTTTTTTTTGTTTTTTGCATTGTTACTTCTGTTAAACACATTTAAGTTTTTAACAATCACTTGCGGCTGTGGCTGACCAAAAGAGATATTTGGTTTTCTAATATTTTAACAATTTTCCGAACATTTCGCGAAGTTCATTGCTGAGAGGGTTTTCCGAAGACCATCATCGAACAATTGGTTGATGACTTACCGAATGATGGAAATATCATCCACATTACCACGACGCCCGATAGAAAACAATATATAATAATATTCGATAAATATTTAATTTTTCGACATATGAGCATTCAATATCTGTATGTGAATATCTGTTAGTTACGAACAGAAACAGATTAAGAACGCGCTGACGAATTCTTCCAATATGGGTTGCACATCGATCCAAAATTTCACGGAGCCTTTCAAGTTGCTTTGGACCGCAAAAATTACAAGCATCTCGTCCCATTCGTATGCATTCTGCAATTTCTGGACGCGTTTCGCAAATTGTATTGATGTAATATTACCGTTGCATGGATCAAAATCTGGCATAATTTATGTTAAATCTCGAACATTATGAGTTGAACTACGAACTTGCAACATTGTTGGAAATGTCGTATACTTCAAAGGGATGGAACCTGCTGTTGCGAGGGACACATTGCAACTGTTTGTCATCGTAGGTCGGCAAACACTCGACTACAGGGACATACTCGTCGTTTGGGGCAGCGCAAATGAACGCATTGGCAATGCTGCGACATTCAAATGTGAATTTTGCCATTTGAACATACTCGGCTGCGCATATACACTAGTCGTCTGCGCCGGCGTCTGCAGCGCATTTGAACGTATTTGTGATACAGCACTGTACGGCGTCAGCGAGTCGGCAGAACTAATGGTAGCTTGATTTCGAACTTGTATGATGTTTTTGTACACTGGCGAGGTATGATTTACGGTAATATTCGAAATGACACATAAATTAATGCTCAGCTGCTGATCTGACAGAGGTGATTAATTGGATACAGCTGCTGTGTCTATAGCTCCACGGTACGCTGGAGACCACTAACCTCATACTGCAGACGCTCCATAGTAGCAACCGAATTCGTCGTCACCTCTTGTGCAGTAGTGGCCTCCTGTGACTCCTGAGTTACATCCACTTGCCGCTCTTGCAGCCGCGCTATTAAATCCATTTTATTACCCGACGTTTTCATGTTCTTTGATATTAATAAATCTTTAAACTCGAAGAGAGTGAGTTCATGAAAATTCATATTTTATATTAAACAAAACTATATAATTCAAAATTTGTGCTGATCCCACTTCTGATTTTGACATAATGTCAGAGTAAAAAAAAAAACACAAACGGTTTAATATATTTAAAAATGGTTTATTAATCTGTAAGTACAACGCTTCAAGAACTCCTCTCTACAACTGACTCTATTTTAAACACAAAAATGAATACATGTCAAAGAATGAATATTGTGACAGCTTGTCAGAGATGCTAAAACCCAGAGTGCCCTAAAACCCGCGGAACAAATCGACGTGAACAAATCGTTTGATTGAACACTTTACTTGAGATTGAAAACCGATTTGTTTTGATGAACAAAGCACAATTGATAATTTCATGTAAGGCATTCCAGATGCGATGGACATTTAAACTAATTTGTATGAGTTCAAGTGTATCACGTTTTTTATTCGATAATAAAGAGAAAAATTCTTCTGCAAAAATGCAGATGCTCTGTCGAAGAAGAAGGAAGTGTAGCAAGTATTCGATGAATATATCTTGTATTAGTACAAATTATTTAGATATTTTCTATTACGGGGATTAAATTCGAGCTTTATTTATAATTTCGATTGACAACATACATCTATATTAAAAGTGACAGATCGCTATCATTTGGAAAGTAAAAAAAATTAGCATGGGAGTAGTAGAGGAATGGTGGTAGCAGTCAAGAATATCAATATGAACATCACTAAAATATAACAAAAGTACTATTTTTATACAGAACCATATTCGAGCATAAAACGAATATAATTGATTGCAGAGAAGGCTTGTAAAAGTTCTGATATCTTTATAGAATAAAATCAAATTAGTATCATCTTTATCTTGATACATCAATAGCTTTTCTCGGTGATAGATTGTTAATCTTAATATCGGCATTAATTTATTGGCAAGTTGATGCAATAGTTTTGACCGGACTGTGATGTTGAGTAATGTTAAATTTCATTAGAGAAACAATTTATTTTATTGAAAGATGCAATCAAATCAAAACACACTTTACGTTTCCGTTGTAAAATATATGAACGATGCGATTAATTATGCTAGGCGAAATCGAATCAAGGGCAGAAAATTGTAAGCTATCTGGAACCGTAAAAAGGTGAAAATATCGACAATGGGTGGTTTCGATACCGAAATTGTTGTCGATCGATTAGTTTTGAGAGTAACTTTCTATGTAATACGAAACGAAAAGATGTTACTCTAAATCATTTGGTGTTATATATAGCACACCAAATTAAGCGAATTATTTCTAATGTAGAGAACTAGATGACTAAGATGAATAGAAAAATATATTCTATGGAGTTTATATATCTTCGTAACAGTGTTTATCCATATGCTAAAAGTAAAGGAATAATACAACAATATCACGCACAATTAACATTATTTGAGATTATTTATTCTATTCGGTAGATCGAACTCTTTACAGTGTTCTGTAGATATATATAATATTCATTCCGTTCAGGGTATCCTAGTATTATTGCTTGACTTTTCGATCGATATATTACCTCATTTGATCCGTACTTTTTGTCGGGTAGGGCCAAACGAACTATTTACCACCATCAATAGATACGTTATCTATATGACAGGTTTCTCAAATCTATCGGGATCAAAAAGTCTTCCTTCCGTATCTGTTTTGCTTCTGCAATAACACATTCCATATATCTTTCAATCGTCCCCCTTTGAATCGATGCTTTAACGAGTCATGAATTATAGGGAAATTCAAGACTTTGTCTCGCTGTCTGCTCATGGAGACTTACACGCACCAAAGTTGCCAAAAAGAGAGGTTTAAGATTAATTGTATGAAGGCTCATAGGGATAACAAAAATACTTCATAGTTGAATTTGATATAAATCGTGCAATAACTATGTCAGATTTTGGTTTCATTTCCATTAGTCACGATTTATCGTGAATTGTTTAAATAAATCGACAATAATAAAAAATGTAAGTACATATCCAAACTCAACCAAATATGAATTTTAGAAATATTCATTGAAAACACTTGAAATGTTAATTTAGAAATTTTCTTGTTTATATTTCGTTTTATGTACTTCGTAGTAAGAACCTAAGGAATTTTATCATTCGGGATTCTTAAGAAATCAAATATCTTTCCAACTGAGATCCTCCAAGACTTCTTCGATCCGTATAAAATAATTATTTTTTTTGTTTGTTTTATGTTTGAAAAAAAAAAATCTCGTTTGCTCAAGGATTCTATAATATAGAGGTAAAAGGAAATAGCGAGGGCCAATAACTCCCCAGCTGACTGATTGGTAGTCTATTCAAATTAACGGGTCCCTGCACGATCTCATAGCTTCTGCTAGTGATTCATACATGTTTAAATTTTTACTCATGTTAAACATTTTATTGCTCGGGTCACTCCATACATTTTTTAGAATGTCAGAGTAAAAAACGAACACACAATATATTTAAAAAGGGCTTATTAGTCTGTAAGAACAACCACGCTTCAAGAACTCCTCTCTATAACTGACTCTATTCTAAATACAAGAATGAATACATGTCAAAGAATGAATATTGTGACAGCTTTTCCGAGATCACTAAATTAAATTCTGGATGACAACTCAGCCCTTCCTTTTCGTCCAGGGATACTCCATAATCATCATCGCATCATTATTAAAATCGTCGTCAATTTCGGGATAAACTCACACCATGGCTTCATCTTACCGCTGCTTGCTACCGTGCTAAATTTACGATGTTTTCGTTGCGCACCATCGATATCTTCAACTAAATATCTTGATTCTCCAGTGCTTGGCATAGCCCTTTCTATAAGAACTAGATATCCTTCTTTGCAAACTCGTGCCTTCTTGTATTTGGTATCAATCCTTGCCTTCCATGCTATGCGCGCTGTTTCAATGGAGTTTATTGCCACTTTATGCCTCTCAAATAAATTGATATTTTCTTCCGAAATATTTTCATCATACAGCGCAGAAAGATTTCGGTTTTCGCTGATATGCCGAAGTGAGAAATCGTAAATGAGATCCATTAGTGCAAATTTCGTAGTTAAGTTTTTGTTTGTATTTAAAGTTCACTGAAGACGTCGGAACTGAAGATCCCAGTCCTTAGTATCTGATGTGCTTGCCTTGAGATATGCTAGAACACTTTGGTTTACTCGTTCGGCTAGCCCATTGGATCGTGGCGTTCGTACAGCAACCTTTATTGTTGTGTATCGTTGACCCTACAAAATTCTCCAGGGTGTCCAGATTTATCGTGGCATAGTCGCAATATTCGCCACCATACTCCTCGAGGAACAACCAATAACAACTTCTATCCATGTGTACTTAAAAGATGATTATTTTTAATTAAATATTCATTCTTATACTTATCTCTGTCTTTCGATGATTTGTCTAAAAGGAATTTTATAATTTCCAACAACTTCGGATCTTGCTTCTGCATTGCAAAAATCCAACCATCGACTGTAACTCCAATCGCCATTGCCTTCACGCTTACATCTTCAGGCTCTACAACTGATCCATCGGGCAATTACGTGATAAATGTCCACGTTCTCTACAGTTGCAACAAATCTGTCCAAATTGCACATTTTCTTTTTTTTTCGTTTTTTGCATTGTTACTTCTGTTGAACACATTTAAGTTTTTAACAATCACTTGCGGCTGTGGCTGACCAAAAAAGAGATATTTGGTTTTCTAAAATTTTAACAATTTTCCGAACATTTCGCGAAGTTCATTGCTGAGAAGGTTTTCCGAATACCATCATCGATCAATTGGTTGATGACTTACCGAATGATGGAAATATCATCCACATTACCACGACGCCCGATAGATAACAATATATAATAATATTCGATAAATATTTAATTTTTCGACATATGAGCATTCAATATCTGTATGTGAATATCTGTTAGTTACGAACGGAAACAGATTAAGAACGCGCTGACGAATTCTTCCAATATGGGTTGCACATCGATCCAAAATTTCACGGAGCCTTTCAAGTTGCTTTGGACCGCAAAAATTACAAGCATCTCGTCCCATTCGTATGCATTCTGCAATTTCTGGACGCGTTTCGCAAATTGTATTGATGTAATATTACCGTTGCATGGATCAAAATCTGACATAATTTATGTTAAATCTCGAACATTATGAGTTGAACTACGAACTTGCAACATTGTTGGAAATGTCGTATACTTCAAAGGGATGGAACCTGCTGTTGCGAGGGACACATTGCAACTGTTTGTCATCGTAGGTCGGCAAACACTCGACTACAGGGACATACTCGTCGTTTGGGGCAGCGCAAATGAACGCATTGGCAATGCTGCGACATTCAAATGTGAATTTTGCCATTTGAACATACTCGGCTGCGCATATACACTAGTCGTCTGCGCCGGCGTCTGCAGCGCATTTGAACGTATTTGTGATACAGCACTGTACGGCGTCAGCGAGTCGGCAGAACTAATGGTAGCTTGATTTCGAACTTGTATGATGTTTTTGTACACTGGCGAGGTATGATTTACGGTAATATTCGAAATGACACATAAATTAATGCTCAGCTGCTGATCTGACAGAGGTGATTAATTGGATACAGCTGCTGTGTCTATAGCTCCACGGTACGCTGGAGACCACTAACCTCATACTGCAGACGCTCCATAGTAGCAACCGAATTCGTCGTCACCTCTTGTGCAGTAGTGGCCTCCTGTGACTCCTGAGTTACATCCACTTGCCGCTCTTGCAGCCGCGCTATTAAATCCATTTTATTACCCGACGTTTTCATGTTCTTTGATATTAATAAATCTTTAAACTCGAAGAGAGTGAGTTCATGAAAATTCATATTTTATATTAAACAAAACTATATAATTCAAAATTTGTGCTGATCCCACTTCTGATTTTGACATAATGTCAGAGTAAAAAAAAAAAAACACAAACGGTTTAATATATTTAAAAATGGTTTATTAATCTGTAAGTACAACGCTTCAAGAACTCCTCTCTACAACTGACTCTATTTTAAACACAAAAATGAATACATGTCAAAGAATGAATATTGTGACAGCTTGTCAGAGATGCTAAAACCCAGAGTGCCCTAAAACCCGCGGAACAAATCGACGTGAACAAATCGTTTGATTGAACACTTTACTTGAGATTGAAAACCGATTTGTTTTGATGAACAAAGCACAATTGATAATTTCATGTAAGGCATTCCAGATGCGATGGACATTTAAACTAATTTGTATGAGTTCAAGTGTATCACGTTTTTTATTCGATAATAAAGAGAAAAATTCTTCTGCAAAAATGCAGATGCTCTGTCGAAGAAGAAGGAAGTGTAGCAAGTATTCGATGAATATATCTTGTATTAGTACAAATTATTTAGATATTTTCTATTACGGGGATTAAATTCGAGCTTTATTTATAATTTCGATTGACAACATACATCTATATTAAAAGTGACAGATCGCTATCATTTGGAAAGTAAAAAAAATTAGCATGGGAGTAGTAGAGGAATGGTGGTAGCAGTCAAGAATATCAATATGAACATCACTAAAATATAACAAAAGTACTATTTTTATACAGAACCATATTCGAGCATAAAACGAATATACTTGATTGCAGAGAAGGCTTGTAAAAGTTCTGATATCTTTATAGAATAAAATCAAATTAGTATCATCTTTATCTTGATACATCAATAGCTTTTCTCGGTGATAGATTGTTAATCTTAATATCGGCATTAATTTATTGGCAAGTTGATGCAATAGTTTTGACCGGACTGTGATGTTGAGTAATGTTAAATTTCATTAGAGAAACAATTTATTTTATTGAAAGATGCAATCAAATCAAAACACACTTTACTTTTCCGTTGTAAAATATATGAACGATGCGATTAATTATGCTAGGCGAAATCGAATCAAGGGCAGAAAATTGTAAGCTATCTGGAACCGTAAAAAGGTAAAAATATCGACAATGTGTGGTTTCGATACCGAAATTGTTGTCGATCGATTAGTTTTGAGAGTAACTTTCTATGTAATACGAAACGAAAAGATGTTACTCTAAATCATTTGGTGTTATATATAGCACACCAAATTAAGCGAATTATTTCTAATGTAGAGAACTAGATGACTAAGATGAATAGAAAAATATATTCTATGGAGTTTATATATCTTCGTAACAGTGTTTATCCATATGCTAAAAGTAAAGGAATAATACAACAATATCACGCACAATTAACATTATTTGAGATTATTTATTCTATTCGGTAGATCGAACTCTTTACAGTGTTCTGTAGATATATATAATATTCATTCCGTTTAGGGTATCCTAGTATTATTGCTTGACTTTTCGATCGATATATTACCTCATTTGATCCGTACTTTTTGTCGGGTAGGGCCAAACGAACTATTTACCACCATCAATAGATACGTTATCTATATGACAGGTTTCTCAAATCTATCGGGATCAAAAAGTCTTCCTTCCGTATCTGTTTTGCTTCTGCAATAACACATTCCATATATCTTTCAATCGTCCCCCTTTGAATCGATGCTTTAACGAATCATGAATTATAAAGAAAGTCAAGACTTTGTCTCGCTGTCTGTTCATGGAGACTTACACGCACAAAAGTTGCCAAAAAATACTTCAACAGAAAACAAAAATACTTCATAGTTGAGTTTGATATAAATCATGCAATAACTATGTCAGATTTTGGTTTCATTTCCATTAGTCACGAATTATCGTGAATTGTTTAAATAAATCGACAATAATAAAAAATGTAAGTACATATCCAAATTCAACCAAATATGAATTTTAGAAATATTCATTGAAAACACTTGAAATGTTAATTTAGAAATTTTGTTGTTTATATTTCGTTTTATGTACTTCGTAGAAAGAACCTAAGGAATTTTATCATTCGGGATTCTTAAGAAATTAAATATCTTTCCAACTGAGATCCTCAAAGACTTCTTCGATCCGTATAAAATAATTATTTTTTTTTGTTTGTTTTATGTTTGAAAAAAAAAAAATCTCGTTTGCTCAAGGATTCTATAATATAGAGGTAAAAGGAAATAGCGAGGGCCAAGAACTTCCCAGCTGACTGATTGGTAGTTTATTCAAATTAACGGGTCCCTGCACGATCTCGTAGCTTCTGCTAGTGATTCATACATGTTTAAATTTTTACTCATGTTAAACATTTTATTGCTCGGGTTACTCCACACATTTTTTAGAATGTCAGAGTAAAAAACGAACAACACAATATATTTAAAAAGGGCTTATTAGTCTGTAAGAACAACCACGCTTCAAGAACTCCTCTCTATAACTGACTCTATTCTAAATACAAGAATGAATACATGTCAAAGAATGAATATTGTGACAGATTTTCCGAGATCATTAATTAAATTTTGGATGACAACTCAGCCTGAGCTTCCTTCCTGATATTAACTCGTCCCGAGTTCATTTTCGTCCAGGGGTACCCCATAATCATTATCAGCATCATTATTAAAATCGTCGTCAATATCGGGATAAAACTCACACCATGGCTTCATCTTGTCGCTGCTTGCTACCGTGCTAAATTTACGATGCTTTCGTTGCGCACCATCGATATCTTCAACTAAATAACTTGATTCTCCAGTGCTTGGCATAGCCCTTTCTATAAGAACTAGATATCCTTCTTTGCAAACTCGTGCCTTCTTGTATTTGGCATCAAACCTTGCTTTCCATGCTATGCGCGCTGTTTTAATGGTGTTTATTGCCACTTTACGCCTCTCAAATAAATTGATATTTTCTTCGGAAATATTTTCATCATGCAGCGCAGCAAGAATTCGGTTTTCGCTGATATGCCGAAGTGGGAAATCGTAAATGAGATCCATTAGTGCAAATTTCTTAGTTAAATTTATGTTTGTATATATAGTCCACTGAAGACGTCGGACCTGAAGATCCCTGTCCTTAGTATCTGATGTGGTTGCTTGAGATATGCCAGAACACATTGGTTTAATCGTTCGTCTAGCCCATTGGATCGAGGCGTTCGTACGGCAACCTTTATATGTTGTGTATCATTGACCCTACAAAATTCTCCAGGGTGTCCAGATTCATCGTGGCATAGTCGCAATATTCGCCACCGAACTCCTCGAGGAACAACCAATAACAACTTCTATCCATGTGTACTTAAAAGATGATTATTTTTAATTAAATATTCATTCTTATACTTATCTCTGTCTTTCGATGATTTGTCTAAAAGGAATTTTATAATTTCCAACATTTATAATTTGCAACCGAATTCGTCGTCACCTCTTGTGCAGTAGTGGCCTCCTGTGACTCCTGAGTTACATCCACTTGCCGCTCTTGCAGCCGCGCTATTAAATCCATTTTATTACCCGACGTTTTCATGTTCTTTGATATTAATAAATCTTTAAACTCGAAGAGAGTGAGTTCATGAAAATTCATATTTTATATTAAACAAAACTATATAATTCAAAATTTGTGCTGATCCCACTTCTGATTTTGACATAATGTCAGAGTAAAAAAAAAAAAACACAAACGGTTTAATATATTTAAAAATGGTTTATTAATCTGTAAGTACAACGCTTCAAGAACTCCTCTCTACAACTGACTCTATTTTAAACACAAAAATGAATACATGTCAAAGAATGAATATTGTGACAGCTTGTCAGAGATGCTAAAACCCAGAGTGCCCTAAAACCCGCGGAACAAATCGACGTGAACAAATCGTTTGATTGAACACTTTACTTGAGATTGAAAACCGATTTGTTTTGATGAACAAAGCACAATTGATAATTTCATGTAAGGCATTCCAGATGCGATGGACATTTAAACTAATTTGTATGAGTTCAAGTGTATCACGTTTTTTATTCGATAATAAAGAGAAAAATTCTTCTGCAAAAATGCAGATGCTCTGTCGAAGAAGAAGGAAGTGTAGCAAGTATTCGATGAATATATCTTGTATTAGTACAAATTATTTAGATATTTTCTATTACGGGGATTAAATTCGAGCTTTATTTTAATTTCGATTGACAACATACATCTATATTAAAAGTGACAGATCGCTATCATTTGGAAAGTAAAAAAAATTAGCATGGGAGTAGTAGAGGAATGGTGGTAGCAGTCAAGAATATCAATATGAACATCACTAAAATATAACAAAAGTACTATTTTTATACAGAACCATATTCGAGCATAAAACGAATATACTTGATTGCAGAGAAGGCTTGTAAAAGTTCTGATATCTTTATAGAATAAAATCAAATTAGTATCATCTTTATCTTGATACATCAATAGCTTTTCTCGGTGATAGATTGTTAATCTTAATATCGGCATTAATTTATTGGCAAGTTGATGCAATAGTTTTGACCGGACTGTGATGTTGAGTAATGTTAAATTTCATTAGAGAAACAATTTATTTTATTGAAAGATGCAATCAAATCAAAACACACTTTACGTTTCCGTTGTAAAATATATGAACGATGCGATTAATTATGCTAGGCGAAATCGAATCAAGGGCAGAAAATTGTAAGCTATCTGGAACCGTAAAAAGGTGAAAATATCGACAATGGGTGGTTTCGATACCGAAATTGTTGTCGATCGATTAGTTTTGAGAGTAACTTTCTATGTAATACGAAACGAAAAGATGTTACTCTAAATCATTTGGTGTTATATATAGCACACCAAATTAAGCGAATTATTTCTAATGTAGAGAACTAGATGACTAAGATGAATAGAAAAATATATTCTATGGAGTTTATATATCTTCGTAACAGTGTTTATCCATATGCTAAAAGTAAAGAAATAATACAACAATATCACGCACAATTAACATTATTTGAGATTATTTATTCTATTCGGTAGATCGAACTCTTTACAGTGTTCTGTAGATATATATAATATTCATTCCGTTCAGGGTATCCTAGTATTATTGCTTGACTTTTCGATCGATATATTACCTCATTTGATCCGTACTTTTTGTCGGGTAGGGCCAAACGAACTATTTACCACCATCAATAGATACGTTATCTATATGACAGGTTTCTCAAATCTATCGGGATCAAAAAGTCTTCCTTCCGCATCTGTTTTGCTTCTGCAATAACACATTCCATATATCTTTCAATCGTCCCCCTTTGAATCGATGCTTTAACGAATCATGAATTATAAAGAAAGTCAAGACTTTGTCTCGCTGTCTGTTCATGGAGACTTACACGCACCAAAGTTGCCAAAAAATACTTCAACAGAAAACAAAAATACTTCATAGTTGAGTTTGATATAAATCATGCAATAACTATGTCAGATTTTGGTTTCATTTCCATTAGTCACGAATTATCGTGAATTGTTTAAATAAATCGACAATAATAAAAAATGTAAGTACATATCCAAATTCAACCAAATATGAATTTTAGAAATATTCATTGAAAACACTTGAAATGTTAATTTAGAAATTTTGTTGTTTATATTTCGTTTTATGTACTTCGTAGTAAGAACCTAAGGAATTTTATCATTCGGGATTCTTAAGAAATTAAATATCTTTCCAACTGAGATCCTCAAAGACTTCTTCGATCCGTATAAAATAATTATTTTTTTTTTGTTTGTTTTATGTTTGAAAAAAAAAAAAATCTCGTTTGCTCAAGGATTCTATAATATAGAGGTAAAAGGAAATAGCGAGGGCCAAGAACTTCCCAGCTGACTGATTGGTAGTTTATTCAAATTAACGGGTCCCTGCACGATCTCGTAGCTTCTGCTAGTGATTCATACATGTTTAAATTTTTACTCATGTTAAACATTTTATTGCTCGGGTTACTCCACACATTTTTTAGAATGTCAGAGTAAAAAACGAACAACACAATATATTTAAAAAGGGCTTATTAGTCTGTAAGAACAACCACGCTTCAAGAACTCCTCTCTATAACTGACTCTATTCTAAATACAAGAATGAATACATGTCAAAGAATGAATATTGTAACAGATTTTCCGAGATCATTAATTAAATTTTGGATGACAACTCAGCCTGAGCTTCCTTCCTGATATTAACTCGTCCCGAGTTCATTTTCGTCCAGGGGTACCCCATAATCATTATCAGCATCATTATTAAAATCGTCGTCAATATCGGGATAAAACTCACACCATGGCTTCATCTTGTCGCTGCTTCCTACCGTGCTAAATTTACGATGCTTTCGTTGCGCACCATCGATATCTTCAACTAAATAACTTGATTCTCCAGTGCTTGGCATAGCCCTTTCTATAAGAACTAGATATCCTTCTTTGCAAACTCGTGCCTTCTTGTATTTGGCATCAAACCTTACCTTCCATGCTATGCGCGCTGTTTTAATGGTGTTTATTGCCACTTTACGCCACTCAAATAAATTGATATTTTCTTCGGAAATATTTTCATCATGCAGCGCAGCAAGAATTCGGTTTTCGCTGATATGCCGAAGTGGGAAATCGTAAATGAGATCCATTAGTGCAAATTTCTTAGTTAAATTTATGTTTGTATATATAGTCCACTGAAGACGTCGGACCTGAAGATCCCTGTCCTTAGTATCTGATGTGGTTGCTTGAGATATGCCAGAACACATTGGTTTAATCGTTCGTCTAGCCCATTGTCTCGAGGCGTTCGGACGGCAACCTTTATATGTTGTGTATCGTTGACCCTACAAAATTCTCCAGGGTGTCCAGATTCATCGTGGCATAGTCGCAATATTCGCCACCGAACTCCTCGAGGAACAACCAATAACAACTTCTATCCATGTGTACTTAAAAGATGATTATTTTTAATTAAATATTCATTCTTATACTTATCTCTGTCTTTCGATGATTTGTCTAAAAGGAATTTTATAATTTCCAACAATTTCGGATCTTGCTTCTGCATTGTAAAAATCCAACCACCGACTGTAACTCCAATCGCCATTGCCTTCACGCTTACATCTTCAGGCTCGACAACTGATCCATCGGGCAATTACGTGACAATTACGTCCACGTTCTCTACAGTTGTAGCAAATCTGTCCAAATTGCACATTTTCTTCTTTTCGTTTTTTGCATTGTTACTTCTGTTAAACACATTTAAGTTTTTAACAATCACTTGCGGCTGTGGCTGACCAAAAAAGAGATATTTGGTTTTCTAAAATTTTAACAATTTTCCGAACATTTCGCGAAATTCATTGCTGAGAGGGTTTTCGGAAGACCATCAGCGAACAATCCATTGATGACTTACCGAATGATTGTTGATGAAATGTTGTACACATTACCACGACGTACCAACAATCTATAATAATATTCGATAAATGTTTAATTTTTCGATATGTGAGTATTTAACATCTGTATGTGAATTGCTTTTAGTTACGAACGCGCTGTTAAGAACGGCTGACGAAAAAATTACAAGCATCTCGTCCCATTCGTATGCATTCTGCGTCTGCAGCGTATTTGAACATATTTGTGATGCAGTAATGTACGGCGCCAGCGAGTCGGCAAAACTAAGGGTAGCTTGATCTCGAACTTGTATGATATTTTTTGGAATGGTTACTATTGCTAGGAATGGTTGACTGTACACTCGGGAGGTATGATTTCCGGTAATATTCGAAACGACACATGAATTAATGCTCAGAGGTGATTAATTGGATACAGCTGCTGTGTCAATAGCTCCACGGTACGCTGGAGACTACCAACCTCATCCTGCAGACGCTCGAATTCGTCGTCACCTCTTGTGCAGTAGTGGCCTCCTGTGACTCCTAAGTTACATCCACTTGCCGCTCTTGCAGCCGCGCTATTAAGTCCGTTTTATTACCCGACGTTTTCATGTTCTTTGATATTAATAAATCTTTAAACTCGAAAAGAGTGAGTTCATGAAAATTCATATTTTATATTTAACAAAACTTTATAATTAAAAATTTGTGCTGATCCCAACTTCTGATTTTCTCAGAATGTCAGAGTAAAAAAAAACACAAAAGGTTTAATATATTTAAAAAGGGTTTATTAATCTGTAAGCACAACGCTTCAAGAACTCCTCTCTACAACTGACTCTATTTTAAACACAAAAATGAATACATGTTAAAGAATGAATATTGTGACAGCTTGTCAGAGATGCTACTGAATTAAATTTGAAAACATTGCTGCACTGTTGAATTTCAGAAATATGGTTACAGAAAGCAACTACCGAAAAGTGCAGCTTAACTATTACACCGTTGCATAGTAGGGATTCCCGGTTGGAGTGCCCTAAAACCCGCGGAACAAATCGACGTGAACAAATCGTTTGATTGAACACTTTACTTGAGATTGAAAACCGATATGTTTTGATGAACAAAGCACAATTGATAATTTCATGTAAGGCATTCCAGATGCGATGGAGATTTAAACTATTTTGTATGAGTTCAAGTGTATCACGTTTTTTATTCGATAATAATGAGAAAAATTCTTCTGCAAAAATGCAGATGATCTGTTGAAGAAGAAGGAAGTGTAGCAAGTATTCGATGAATATATCTTGTATTAGTACAACTTATTTAGATATAAATCCTATCGCATTCTCTCAAGTTGGTGGAATGCGATAGGATATTTTTTATTACGGGGATTAAATTCGAGCTTTATTTTAATTTCCATTCACAACATACATCTATAGTAAAAGTAACAGATCGCTATCATTTGGAAAGTAAAAAAAATTAGCATGGGAGTAGTAGAGGAATGGTGGTAGCAGTCAAAAATATCAATATGAGCATCACTAAAATATAACAAAAGTTCTATTTTTATACAGAACCATATTCGAGCATAAAACGAATATACTTGATTGCAGAGAAGGCTAGTAAAAGTTCTGATATCTTTATAGAATAAAATCAAATAAGTATGATTTTTATCTTGATACATCAATAGCTTTTCTCGGTGATAGATTCTTAAACTTAATATCAGCATTAATTTATTGGCAAGTTGATGCACTAGTTTTGACCGGACTGTGATGTTGAGTAATGTTAAATTTCATTAGAGGAACAATTTATTTTATTGATTGCAATCAAATCAAAACACACTTTAAGTTTCCTTTGTAAAATATATGAACGATGCGATTAATTATGCTAGGCGAAATCGAATCAAGGGCAGAAAATTGTAAGCTATCTGGAACCGTAAAAAGGTGAAAATATCGACAATGGGTGGTTTTGATACCGAAATTGTTGTCGATGGATTAGTTTTGAGAGTAACTTTCTATGTAATACGAAACGAAAAGATGTTACTCTAAATCATTTGGTGTTATATATAGCACACCAAATTAAGCGAATTATTTCTAATGTAGAGAACTAGATGACTAAGATGAATGGAAAAATATATTCTATGGAGTTTATATATCTTCGTAACAGTGTTTATCCATATGCTAAAAGTAAAGGAATAATACAACAATATCACGCACAATTAACATTATTTGAGATTATTTATTCTATTCGGTAGATCGAACTCTTTACAGTGTTCTGTAGATATATATAATATTCATTCCGTTCAGGGTATCCTAGTATTATTGCTTGACTTTTCGATCGATATATTACCTCATTTGATCCGTACTTTTTGTCGGGTAGGGCCAAACGAACTATTTACCACCATCAATAGATACGTTATCTATATGACAGGTTTCTCAAATCTATCGGGATCAAAAAGTCTTCCTTCCGTATCTGTTTTGCTTCTGCAATAACACATTCCATATATCTTTCAATCGTCCCCCTTTGAATCGATGCTTTAACGAATCATGAATTATAAAGAAAGTCAAGACTTTGTCTCGCTGTCTGTTCATGGAGACTTACACGCACCAAAGTTGCCAAAAAATACTTCAACAGACAACAAAAATACTTCATAGTTGAGGTTGATATAAATCATGCAATAACTATGTCAGATTTTGGTTTCATTTCCATTAGTCACGAATAATCGTGAATTGTTTAAATAAATCGACAATAATAAAAAATGTAAGTACATATCCAAATTCAACCAAATATGAATTTTAGAAATATTCATTGAAAACACTTGAAATGTTAATTTAGAAATTTTGTTGTTTATATTTCGTTTTATGTACTTCGTAGTAAGAACCTAAGGAATTTTATCATTCGGGATTCTTAAGAAATTAAATATCTTTCCAACTGAGATCCTCAAAGACTTCTTCGATCCGTATAAAATAATTATTTTTTTTGTTTGTTTTATGTTTGAAAAAACAAATCTCGTTTGCTCAAGGATTCTATAATATAGAGGTAAAAGGAAATAGCGAGGGCCAAGAACTTCCCAGCTGACTGATTGGTAGTTTATTCAAATTAACAGGTCCCTGCACGATCTCGTAGCTTCTGCTAGTGATTCATACATGTTTAAATTTTTACTTATATTAAACATTTTATTGCTCGGGTCACTCCACACATTTTTTAAAATGTCAGAGTAAAAAAAGAACAACACCATTATATATATTTAAAAAGGGTTTATTAATCTGTAAGCACAACGCTTCAAGAACTCCTCTCTATAACTGACTCTATTTTAAACACAAAAATGAATACATGTCAAAGAATTAATATTGTGACAGCTTGTCAGAGATGCTACTGAATTAAATTTTGGATGACAACTCAGCTCTTCCTGATATTAACTCGTCCCGAGTTCATTTTCGTCCAGGAGTACTCCAGAATCATCATCAGCATCATTATTAAAATCGTCGTCAATATCGGGATAAAACTCACACCATGGCTTCATCTTGCCGCTGCTTCCTACCGTGCTAAATTTACGATGCTTTCGTTGCGCACCATCGATATCTTCAACTAAATATCTTGATTCTCCAGTGCTTGGCATAGCACTTTCTATAAGAACTAGATATCCTTCTTTGCAAACTCGTGCCTTCTTGTATTTGGCATCAAACCTTGCCTTCCATGATATGCGCGCTGTTTCAATGGTGTTTATTGCCACTTTACGCCTCTCAAATAAATTGATATTTTCTTCGGAAATATTTTCATCATGCAGCGCAGTAAGAATTCGGTTTTCGCTGATATGCCGAAGTGGGAAATCGTAAATGAGATCCATGCAAATTTCGTAGGTAAGTTTATGTTTGTATTTAAAGTCCACTGAAGACATCGGAACTGAAGATCCCAGTCCTTAGTATCTGATGTGGTTGCCTTGAGATATGCCAAAACACTTTGGTTTACTCGTTCGGCTAGCCCATTGTCTCGAGGCGTTCGTACGGCAACCTTTATATGTTGTGTATATATGTTGTTTATATATTGTGTCCAGATTCATCGTGGCATAGTCTCAATATTCGCCACCGTACTCCTCGAGGAACAACCAATAACTACTTCTATCCATGTGTACTTAAAAGATGATTATTTTTAATTAAATATTCATTCTTACACTTATCTCTGTCTTTCGAAGATTTGTCTAAAAGGAATTTTATAATTTCCAACAACTGCGGATCTTGCTTCTGCATTGTAAAAATCCAACCATCGACTGTAACTCCAATCGCCATTGCCTTCACGCTTACATCTTCAGGCTCTACAACTGATCCATCGGGCAATTACGTGACAAATGTCCACGTTCTCTACAGTTGCAACAAATCTGTCCAAATTGCACATTTTCTTTTTTTTCGTTTTTTGCATTGTTACTTCTGTTGAACACATTTAAGTTTTTAACAATCACTTGCGGCTGTGGCTGACCAAAAAAGAGATATTTGGTTTTCTAAAATTTTAACAATTTTCCGAACATTTCGCGAAGTTCATTGCTGAGAGGGTTTTCCGAAGACCATCATCGAACAATTGGTTGATGACTTACCGAATGATGGAAATATCATCCACATTACCACGACGCCCGATAGATAACAATATATAATAATATTCGATAAATATTTAATTTTTCGACATATGAGCATTCAATATCTGTATGTGAATATCTGTTAGTTACGAACGGAAACAGATTAAGAACGCGCTGACGAATTCTTCCAATATGGGTTGCACATCGATCCAAAATTTCACGGAGCCTTTCAAGTTGCTTTGGACCGCAAAAATTACAAGCATCTCGTCCCATTCGTATGCATTCTGCAATTTCTGGACGCGTTTCGCAAATTGTATTGATGTAATATTACCGTTGCATGGATCAAAATCTGGCATAATTTATGTTAAATCTCGAATATTATGAGTTGAACTACGAACTTGCAACATTGTTGGAAATGTCGTATACTTCAAAGGGATGGAACCTGCTGTTGCGAGGGACACATTGCAACTGTTTGTCATCGTAGGTCGGCAAACACTCGACTACAGGGACATACTCGTCGTTTGGGGCAGCGCAAATGAACGCATTGGCAATGCTGCGACATTCAAATGTGAATTTTGCCATTTGAACATACTCGGCTGCGCATATACACTAGTCGTCTGCGCCGGCGTCTGCAGCGCATTTGAACGTATTTGTGATACAGCACTGTACGGCGTCAGCGAGTCGGCAGAACTAATGGTAGCTTGATTTCGAAGTTGTATGATGTTTTTGTACACTGGCGAGGTATGATTTACGGTAATATTCGAAATGACACATAAATTAATGCTCAGCTGCTGATCTGACAGAGGTGATTAATTGGATACAGCTGCTGTGTCTATAGCTCCACGGTACGCTGGAGACCACTAACCTCATACTGCAGACGCTCCATAGTAGCAACCGAATTCGTCGTCACCTCTTGTGCAGAAGTGGACTCCTGTGACTCCTGAGTTACATCCACTTGCCGCTCTTGCAGCCGCGCTATTAAATCCATTTTATTACCCGACGTTTTCATGTTCTTTGATATTAATAAATCTTTAAACTCGAAGAGAGTGAGTTCATGAAAATTCATATTTTATATTAAACAAAACTATATAATTCAAAATTTGTGCTGATCCCACTTCTGATTTTGACATAATGTCAGAGTAAAAAAAAAAAACACAAACGGTTTAATATATTTAAAAATGGTTTATTAATCTGTAAGTACAACGCTTCAAGAACTCCTCTCTACAACTGACTCTATTTTAAACACAAAAATGAATACATGTCAAAGAATGAATATTGTGACAGCTTGTCAGAGATGCTAAAACCCAGAGTGCCCTAAAACCCGCGGAACAAATCGACGTGAACAAATCGTTTGATTGAACACTTTACTTGAGATTGAAAACCGATTTGTTTTGATGAACAAAGCACAATTGATAATTTCATGTAAGGCATTCCAGATGCGATGGACATTTAAACTAATTTGTATGAGTTCAAGTGTATCACGTTTTTTATTCGATAATAAAGAGAAAAATTCTTCTGCAAAAATGCAGATGCTCTGTCGAAGAAGAAGGAAGTGTAGCAAGTATTCGATGAATATATCTTGTATTAGTACAAATTATTTAGATATTTTCTATTACGGGGATTAAATTCGAGCTTTATTTATAATTTCGATTGACAACATACATCTATATTAAAAGTGACAGATCGCTATCATTTGGAAAGTAAAAAAAATTAGCATGGGAGTAGTAGAGGAATGGTGGTAGCAGTCAAGAATATCAATATGAACATCACTAAAATATAACAAAAGTACTATTTTTATACAGAACCATATTCGAGCATAAAACGAATATACTTGATTGCAGAGAAGGCTTGTAAAAGTTCTGATATCTTTATAGAATAAAATCAAATTAGTATCATCTTTATCTTGATACATCAATAGCTTTTCTCGGTGATAGATTGTTAATCTTAATATCGGCATTAATTTATTGGCAAGTTGATGCAATAGTTTTGACCGGACTGTGATGTTGAGTAATGTTAAATTTCATTAGAGAAACAATTTATTTTATTGAAAGATGCAATCAAATCAAAACACACTTTACGTTTCCGTTGTAAAATATATGAACGATGCGATTAATTATGCTAGGCGAAATCGAATCAAGGGCAGAAAATTGTAAGCTATCTGGAACCGTAAAAAGGTGAAAATATCGACAATGGGTGGTTTCGATACCGAAATTGTTGTCGATCGATTAGTTTTGAGAGTAACTTTCTATGTAATACGAAACGAAAAGATGTTACTCTAAATCATTTGGTGTTATATATAGCACACCAAATTAAGCGAATTATTTCTAATGTAGAGAACTAGATGACTAAGATGAATAGAAAAATATATTCTATGGAGTTTATATATCTTCGTAACAGTGTTTATCCATATGCTAAAAGTAAAGGAATAATACAACAATATCACGCACAATTAACATTATTTGAGATTATTTATTCTATTCGGTAGATCGAACTCTTTACAGTGTTCTGTAGATATATATAATATTCATTCCGTTCAGGGTATCCTAGTATTATTGCTTGACTTTTCGATCGATATATTACCTCATTTGATCCGTACTTTTTGTCGGGTAGGGCCAAACGAACTATTTACCACCATCAATAGATACGTTATCTATATGACAGGTTTCTCAAATCTATCGGGATCAAAAAGTCTTCCTTCCGTATCTGTTTTGCTTCTGCAATAACACATTCCATATATCTTTCAATCGTCCCCCTTTGAATCGATGCTTTAACGAATCATGAATTATAAAGAAAGTCAAGACTTTGTCTCGCTGTCTGTTCATGGAGACTTACACGCACCAAAGTTGCCAAAAAATACTTCAACAGAAAACAAAAATACTTCATAGTTGAGTTTGATATAAATCATGCAATAACTATGTCAGATTTTGGTTTCATTTCCATTAGTCACGAATTATCGTGAATTGTTTAAATAAATCGACAATAATAAAAAATGTAAGTACATATCCAAATTCAACCAAATATGAATTTTAGAAATATTCATTGAAAACACTTGAAATGTTAATTTAGAAATTTTGTTGTTTATATTTCGTTTTATGTACTTCGTAGTAAGAACCTAAGGAATTTTATCATTCGGGATTCTTAAGAAATTAAATATCTTTCCAACTGAGATCCTCAAAGACTTCTTCGATCCGTATAAAATAATTATTTTTTTTTGTTTGTTTTATGTTTGAAAAAAAAAAAATCTCGTTTGCTCAAGGATTCTATAATATAGAGGTAAAAGGAAATAGCGAGGGCCAAGAACTTCCCAGCTGACTGATTGGTAGTTTATTCAAATTAACGGGTCCCTGCACGATCTCGTAGCTTCTGCTAGTGATTCATACATGTTTAAATTTTTACTCATGTTAAACATTTTATTGCTCGGGTTACTCCACACATTTTTTAGAATGTCAGAGTAAAAAACGAACAACACAATATATTTAAAAAGGGCTTATTAGTCTGTAAGAACAACCACGCTTCAAGAACTCCTCTCTATAACTGACTCTATTCTAAATACAAGAATGAATACATGTCAAAGAATGAATATTGTGACAGATTTTCCGAGATCATTAATTAAATTTTGGATGACAACTCAGCCTGAGCTTCCTTCCTGATATTAACTCGTCCCGAGTTCATTTTCGTCCAGGGGTACCCCATAATCATTATCAGCATCATTATTAAAATCGTCGTCAATATCGGGATAAAACTCACACCATGGCTTCATCTTGTCGCTGCTTGCTACCGTGCTAAATTTACGATGCTTTCGTTGCGCACCATCGATATCTTCAACTAAATAACTTGATTCTCCAGTGCTTGGCATAGCCCTTTCTATAAGAACTAGATATCCTTCTTTGCAAACTCGTGCCTTCTTGTATTTGGCATCAAACCTTGCCTTCCATGCTATGCGCGCTGTTTTAATGGTGTTTATTGCCACTTTACGCCTCTCAAATAAATTGATATTTTCTTCGGAAATATTTTCATCATGCAGCGCAGCAAGAATTCGGTTTTCGCTGATATGCCGAAGTGGGAAATCGTAAATGAGATCCATTAGTGCAAATTTCTTAGTTAAATTTATGTTTGTATATATAGTCCACTGAAGACGTCGGACCTGAAGATCCCTGTCCTTAATATCTGATGTGGTTGCTTGAGATATGCCAGAACACATTGGTTTAATCGTTCGTCTAGCCCATTGGATCGAGGCGTTCGTACGGCAACCTTTATATGTTGTGTATCGTTGACCCTACAAAATTCTCCAGGGTGTCCAGATTCATCGTGGCATAGTCGCAATATTCGCCACCGAACTCCTCGAGGAACAACCAATAACAACTTCTATCCATGTGTACTTAAAAGATGATTATTTTTAATTAAATATTCATTCTTATACTTATCTCTGTCTTTCGATGATTTGTCTAAAAGGAATTTTATAATTTCCAACAATTTCGGATCTTGCTTCTGCATTGTAAAAATCCAACCATCGACTGTAACTCCAATCGCCATTGCCTTCACGCTTACATCTTCAGGCTCGACAACTGATCCATCGGGCAATTACGTGACAAATGTCCACGTTCTGTACAGTTGTAGCAAATCTGTCCAAATTGCACATTTTCTTCTTTTCGTTTTTTGCATTGTTACTTCTGTTGAACACATTTAAGTATTTAACAATCACTTGCGGCTGTGGCTGACCAAAAAAGAGATATTTGGTTTTCTAAAATTTTAACAATTTTCCGAACATTTCGTGAAATTCATTGCTGAGAGGGTTTTCGGAAGACGAACAATCCATTGATGTCTTACCGAATGATTGTTGATGAAATGTTGTACACATTACCACGACGTACCAACAATCTATAATAATATTCGATAAATGTTTAATTTTTCGATATGTGAGTATTTAACATCTGTATGTGAATTGCTTTTAGTTACGAACGCGCTGTTAAGAACGGCTGACGAATTCTTCCAAAATAGGTTGCACATCGATCCATAATTTCGCGGAGCCTTTCAAGTTACTCCGGACCGAAAAAATTACAAGCATCTCGTCCCATTCGTATGCATTCTGCGTCTGCAGCGCATTTGAACATATTTGTGATGCAGTAATGTACGGCGCCAGCGAGTCGGCAAAACTAAGGGTAGCTTGATCTCGAACTTGTATGATATTTTTTGGAATGGTTACTATTGCTAGGAATGGTTGACTGTACACTCGGGAGGTATGATTTCCGGTAATATTCGAAACGACACATGAATTAATGCTCAGAGGTGATTAATTGGATACAGCTGCTGTGTCAATAGCTCCACGGTACGCTGGAGACTACCTACCTCATCCTGCAGACGCTCCATTGTAGTAATCGAATTCGTCGTCACCGCTAGTGCAGTAGTGGCCTCCTGTGACTCCTGAGTTACATCCACTTGCCGCTCTTGTAGCCGCGCTATTAAGTCCGTTTTATTACCCGACGTTTTCATGTTCTTTGATATTAATAAATCTTTAAACTCGAAGAGAGTGAGTTCATGAAAGTTCATATTTTATATTTAACAAAACTTTGTAATTAAAAATTTGTGCTGATCCCAACTTCTGATTTTGTCAGAATGTCAGAGTAAAAAAAACACAAACGGTTTAATATATTTAAAAAGGGTTTATTAATCTGTAAGCACAACGCTTCAAGAACTCCTCTCTACAACTGACTCTATTTTAAACACAAAAATGAATACATGTCAAAGAATGAATATTGTGACAGCTTGTCAGAGATGCTACTGAATTAAATTTGAAAACATTGCTTCACTGTTGAATTGCAGAAATCTGGTTGCAGAAAGCAACTACCGAAAAGTGCAGCTTAACTATTACACCGTTGCATAGTAGGAATTCGCGGTTGGAGTGCCCTAAAACTCGCGGAACAAATCGACGTGAACAAATCGTTTGATTGAACACTTTACTTCAGATTGAAAACTGATTTGTTTTGATGAACAAAGCACAATTGAGTATTTCATGTAAGGCATTCCAGATGCGATGGAGATTTAAACTATTTTGTATGAGTTCAAGTCAATCTACTGAATGAATAAATACAAGAAAATGTATGTAAGTGAAGTGTATCACGTTTTTTATTCGATAATAATGAGAAAAATTCTTCTGCAAAAATGCAGATGATCTGTTGAAGAAGAAGGAAGTGTAGCAAGTATTCGATGAATATATCTTGTATTAGTACAACTTATTTAGATATAAATCCTATCGCATTCTCTCAAGTTGGTGGAATGCGATAGGATATTTTCTATTACAGGGATTAAATTCGAGCTTTATTTGTAATTTCGATTGACAACATACATCTATAGTAAAAGTGACAGATCGCTATCATTTGGAAAGTAAAAAAAATTAGCATGGAAGTAGTAGAGGAATGGTGGTAGCAGTCAAGAATATCAATATGAGCATCACTAAAATATAACAAAAGTTCTATTTTTATACAGAACCATATTCGAGCATAAAACGAATATACTTGATTGCAGAGAAGGCTAGTAAAAGTTCTGATATCTTTATAGAATAAAATCAAATAATTATGATTTTTATCTTGATACATCAATAGCTTTTCTCGGTGATAGATTCTTAAACTTAATATCAGCATTAATTTATTGGCAAGTTGGTGCACTAGTTTTGACCGGACTATGATGTTGAGTAATGTTAAATTTCATTAGACAAATAATTTATTTTATTGAAAGATGCAATCAAATCAAAACACACTTTGTTTCCTTTGTAAAATATATGAACGATGCGATTAATTATGCTAGGCGAAATCGAATCGAGGGCAGAAAATTGTAAGCTATCTGGAACCGTAAAAAGGTGAAAATATCGACAATGGGTGGTTTCGATACCGAAATTGTTGTCGATCGATTAGTTTTGAGAGTAACTTTCTATGTAATACGAAACGAAAAGATGTTACTCTAAATCATTTGGTGTTATATATAGCACACCAAATTAAGCGAATTATTTCTAATGTAGAGAACTAGATGACTAAGATGAATGGAAAAATATATTCTATGGAGTTTATATATCTTCGTAACAGTGTTTATCCATATGCTAAAAGTAAAGGAATAATACAACAATATCACGCACAATTAACATTATTTGAGATTATTTATTCTATTCGGTAGATCGAACTCTTTACAGTGTTCTGTAGATATATATAATATTCATTCCGTTCAGGGTATCCTTGTATTAGTGCTTGACTTTTCGATCGATATATTACCTCATTTGATCCGTACTTTTTGTCGGGTAGGGCCAAACGAACTATTTACCACCATCAATAGATACGTTATCTATATGACAGGTTTCTCAAATCTATCGGGATCAAAAAGTCTTCCTTCCGTATCTGTTTTGCTTCTGCAATAACACATTCCATATATCTTTCAATCGTCCCCCTTTGAATCGATGCTTTAACGAATCATGAATTATAAAGAAAGTCAAGACTTTGTCTCGCTGTCTGTTCATGGAGACTTACACGCACCAAAGTTGCCAAAAAATACTTCAACAGACAACAAAAATACTTCATAGTTGAGGTTGATATAAATCATGCAATAACTATGTCAGATTTTGGTTTCATTTCCATTAGTCACGAATAATCGTGAATTGTTTAAATAAATCGACAATAATAAAAAATGTAAGTACATATCCAAATTCAACCAAATATGAATTTTAGAAATATTCATTGAAAACACTTGAAATGTTAATTTAGAAATTTTGTTGTTTATATTTCGTTTTATGTACTTCGTAGTAAGAACCTAAGGAATTTTATCATTCGGGATTCTTAAGAAATTAAATATCTTTCCAACTGAGATCCTCAAAGACTTCTTCGATCCGTATAAAATAATTATTTTTTTTGTTTGTTTTATGTTTGAAAAAACAAATCTCGTTTGCTCAAGGATTCTATAATATAGAGGTAAAAGGAAATAGCGAGGGCCAAGAACTTCCCAGCTGACTGATTGGTAGTTTATTCAAATTAACGGGTCCCTGCACGATCTCGTAGTTTCTGCTAGTGATTCATACATGTTTAAATTTTTACTTATATTAAACATTTTATTGCTCGGGTCACTCCACACATTTTTTAGAATGTCAGAGTAAAAAACGAACAACACAATATATTTAAAAAGGGTTTATTAATCTGTAAGCACAACGCTTCAAGAACTCCTCTCTATAACTGATTCTATTTTAAACACAAAAATGAATACATGTCAAAGAATTAATATTGTGACAGCTTGTCAGAGATGCTACTGAATTAAATTTTGGATGACAACTCAGCTCTTCCTGATATTAACTCGTCCCGAGTTCATTTTCGTCCAGGAGTACTCCAGAATCATCATCAGCATCATTATTAAAATCGTCGTCAATATCGGGATAAAACTCACACCATGGCTTCATCTTGCCGCTGCTTCCTACCGTGCTAAATTTACGATGCTTTCGTTGCGCACCATCGATATCTTCAACTAAATATCTTGATTCTCCAGTGCTTGGCATAGCACTTTCTATAAGAACTAGATATCCTTCTTTGCAAACTCGTGCCTTCTTGTATTTGGCATCAAACCTTGCCTTCCATGATATGCGCGCTGTTTCAATGGTGTTTATTGCCACTTTACGCCTCTCAAATAAATTGATATTTTCTTCGGAAATATTTTCATCATGCAGCGCAGTAAGAATTCGGTTTTCGCTGATATGCCGAAGTGGGAAATCGTAAATGAGATCCATTAGTGCAAATTTCGTAGGTAAGTTTATGTTTGTATTTAAAGTCCACTGAGGACGTCGGAACTGAAGATCCCAGTCCTTAGTATCTGATGTGGTTGCCTTGAGATATGCCAAAACACTTTGGTTTACTCGTTCGGCTAGCCCATTGTCTCGAGGCGTTCGTACGGCAACCTTTATATGTTGTGTATATATGTTGTTTATATATTGTGTCCAGATTCATCGTGGCATAGTCTCAATATTCGCCACCGTACTCCTCGAGGAACAACCAATAACAACTTCTATCCATGTGTACTTAAAAGATGATTATTTTTAATTAAATATTCATTCTTACACTTATCTCTGTCTTTCGATGATTTGTCTAAAAGGAATTTTATAATTTCCAACAACTGCGGATCTTGCTTCTGCATTGTAAAAATCCAACCATCGACTGTAACTCCAATCGCCATTGCCTTCACGCTTACATCTTCAGGCTCTACAACTGATCCATCGGGCAATTACGTGACAAATGTCCACGTTCTCTGCAGTTGCAGCAAATCTCTCCAAATTGCACATTTTCTTTTTTTTTTTGTTTTTTGCATTGTTACTTCTGTTAAACACATTTAAGTTTTTAACAATCACTTGCGGCTGTGGCTGACCAAAAGAGATATTTGGTTTTCTAAAATTTCAACAATTTTCTGAACATTTCGCGAAGTTCATTGCTGAGAGGGAAGACCATCAGCGAACAATCCATTGATGACTTACCGAATGATTGTTGATGAAATGTTGTACACATTACCTCGACGTCCGATAGATAACAATCATATTCGATAAATAGTTGTTTTTGCTATATGTGAGCATTTAACATCTGTATGTGAATTGCTTTTAGTTACGAACGAAAAATCTGTTAAGAATGCGCTGACGAATTCTTCCAAAATGGGTTGCACATTGATCCATCATTTTGGAGCCTTTCAAGTTACTTTGGACCGCAAAAAATTACAAGCATCTCGTCCCATACGTATTCATTCTGCAATTGCTGGACGCGTTCCACAAATTGCATTGATGTAATATTAGCGTTGCATGGATCAAAATCTGGCATAATTGATGTTAAATCTCGAACATTATGAAATTGATTTCCGTTTATATGAGTTGAACTAGGAACCTGGAATATTGTTGGCGATATGCAGTTGTGACACATTGCAACTGTTTGTCATTATCGGTTGGCAAACACTCGACTACACGAACATACTCGTCGTTTGCGGCAGCGCAAATGAACGCATAGGCAATGCAGCGACATTCAAATGTGAATTTTGCCATTTGAACATACTCGGCGCCGGCGTCTGCAGCGCATTTGAACGTATTTGTGATGCAGCAATGTACAGCGTCAGCGAGTCGGCAGAACTAATGGTAGCTTGATATCGAACTTGTATGATATTTTTTGGAATGGTTACTGTTGCTAGGAATGGTTGACTGTACACTCGGGAGGTATGATTTCCGGTAATATTCGAAACGACACATGAATTAAGAGGTGATTAATTGAATACAGCTGCTGTGTCAATAGCTCCACGGTACGATGGAGACTACCAACCTCATCCTGCAGACGTTTCATAGTAGCAACCGAATTCGTCGTCACCTCTTGTGCAGTAGTGGCCTCCTGTGACTCCTGAGTTACATCCACTTGCCGCTCTTGCAGCCGCGCTATTAAGTCCGTTTTATTACCCGACGTTTTCATGTTCTTTGATATTAATAAATCTTTAAACTCGAAGAGAGTGAGTTCATGAAAATTCATATTTTATATTTAACAAAACTTTATAATTAAAAATTTGTGCTGATCCCACTTCTGATTTTGTCAGAATGTCAGAGTAAAAAAAACACAAGCGGTTTAATATATTTAAAAAGGGTTTATTAATCTATAAGCACAACGCTTCAAGAACTCCTCTCTACAACTGACTCTATTTTAAACACAAAAATGAATACATGTCAAAGAATGAATATTGTGACAGCCTGTCAGAGATGCTACTGAATTAAATTTGAAAACATTGCTTCACTGTTGAATTGCAGAAATCTGGTTACAGAAAGCAACTACCGAAATGTGCAGCTTAACTATTACACCGTTGTATAGTAGGAATTCGCGAGTGTCCTAAAACTCGCGGAACAAATCGACGTGATAAATTCGTTTGGTTGAACACTTTACTTGAGATTGAAAACCGATTAATTTTGATGAACAAAGCACAATTGAGTATTTCATGTAAAGCATTCCAGATGCGATGGAGATTTAAACTATTGAGTATGAGTTCAAGTCAATCTACTGAATGAATAAATACAAGAAAATGTATGTAAGTGAAGTGTATCACGTTTTTTATTCGATAATAAAGAGAAAAATTCTTCTGCAAAATGCAGATGATCTGTCGAAGAAGAAGGAAGTGTAGCAAATATTCGATGAATATATAATATATTCGATGAATATGAACTTATTTAGAAATAAATCCTATCGCATTCTGTCAAGATGGTAGGATGCGATAGGATCTTTTCTATTACGGGGATTAAATTCGAGCTTTAATTATAATTTCGATTTACAACATACATCTATATTAAAAGTGACAGATCGCTATCATTTGGAAAGTAAAAAAAATTAGCATGGGAGTAGTAGCGGAATGGTGGTAGCAGTCAAGAATATCAATATGAACATCACTAAAATATAACAAAAGTACTATTTTTATACAGAACCATATTCGAGCATAAAACGAATATACTTGATTGCAGAGAAGGCTTGTAAAAGTTCTGATATCTTTATAGAATAAAATCAAACTAGTATCATCTTTATCTTGATACATCAATAGCCTTTCTCGGTGGTAGATTCTTAAACTTAATATCAGCATTAATTTATTGGCAAGTTGATGCACTAGTTTTGACCGGACTATGATGTTGAGTAATGTTAAATTTCATTAGACAAATAATTTATTTTATTGAAAGATGCAATCAAATCAAAACACACTTTGTTTCCTTTGTAAAATATATGAACGATGCGATTAATTATGCTAGGCGAAATCGAATCGAGGGCAGAAAATTGTAAGCTATCTGGAACCGTAAAAAGGTGAAAATATCGACAATGGGTGGTTTCGATACCGAAATTGTTGTCGATCGATTAGTTTTGACAGTAACTTTCTATTAATACGAAACGAAAAGATGTTAATCTACATCATTTGGTGTTATATATAGCACACCAAATTAAGCGAATTATTTCTGAGTGCTTACTGAACAAATCAGATCAGAGTCAGTAGAGAACTAGATGACTATTAAGAGCTTCTCCGATAGTAGTAGTTGCGATGAAATGTGAATTGAAAAAATTATTCTATGGAGTTTATATATCTTTGTAATAATGTTTATCCATATGCTCAAAGTAAAGGAATAATACAACAATATCACGCACAATTAACAGTATTTGAGATTATTTATTCTGTTTGGTAGATCAAACTCTTTACAGTGTTCTATAGATATATATAGTTTTTTAGTATATATATTAGTATTATTGTTTGCTTTTTCAATCGATATATTACCTCATTTGATCCGTATCTTTTGTTGGGTAGAGCCAAACGAACTATTTACCACCATCAATAGAAGATTGTAGCATTTATTGGTATTTTCCATGGGAGGTACGTTATTTATATGATAGGTTTCTAAAACCTATCGGGATCAAAAAGTCTTCCTTCCATGTCTGTTTTGCTTCCGCAATAAAACATTCCATATATCTTTCAATCGTCCTCTTTTGATTAGATGTTTTAACGAGTCATGAATTATAAGGAAGGTCAATCTACTAAGAGGGTCAATGAGCTTCACTTGTGTACCTGAGCAATGGCTAATACCTCTAACTCAGGAGTAATATTTCTGATCAATTGTAATAGTTGTCCTGCTCATTTGCTCTATGGGATGGGATTAATAAATCTGTGATTTTTGAGTAATTGGGAATATATCTTCTGAAATACGATTTCAGGCCTAAATATTGATGAAATTGATAAAGGAAATTTACTTAATGGCTTTATGGTTACGTTTTCGATTATGTACACCAAGAATGTAATCTTCTACAGCAGAAAGTGCTACTTACTTCACTTGATTCTCACTTGTTCTTTTTGAAAATATCAATAACTTCAAGTTGACTTAAGTTCTAACCAGAACTCCCCAATAAAGTTCATCAGAAGTGCCGACCTGCGAAAAATCAGAGGCACCAACGAGGATGTAGATGGAGGAAGATTTTCGTAAATACGCTTATTATTGTCAAACGTGTCAAATAAAATACTAAAAAATATGAAAATATAATTCAATAAATCTTGCAATTCAAAATAAAATATGAAGTTGTAAATAGCTTCATAGGCGAAAATGGTTCCCGCGATCAAAAATAAGTGCGATCAAATTGCGCTTTGAGGAAAGGAGAAATCACCGTCATCAACTTGAATTTTTCGAAAAACACTCTCTGTTAAGCAACCCAACATTTTTAGTTGCAGAAAACAAAAATTTATATTTAATAAATTATAACGTCATATAAAGCTTAAAGTGCTAAAAGTTCCAAATAATTATATAATCAAAACCCAAAAACTATTTGACTAATGTTGAATATTTGGATAAAATATATTTAGAACACCGGTGAATTTTCGAAACGAAAATTATTTTTTCAAGTGTAACTAGCGATCAGATTTATGTATTAGCATGCAACTTTACAGAAGTTGAGACTTTCTCTCGCTGTCTGTGCATGGAGACTTACACGCACCAAAGTTACCAAAAAGAGAGGTTTAAGATTAATTGTTTGAAGGCTCATAGTGACATCAAAAATACTTCATAGTTGAGTTTGATATAAATCGTGCAATAACTATGTCAGATTTTGGTTTCATTTCCATTAGTCACGAATTATCGTGAATTGTTTAAATAAATCGACAATAAAAAAAAATGTAAGTATATATCCAAATTCAACCAAATATGAATTTTAGAAATATTCATTGAAAACACTTGAAATGTTAATTTAGAAATTTTGTTGTTTATATTTCGTTTTATGTACTTCGTAGAAAGAACCTAAGGAATTTTATCATTCGGGATTCTTAAGAAATCAAATATCCTTCCAACTGAGATCCTCCAAGACTTCTTCGATCCGTATAAAATAATTATTTTTTTTGTTTGTTTTATGTTTGAAAAAACAAATCTCGTTTGCTCAAGGATTCTATAATATAGAGGTAAAAGGAAATAGCGAGGGCCAAGAACTCACCAGCTGACTGATTGGTAGTTTATTCAAATTAACGGGTCCCTGCACGATCGCGTAGCTTCTGCTAGTGATTCATACATGTTTAAATTTTTACTCATGTTAAACATTTTATTTCTCGGGTCACTCCACACATTTTTTAAAATGTCAGAGTAAAAAAAGAACAACACCATTATATATATTTAAAAAGGGTTTATTAGTCTGTGAGAACAACCACGCTTCCAGAACTCCTCTCTACAACTGGCTCTATTTTACATACAAGAATGAATACATGTCAAAGAATGAATATTGTGACAGCTTTTCCGAGATCATTAATTAAATTTTGGATGACAACTCAGCCTGACCTTCCTTCCTGATATTAACTCGTCCCGAGTTCATTTTCGTCCACGGGTACCCCATAATCATCATCAGGATTCATCATTATTAAAATCGTCGTCAATATCGGGATAAAACTCACACCATGGCTTCATCTTGCCGCTGCTTGCTACCGTGCTAAATTTACGATGCTTTCGTTGCGCACCATCGATATCTTCAACTAAATAACTTGATTCTCCAGTGCTTGGCATAGCACTTTCTATAAGAACTAGATATCCTTCTTTGCAAACTCGTGCCTTCTTGTATTTGGCATCAAACCTTGCCTTCCATGATATGCGCGCTGTTTCAATGGTGTTTATTGTCACTTTACACCTCTCAAAAAATTGATATTTTCTTCCGAAATATTTTCATCATACAGCGCAGCAAGATTTCGGTTTTCGCTGATATGCCGAAGTGAGAAATCGTAAATGAGATCCATTAGTGCAAATTTCGTAGGTAAGTTTATGTTTGTATTTAAAGTCCACTGAAGACGTCGGGACTGAAGATCCCAGTCCTTAGTATCTGATGAGGCTCCCTTGAGATATGCCAGAACACATTGGTTTACAATGGGCTATCCCCATTGGATCGAGGCGTTCGTACGGCAACCTTTATATGTTGTGTATCATTGACCCTACAAAATTATCCAGGGTGTCCAGATTCATCGTGGCATAGTCTCAATATTCGGTTGTTCCTCGAGGAACAACCAATAACAACTTCTATCCATGTGTACTTAAAAGATGATTATTTTTAATTAAATATTCATTCTTATACTTATCTCTGTCTTTCGATGATTTGTCTAAAAGGAATTTTATAATTTCCAACAATTTCGGATCTTGCTTCTGCATTGTAAAAATCCAACCATCGACTGTAACTCCAATCGCGATTGCCTTCACGCTTACATCTTCAGGCTCGACAACTGATCCATCGGGCAATTACGTAACAAATGTCCACGTTATCCACAGTTGCAGCAAATCTGTCTAAATTGCACATTTTCTTTTTTTTTCGTTTTTTGCATTGTTACTTCTGTTAAACACATTTAAGTTTTTAACAATCACTTGCGGCTGTGGCTGACCAAAAGAAATATTTGGTTTTCTAAAATTTCAACAATTTTCCGAACATTTCGCGAAGTTCATTGCTGAGAGGGTTTTCGGAAGACCATCAGCGAACAATTCATTGATGACTTACCGAATGATTGTTGATGAAATGTTGTACACATTACCACGACGCCCGATAGATAACAATATATAATAATATTCGATAAATGTTTAATTTTTCGGTATATGAGAAATTAACATCTATATGTGAATTGCTTTTAGTTACGGACGGAAAATCTGTTAAGAACGCGCTGACGAATTCTTCCAAAATGGGTTGCACATCGATCCATAATTTCGCGGAGCCTTTCAAGTTACTTTGGACCGCAAAAATTACAAGCATCTCGTCCTATTCGTATGCATTCTGCAATTGCTGGACGCGTTCCGCAAATTGCATTGATGTAATATTACCGTTGCATGGATCAAAATCTGGCATAATTTATCTTAAATCTCGAACATTATGAAATTAATTTTCGTCTATATGAGTTGAACTAGGAACCTGCAACATTGTTGGCAATGTCGTATACATAAAAGGGGTGGCATCTGCTGTTGCGAGGTACACATTGCAACTGTTTGTCATCGTCGGTCGGCAAACACTAGACTACACGAACATACTCGTCGTTTGCGGCAGCGCAAATGAACGCATAGGCAATGCAGCGACATTCAAATGTGAATTTTGCCCTTTGAACATACTCGGCGCCGGCGTCTGCAGCGCATTTGAACGTATTTGTGATGCAGCAATGTACAGCGTCAGCGAGTCGGCAGAACTAACGGTAGCTTGATCTCGAACTTGTATGATATTTTTTGGAATGGTTACTGTTGCTAGGGATGGTTGACTGTACACTAGGGAGGTATGATTTCCTGTAATATTCGAAACGACACATGAATTAATGCTCAGAGGTGATTAATTGGATACAGCTGCCGTGTCAATAGCTCCACGGTACGCTGGAGACTACCTACCTCATCCTGCAGACGCTCCATTGTAGTAATCGAATTCGTCGTCACCGCTTGTGCAGTAGTGGCCTCCTGTGACTGCTGAGTTACATCCACTTGCTGCTCTTGCAGTCGCGCTATTAAATCCGTTTTTTTACCCGACGTTGTCATGTTCTTTGATATTATTAAATCTTTAAACTCGAAGAGAGTGAGTACATGAAAATTCATATTTTATATTTATTCTATGGAGTTTATATATCTTTGTAATAGTGTTTATCCATATGCTCAAAGTAAAGGAATAATACAACAATATCACGCACAATTAACAGTATTTGAGATTATTTATTCTGTTCGGTAGATTGAACTCTTTACAGTGTTCTGTAGATATATATAATATTCATTCCGTTCACGGTATCTTAGTATTATTGTTTGCTTTTTCAATCGATATATTACCTCATTTGATCCGTACCTTTTGTCGGGTAGAGCCAAAAGAACTATTTACCACCATCAATAGATGATTGTAGCATTTATTGGTATTTTCCATGGGAGGTACGTTATCTATATGATAGGTTTCTAAAATCTATCGGGATCAAAAAGTCTTCCTTCCATGTCTGTTTTGCTTCCGCAATAAAACATTCCATATATCTTTCAATCGTCCTCTTTTGATTAGATGTTTTAACGAGTCATGAATTATAAGGAAGGTCAATCTACTAAGAGGGTCAATGAGCTTCACTTGTGTACCTGAGCAATGGCTAATACCTCTAACTCAGGAGTAATATTTCTGATCAATTGTAATAGTTGTCCTGCTCATTTGCTCTATGGGATGGGATTAATAAATCTGTGATTTTTGAGTAATTGGGAATATATCTTCTGAAATACAATTTCAGGCCTAAATATTGATGAAATTGATAAAGGAAATTTACTTAATGGCTTTATGGTTACGTTTTCGATTATGTACACCAAGAATGTAATCTTCTACAGCAGAAAGTGCTACTTACTTCACTTGATTCTCACTTGTTCTATTTGAAAATATCAATAACTTCAAGTTGACTTAAGTTCTAACCAGAACTCCCCAATAAAGTTCATCAGAAGTGCCGACCTGCGAAAAATCAGAAGCACCAACGAGGATGTAGATGGAGGAAGATTTTCGTAAATACGCTTATTATTGTCAAACGTGTCAAATAAAATACTAAAAAATATGAAAATATAATTCAATAAATCTTGCAATTCAAAATAAAATATGAAGTTGTAAATAGCTTCATAGGCGAAAATGGTTCCCGCGATCAAAAATAAGTGCGATCAAATTGCGCTTTGAGGAAAGGAGAAATCACCGTCATCAACTTGAATTTTTCGAAAAACACTCTCTGTTAAGCAACCCAATATTTTCAGTTGCAGAAAACAAAAATTTATATTTAATAAATTATAACGTCATATAAAGCTTAAAGTGCTAAAAATTCCAAATAATTATATAATCAAAACCCAAAAACTATTTGACTAATGTTGAATATTTGGATAAAATGTTTAGAAATAAATCCTATCGCATTCTGTCAAGATGGTAGGATGCGATAGGATCTTTTCTATTACGGGGATTAAATTCGAGCTTTAATTATAATTTCGATTTACAACATACATCTATATTAAAAGTGACAGATCGCTATCATTTGGAAAGTAAAAAAAATTAGCATGGGAGTACTAGCGGAATGGTGGTAGCAGTCAAGAATATCAATATGAACATCACTAAAATATAACAAAAGTACTATTTTTATACAGAACCATATTCGAGCATAAAACGAATATACTTGATTGCAGAGAAGGCTTGTAAAAGTTCTGATATCTTTATAGAATAAAATCAAACTAGTATCATCTTTATCTTGATACATCAATAGCCTTTCTCGGTGGTAGATTGTTAAACTTAATATCAGCATTAATTTATTGGCAAGTTGATGCACTAGTTTTGACCGGACTATGATGTTGAGTAATGTTAAATTTCATTAGACAAATAATTTATTTTATTGAAAGATGCAATCAAATCAAAACACACTTTGTTTCCTTTGTAAAATATATGAACGATGCGATTAATTATGCTAGGCGAAATCGAATCGAGGGCAGAAAATTGTAAGCTATCTGGAACCGTAAAAAGGTGAAAATATCGACAATAGGTGGTTTCGATACCGAAATTGTTGTCGATCGATTAGTTTTGACAGTAACTTTCTATTAATACGAAACGAAAATATGTTAATCTACATCATTTGGTGTTATATATAGCACACCAAATTAAGCGAATTATTTCTGAGTGCTTACTGAACAAATCAGATCAGAGTCAGTAGAGAACTAGATGACTATTAAGAGCTTCTCCGATAGTAGTAGTTGCGATGAAATGTGAATTGAAAAAATTATTCTATGGAGTTTATATATCTTTGTAATAGTGTTTATCCATATGCTCAAAGTAAAGGAATAATACAACAATATCACGCACAATTAACAGTATTTGAGATTATTTATTCTGTTTGGTAGATCAAACTCTTTACAGTGTTCTATAGATATATATAGTTTTTTAGTATATATATTAGTATTATTGTTTGCTTTTTCAATCGATATATTACCTCATTTGATCCGTATCTTTTGTTGGGTAGAGCCAAACGAACTATTTACCACCATCAATAGAAGATTGTAGCATTTATTGGTATTTTCCATGGGAGGTACGTTATTCATATAATAGGTTTCTAAAATCTATCGGGATCAAAAAGTCTTCCTTCCATGTCTGTTTTGCTTCCGCAATAAAACATTCCATATATCTTTCAATCGTCCTCTTTTGATTAGATGTTTTAACGAGTCATGAATTATAAGGAAGGTCAATCTACTAAGAGGGTCAATGAGCTTCACTTGTGTACCTGAGCAATGGCTAATACCTCTAACTCAGGAGTAATATTTCTGATCAATTGTAATAGTTGTCCTGCTCATTTGCTCTATGGGATGGGATTAATAACTCTGTGATTTTTGAGTAATTGGGAATATATCTTCTGAAATACGATTTCAGGCCTAAATATTGATGAAATTGATAAAGGAAATTTACTTAATGGCTTTATGGTTACGTTTTCGATTATGTACACCAAGAATGTAATCTTCTACAGCAGAAAGTGCTACTTACTTCACTTGATTCTCACTTATTCTTTTTGAAAATATCAATAACTTCAAGTTGACTTAAGTTCTAACCAGAACTCCCCAATAAAGTTCATCAGAAGTGCCGACCTGCGAAAAATCAGAAGCACCAACGAGGATGTAGATGGAGGAAGATTTTCGTAAATACGCTTATTATTGTCAAACGTGTCAAATAAAATACTAAAAAATATGAAAATATAATTCAATAAATCTTGCAATTCAAAATAAAATATGAAGTTGTAAATAGCTTCATAGGCGAAAATGGTTCCCGCGATCAAAAATAAGTGCGATCAAATTGCGCTTTGAGGAAAGGAGAAATCACCGTCATCAACTTGAATTTTTCGAAAAACACTCTCTGTTAAGCAACCCAACATTTTTAGTTGCAGAAAACAAAAATTTATATTTAATAAATTATAACGTCATATAAAGCTTAAAGTGCTAAAAATTCCAAATAATTATATAATCAAAACCCAAAAACTATTTGACTAATGTTGAATATTTGGATAAAATATATTTAGAACACCGGTGAATTTTCGAAACGAAAATTATTTTTCCAAGTGTAACTAGCGATCAGATTTATGTATTAGCATGCAACTTTACAGAAGTTGAGACTTTCTCTCGCTGTCTGTGCATGGAGACTTACACGCACCAAAGTTACCAAAAAGAGAGGTTTAAGATTAATTGTTTGAAGGCTCATAGTGACATCAAAAATACTTCATAGTTGAGTTTGATATAAATCGTGCAATAACTATGTCAGATTTTGGTTTCATTTCCATTAGTCACGAATTATCGTGAATTGTTTAAATAAATCGACAATAAAAAAAAATGTAAGTATATATCCAAATTCAACCAAATATGAATTTTAGAAATATTCATTGAAAACACTTGAAATGTTAATTTAGAAATTTTGTTGTTTATATTTCGTTTTATGTACTTCGTAGAAAGAACCTAAGGAATTTTATAATTCGGGATTCTTAAGAAATCAAATATCCTTCCAACTGAGATCCTCCAAGACTTCTTCGATCCGTATAAAATAATTATTTTTTTTGTTTGTTTTATGTTTGAAAAAACAAATCTCGTTTGCTCAAGGATTCTATAATATAGAGGTAAAAGGAAATAGCGAGGGCCAAGAACTCACCAGCTGACTGATTGGTAGTTTATTCAAATTAACGGGTCCCTGCACGATCGCGTAGCTTCTGCTAGTGATTCATACATGTTTAAATTTTTACTCATGTTAAACATTTTATTTCTCGGGTCACTCCACACATTTTTTAAAATGTCAGAGTAAAAAAAGAACAACACCATTATATATATTTAAAAAGGGTTTATTAGTCTGTGAGAACAACCACGCTTCCAGAACTCCTCTCTACAACTCGCTCTATTTTACATACAAGAATGAATACATGTCAAAGAATGAATATTGTGACAGCTTTTCCGAGATCATTAATTAAATTTTGGATGACAACTCAGCCTGACCTTCCTTCCTGATATTAACTCGTCCCGAGTTCATTTTCGTCCACGGGTACCCCATAATCATCATCAGGATTCATCATTATTAAAATCGTCGTCAATATCGGGATAAAACTCACACCATGGCTTCATCTTGCCGCTGCTTGCTACCGTGCTAAATTTACGATGCTTTCGTTGCGCACCATCGATATCTTCAACTAAATAACTTGATTATCCAGTGCTTGGCATAGCACTTTCTATAAGAACTAGATATCCTTCTTTGCAAACTCGTGCCTTCTTGTATTTGGCATCAAACCTTGCCTTCCATGATATGCGCGCTGTTTCAATGGTGTTTATTGCCACTTTACACCTCTCAAAAAATTGATATTTTCTTCCGAAATATTTTCATCATACAGCGCAGCAAGATTTCGGTTTTCGCTGATATGCCGAAGTGAGAAATCGTAAATGAGATCCATTAGTGCAAATTTCGTAGGTAAGTTTATGTTTGTATTTAAAGTCCAAAGACGTCGGGACTGAAGATCCCAGTCCTTAGTATCTGATGAGGCTCCCTTGAGATATGCCAGAACACATTGGTTTACAATGGGCTAGCCCCATTGGATCGAGGCGTTCGTACGGCAACCTTTATATGTTGTGTATCATTGACCCTACAAAATTATCCAGGGTGTCCAGATTCATCGTGGCATAGTCTCAATATTCGGTTGTTCCTCGAGAAACAACCAATAACAACTTCTATCCATGTGTACTTAAAAGATGATTATTTTTAATTAAATATTCATTCTTATACTTATCTCTGTCTTTCGATGATTTGTCTAAAAGGAATTTTATAATTTCCAACAATTTCGGATCTTGCTTCTGCATTGTAAAAATCCAACCATCGACTGTAACTCCAATCGCGATTGCCTTCACGCTTACATCTTCAGGCTCGACAACTGATCCATCGGGCAATTACGTAACAAATGTCCACGTTATCTACAGTTGCAGCAAATCTGTCTAAATTGCACATTTTCTTTTTTTTTTCGTTTTTTGCATTGTTACTTCTGTTAAACACATTTAAGTTTTTAACAATCACTTGCGGCTGTGGCTGACCAAAAGAAATATTTGGTTTTCTAAAATTTCAACAATTTTCCGAACATTTCGCGAAGTTCATTGCTGAGAGGGTTTTCGGAAGACGAACAATCCATTGATGACTTACCGAATGATTGTTGATGAAATGTTGTACACATTACCACGACGCCCGATAGATAACAATATATAATAATATTCGATAAATGTTTAATTTTTCGGTATATGAGAAATTAACATCTATATGTGAATTGCTTTTAGTTACGGACGGAAAATCTGTTAAGAACGCGCTGACGAATTCTTCCAAAATGGGTTGCACATCGATCCATAATTTCGCGGAGCCTTTCAAGTTACTTTGGACCGCAAAAATTACAAGCATCTCGTCCTATTCGTATGCATTCTGCAATTGCTGGACGCGTTCCGCAAATTGCATTGATGTAATATTACCGTTGCATGGATCAAAATCTGGCATAATTTATCTTAAATCTCGAACATTATGAAATTAATTTTCGTCTATATGAGTTGAACTAGGAACCTGCAACATTGTTGGCAATATCGTATACATAAAAGGGGTGGCATCTGCTGTTGCGAGGTACACATTGCAACTGTTTGTCATCGTCGGTCGGCAAACACTAGACTACACGAACATACTCGTCGTTTGCGGCAGCGCAAATGAACGCATAGGCAATGCAGCGACATTCAAATGTGAATTTTGCCCTTTAAACATACTCGGCGCCGGCGTCTGCAGCGCATTTGAACGTATTTGTGATGCAGCAATGTACAGCGTCAGCGAGTCGGCAGAACTAACGGTAGCTTGATCTCGAACTTGTATGATATTTTTTGGAATGGTTACTGTTGCTAGGGATGGTTGACTGTACACTAGGGAGGTATGATTTCCTGTAATATTCGAAACGACACATGAATTAATGCTCAGAGGTGATTAATTGGATACAGCTGCTGTGTCAATAGCTCCACGGTACGCTGGAGACTACCTACCTCATCCTGCAGACGCTCCATTGTAGTAATCGAATTCGTCGTCACCGCTTGTGCAGTAGTGGCCTCCTGTGACTGCTGAGTTACATCCACTTGCTGCTCTTGCAGTCGCGCTATTAAATCCGTTTTTTTACCCGACGTTGTCATGTTCTTTGATATTATTAAATCTTTAAACTCGAAGAGAGTGAGTACATGAAAATTCATATTTTATATTTATTCTATGGAGTTTATATATCTTTGTAATAGTGTTTATCCATATGCTCAAAGTAAAGGAATAATACAACAATATCACGCACAATTAACAGTATTTGAGATTATTTATTCTGTTCGGTAGATTGAACTCTTTACAGTGTTCTGTAGATATATATAATATTCATTCCGTTCACGGTATCTTAGTATTATTGTTTGCTTTTTCAATCGATATATTACCTCATCCGTACCTTTTGTCGGGTAGAGCCAAAAGAACTATTTACCACCATCAATAGATGATTGTAGCATTTATTGGCATTTTCCATGGGAGGTACGTTATCTATATGATAGGTTTCTAAAATCTATCGGGATCAAAAAGTCTTCCTTCCATGTCTGTTTTGCTTCCGCAATAAAACATTCCATATATCTTTCAATCGTCCTCTTTTGATTAGATGTTTTAACGAGTCATGAATTATAAGGAAGGTCAATCTACTAAGAGGGTCAATGAGCTTCACTTGTGTACCTGAGCAATGGCTAATACCTCTAACTCAGGAGTAATATTTCTGATCAATTGTAATAGTTGTCCTGCTCATTTGCTCTATGGGATGGGATTAATAAATCTGTGATTTTTGAGTAATTGGGAATATATCTTCTGAAATACGATTTCAGGCCTAAATATTGATGAAATTGATAAAGGAAATTTACTTAATGGCTTTATGGTTACGTTTTCGATTATGTACACCAAGAATGTAATCTTCTACAGCAGAAAGTGCTACTTACTTCACTTGATTCTCACTTGTTCTTTTTGAAAATATCAATAACTTCAAGTTGACTTAAGTTCTAACCAGAACTCCCCAATAAAGTTCATCAGAAGTGCCGACCTGCGAAAAATCAGAGGCACCAACGAGGATGTAGATGGAGGAAGATTTTCGTAAATACGCTTATTATTGTCAAACGTGTCAAATAAAATACTAAAAAATATGAAAATATAATTCAATAAATCTTGCAATTCAAAATAAAATATGAAGTTGTAAATAGCTTCATAGGCGAAAATGGTTCCCGCGATCAAAAATAAGTGCGATCAAATTGCGCTTTGAGGAAAGGAGAAATCACCGTCATCAACATGAATTTTTCGAAAAACACTCTCTGTTAAGCAACCCAAACTTTTTCAGTTGCAGAAAACAAAAATTTATATTTAATAAATTATAACGTCATATAAAGCTTAAAGTGCTAAAAATTCCAAATAATTATATAATCAAAACCCAAAAACTATTTGACTAATGTTGAATATTTGGATAAAATATATTTAGAACACCGGTGAATTTTCGAAACGAAAATTATTTTTCCAAGTGTAACTAGCGATCAGATTTATATATTAGCATGCAACTTTACAGAAGTTGAGACTTTCTCTCGCTGTCTGTGCATGGAGACTTACACGCACCAAAGTTACCAAAAAGAGAGGTTTAAGATTAATTGTTTGAAGGCTCATAGTGACATCAAAAATACTTCATAGTTGAGTTTGATATAAATCGTGCAATAACTATGTCAGATTTTGGTTTCATTTCCATTAGTCACGAATTATCGTGAATTGTTTAAATAAATCGACAATAAAAAAAAATGTAAGTATATATCCAAATTCAACCAAATATGAATTTTAGAAATATTCATTGAAAACACTTGAAATGTTAATTTAGAAATTTTGTTGTTTATATTTCGTTTTATGTACTTCGTAGAAAGAACCTAAGGAATTTTATCATTCGGGATTCTTAAGAAATTAAATATCTTTCCAACTGAGATCCTCAAAGACTTCTTCGATCCGTATAAAATAATTATTTTTTTTTGTTTGTTTTATGTTTGAAAAAAAAAATCTCGTTTGCTCAAGGATTTTATAATATAGAGGTAAAAGGAAATAGCGAGGGCCAAGAACTCACCAGCTGACTGATTGGTAGTTTATTCAAATTAACGGGTCCCTGCACGATCTCGTAGCTTCTGCTAGTGATTCATACATGTTTAAATTTTTACTCATGTTAAACATTTTATTTCTCGGGTCACTCCACACATTTTTTAAAATGTCAGAGTAAAAAAAGAACAACACCATTATATATATTTAAAAAGGGTTTATTAGTCTGTGAGAACAACCACGCTTCCAGAACTCCTCTCTACAACTGGCTCTATTTTACATACAAGAATGAATACATGTCAAAGAATGAATATTGTGACAGATTTTCCGAGATCATTAATTAAATTTTGGATGACAACTCAGCCTGACCTTCCTTCCTGATATTAACTCGTCCCGAGTTCATTTTCGTCCACGGGTACCCCATAATCATCATCAGGATTCATCATTATTAAAATCGTCGTCAATATCGGGATAAAACTCACACCATGGCTTCATCTTGCCGCTGCTTGCTACCGTGCTAAATTTACGATGCTTTCGTTGCGCACCATCGATATCTTCAACTAAATAACTTGATTCTCCAGTGCTTGGCATAGCACTTTCTATAAGAACTAGATATCCTTCTTTGCAAACTCGTGCCTTCTTGTATTTGGCATCAAACCTTGCCTTCCATGATATGCGCGCTGTTTCAATGGTGTTTATTGCCACTTTACACCTCTCAAAAAATTGATATTTTCTTCCGAAATATTTTCATCATACAGCGCAGCAAGATTTCGGTTTTCGCTGATATGCCGAAGTGAGAAATCGTAAATGAGATCCATTAGTGCAAATTTCGTAGGTAAGTTTATGTTTGTATTTAAAGTCCACTGAAGACGTCGGGACTGAAGATCCCAGTCCTTAGTATCTGATGAGGCTCCCTTGAGATATGCCAGAACACATTGGTTTACAATGGGCTAGCCCCATTGGATCGAGGCGTTCGTACGGCAACCTTTATATGTTGTGTATCATTGACCCTACAAAATTATCCAGGGTGTCCAGATTCATCGTGGCATAGTCTCAATATTCGGTTGTTCCTCGAGGAACAACCAATAACAACTTCTATCCATGTGTACTTAAAAGATGATTATTTTTAATTAAATATTCATTCTTATACTTATCTCTGTCTTTCGATGATTTGTCTAAAAGGAATTTTATAATTTCCAACAATTTCGGATCTTGCTTCTGCATTGTAAAAATCCAACCATCGACTGTAACTCCAATCGCGATTGCCTTCACGCTTACATCTTCAGGCTCGACAACTGATCCATCGGGCAATTACGTAACAAATGTCCACGTTCTCTACAGTTGCAGCAAATCTGTCTAAATTGCACATTTTCTTTTTTTTTTCGTTTTTTGCATTGTTACTTCTGTTAAACACATTTAAGTTTTTAACAATCACTTGCGGCTGTGGCTGACCAAACAAAATATTTGGTTTTCTAAAATTTCAACAATTTTCCGAACATTTCGCGAAGTTCATTGCTGAGAGGGTTTTCGGAAGACCATCAGCGAACAATTCATTGATGACTTACCGAATGATTGTTGATGAAATGTTGTACACATTACCACGACGCCCGATAGATAACAATATATAATAATATTCGATAAATGTTTAATTTTTCAATATATGAGAAATTAACATCTATATGTGAATTGCTTTTAGTTACGGACGGAAAATCTGTTAAGAACGCGCTGACGAATTCTTCCAAAATGGGTTGCACATCGATCCATAATTTCGCGGAGCCATTCAAGTTACTTTGGACCGCAAAAATTACAAGCATCTCGTCCTATTCGTATGCATTCTGCAATTGCTGGACGAGTTCCGCAAATTGCATTGATGTAATATTACCGTTGCATGGATCAAAATCTGGCATAATTTATCTTAAATCTCGAACATTATGAAATTAATTTTCGTCTATATGAGTTGAACTAGGAACCTGCAACATTGTTGGCAATGTCGTATACATAAAAGGGGTGGCATCTGCTGTTGCGAGGTACACATTGCAACTGTTTGTCATCGTCGGTCGGCAAACACTAGACTACACGAACATACTCGTCGTTTGCGGCAGCGCAAATGAACGCATAGGCAATGCAGCGACATTCAAATGTGAATTTTGCCCTTTAAACATACTCGGCGCCGGCGTCTGCAGCGCATTTGAACGTATTTGTGATGCAGCAATGTACAGCGTCAGCGAGTCGGCAGAACTAACGGTAGCTTGATCTCGAACTTGTATGATATTTTTTGGAATGGTTACTGTTGCTAGGGATGGTTGACTGTACACTAGGGAGGTATGATTTCCTGTAATATTCGAAACGACACATGAATTAATGCTCAGAGGTGATTAATTGGATACAGCTGCTGTGTCAATAGCTCCACGGTACGCTGGAGACTACCTACCTCATCCTGCAGACGCTCCATTGTAGTAATCGAATTCGTCGTCACCGCTTGTGCAGTAGTGGCCTCCTGTGACTGCTGAGTTACATCCACTTGCTGCTCTTGCAATCGCGCTATTAAATCCGTTTTTTTACCCGACGTTGTCATGTTCTTTGATATTATTAAATCTTTAAACTCGAAGAGAGTGAGTACATGAAAATTCATATTTTATATTTATTCTATGGAGTTTATATATCTTTGTAATAGTGTTTATCCATATGCTCAAAGTAAAGGAATAATACAACAATATCACGCACAATTAACAGTATTTGAGATTATTTATTCTGTTCGGTAGATTGAACTCTTTACAGTGTTCTGTAGATATATATAATATTCATTCCGTTCACGGTATCTTAGTATTATTGTTTGCTTTTTCAATCGATATATTACCTCATTTGATCCGTACCTTTTGTCGGGTAGAGCCAAAAGAACTATTTACCACCATCAATAGATGATTGTAGCATTTATTGGCATTTTCCATGGGAGGTACGGTATCTATATGATAGGTTTCTAAAATCTATCGGGATCAAAATGTCTTCCTTCCGTGTCTGTTTTGCTTCCGCAATAAAACATTCCATATATCTTTCAATCGTCCTATTTTGATTCGATGCTTTAACGAGTCATGAATTATAAGGAAGATCAATCTACTAAGAGGGTCTATGATCTTCACTTGTGTACCTGAGCAATGGCTAATACCTCTAACTCATAGGAGCGATAATTCTGATCAATTGTAATAGTTATCCTGCGCATGTGTTCTATGGGATGGGATTAATAAATCTGTGATTTTTGAGTAATTGGGAATATATCTTCTGAAATACGATTTCAGGCCTAAATATTGATGAAATTGATAAAGGAAATTCACTTAATGGCTTTATGGTTGCGTTTTCGATTATGTGCACCAAGAATGTAATCTTCTACAGCAGAAAGTGCTACATACTTCACTTGATTCTCACTTGTTCCTCCAAGTTGACTAAAGTTCTAACCAGAACTCCCCAATAAAGTTCATTAGAAGTGCCGACCTGCGTAAAATCAGAAGTACCAACGAGGATGTAGATGGAGGAAGATTTTCGTAAACACGCTTATTATTGTCAAACGTGTCAAATAAAATACTAAAAAATATGAAAATATAATTCAATAAATCTTGCAATTCAAAATAAAATATGAAGTTGTAAATAGCTTCATAGGCGAAAATGGTTATCGCGATCAAAAATAAGTGCGATCAAATTGCTCTTTGAGGAAAGGAGAAATCACCGTCATCAACTTGAATTTTTCGAAAAACACGCTCTGTTAAGCAACCCAACATTTTCAGTTGCAGAAAACAAAAATTTATATTTAATAAATTATAACGTCATATAAAGTACTTAAAGTGCTAAAAATTCCAAATAATTATATAATCAAAACCCAAAAACTATTTGACTAAAGTTGAATATTTGGATTAAATATATTTAGAACACCGGTGAATTTTCGAAACGAAAATTATTTTTCCAAGTGTAACTAGCGATCAGATTTATGTATTAGCATGCAACTTTACAGAAGTTGAGACTTTCTCTCGCTGTCTGTGCATGGAGACTTACACGCACCAAAGTTACCAAAAAGAGAGGTTTAAGATTAATTGTTTGAAGGCTCATAGTGACATCAAAAATACTTCATAGTTGAGTTTGATATAAATCGTGCAATAACTATGTCAGATTTTGGTTTCATTTCCATTAGTCACGAATTATCGTGAATTGTTTAAATAAATCGACAACAATAAAAATTGTAAGTACATATCCAAATTCAACCAAATATGAATTTTAGAAATATACATTGAAAACACTTGAAATATTAATTTAGAGATTTTCTTAGTTATTAATGACACATAAGATGTATCAATAATTTCGTTTTATGTACTTCTAGTAGCTTCAGCTAGAGATTCATTCATGTTTAAATTTTTACTCATGTTAAACATTTTATTGCTCGGGTCACTCCACACATTCTTTAGAATGTCAGAGTAAAAAAAGAACAACACCATTAAATATATTTAAAAAGGGTTTATTAGTCTGTGAGAACAACCACGCTTCAAGAACTCCTCTCTACAACTCGCTCTATTTTACATACAAGAATGAATACATGTCAAAGAATGAATATTGTGACAGCTTTTCCGAGATCATTAATTAAATTTTGGATGACAACTCAGCCTGACCTTCCTTCCTGATATTAACTCGTCCCGAGTTCATTTTCGTCCACGGGTACCCCATAATCATCATCAGCATCATTATTAAAATCGTCGTCAATATCGGGATAAAACTCACACCAATCTTGAATCTTCCCGCTGCTTGCTACCGTGCTAAATTTTCGATGCTTTCGTTGCGCACCATCGATATCTTCAACTAATAACTTGATTCTCCAGTGCTTGGCATAGCACTTTCTATAAGAACTAGATATCCTTCCTAGATATCCTAGATATCCTAGAGATCCTAGATATCTTTGCAAACTCGTGCCTTCTTGTATTTAGCATCAAACCTCGCCTTCCATGATATGCGCGCTGTTTCAATGGTGTTTATTGCCACTTTACGCCTCTCAAATAAATTGAGATTTTCTTCGGAAATATTTTCATCATGCAGCGCAGCAAGAATTCGGTTTTCGCTGATATGCCGAAGTGAGAAATCGTAAATGAGATCCATTAGTGCAAATTTCGTAGGTAAGTTTATGTTTGTATTTAAAGTCCACTGAAGACGTCGGGACTGAAAATCCCAGTCCTTAGTATCTGATGAGGCTCCCTTGAGATATGCCAGAACACATTGGTTTACAATGGGCTAGCCCCATTGGATCGAGGCGTTCGTACGGCAACCTTTATATGTTGTGTATCATTGACCCTACAAAATTATCCAGGGTGTCCAGATTCATCGTGGCATAGTCTCAATATTCGGTTGTTCCTCGAGGAACAACCAATAACAACTTCTATCCATGTGTACTTAAAAGATGATTATTTTTAATTAAATATTCATTCTTATACTTATCTCTGTCTTTCGATGATTTGTCTAAAAGGAATTTTATAATTTCCAACAATTTCGGATCTTGCTTCTGCATTGTAAAAATCCAACCATCGACTGTAACTCCAATCGCGATTGCCTTCACGCTTACATCTTCAGGCTCGACAACTGATCCATCGGGCAATTACGTAACAAATGTCCACGTTATCTACAGTTGCAGCAAATCTGTCTAAATTGCACATTTTCTTTTTTTTTTCGTTTTTTGCATTGTTACTTCTGTTAAACACATTTAAGTTTTTAACAATCACTTGCGGCTGTGGCTGACCAAAAGAAATATTTGGTTTTCTAAAATTTCAACAATTTTCCGAACATTTCGCGAAGTTCATTGCTGAGAGGGTTTTCGGAAGACCATCAGCGAACAATTCATTGATGACTTACCGAATGATTGTTGATGAAATGTTGTACACATTACCACGACGCCCGATAGATAACAATATATAATAATATTCGATAAATGTTTAATTTTTCAATATATGAGAAATTAACATCTATATGTGAATTGCTTTTAGTTACGGACGGAAAATCTGTTAAGAACGCGCTGACGAATTCTTCCAAAATGGGTTGCACATCGATCCATAATTTCGCGGAGCCATTCAAGTTACTTTGGACCGCAAAAATTACAAGCATCTCGTCCTATTCGTATGCATTCTGCAATTGCTGGACGCGTTCCGCAAATTGCATTGATGTAATATTACCGTTGCATGGATCAAAATCTGGCATAATTTATCTTAAATCTCGAACATTATGAAATTAATTTTCGTCTATATGAGTTGAACTAGGAACCTGCAACATTGTTGGCAATGTCGTATACATAAAAGGGGTGGCATCTGCTGTTGCGAGGTACACATTGCAACTGTTTGTCATCGTCGGTCGGCAAACACTAGACTACACGAACATACTCGTCGTTTGCGGCAGCGCAAATGAACGCATAGGCAATGCAGCGACATTCAAATGTGAATTTTGCCCTTTAAACATACTCGGCGCCGGCGTCTGCAGCGCATTTGAACGTATTTGTGATGCAGCAATGTACAGCGTCAGCGAGTCGGCAGAACTAACGGTAGCTTGATCTCGAACTTGTATGATATTTTTTGGAATGGTTACTGTTGCTAGGGATGGTTGACTGTACACTAGGGAGGTATGATTTCCTGTAATATTCGAAACGACACATGAATTAAGAGGTGATTAATTGAATACAGCTGCTGTGTCAATAGCTCCACGGTACGATGGAGACTACCAACCTCATCCTGCAGACGCTCCATTGTAGTAATCGAATTCGTCGTCACCGCTTGTGCAGTAGTGGCCTCCTGTGACTCCTGAGTTACATCCACTTGCCGCTCTTGTAGCCGCGCTATTAAGTCCGTTTTATTACCCGACGTTTTCATGTTCTTTGATATTAATAAATCTTTAAACTCGAAGAGAGTGAGTTCATGAAAATTCATATTTTATATTCAACAAAACTTTATAATTAAAAATTTGTGCTGATCCCACTTCTGATTTTGTCAGAATGTCAGAGTAAAAAAAACACAAGCGGTTTAATATATTTAAAAAGGGTTTATTAATCTATAAGCACAACGCTTCAAGAACTCCTCTCTACAACTGACTCTATTTTAAACACAAAAATGAATACATGTCAAAGAATGAATATTGTGACAGCTTGTCAGAGATGCTACTGAATTAAATTTGAAAACATTGCTTCACTGTTGAATTGCAGAAATCTGGTTGCAGAAAGCAACTACCGAAAAGTGTAGCTTAACTATTACACCGTTGCTTAGTAGTAATTCGCGGTTGGAGTGCCCTAAAACTCGCGGAACAATCCTATCGCATTCTCTCAAGATGGTAGGATTTTTTATTACGGGGATTAAATTCGAGCTTTATTTTAATTTCGATTCACAACATACATCTATAGTAAAAGTGACAGATCGCTATCATTTGGAAAGTAAAAAAAATTAGCATGAGTAGTAGTAGTAGAGGAATGGTGGTAGCAGTCAAGAATATCAATATGAGCATCACTAAAACATAACAAAAGTTCTATTTTTATACAGAACCATATTCGAGCATAAAACGAATATACTTGATTGCAGAGAAGGCTAGTAAAAGTTCTGATATCTTTATAGAATAAAATCAAACTAGTATCATCTTTATCTTGATACATCAATAGCCTTTCTCGGTGGTAGATTGTTAAACTTAATATCAGCATTAATTTATTGGCAAGTTGATGCACTAGTTTTGACCGGACTATGATGTTGAGTAATGTTAAATTTCATTAGACAAATAATTTATTTTATTGAAAGATGCAATCAAATCAAAACACACTTTGTTTCCTTTGTAAAATATATGAACGATGCGATTAATTATGCTAGGCGAAATCGAATCGAGGGCAGAAAATTGTAAGCTATCTGGAACCGTAAAAAGGTGAAAATATCGACAATAGGTGGTTTCGATACCGAAATTGTTGTCGATCGATTAGTTTTGACAGTAACTTTCTATTAATACGAAACGAAAATATGTTAATCTACATCATTTGGTGTTATATATAGCACACCAAATTAAGCGAATTATTTCTGAGTGCTTACTGAACAAATCAGATCAGAGTCAGTAGAGAACTAGATGACTATTAAGAGCTTCTCCGATAGTAGTAGTTGCGATGAAATGTGAATTGAAAAAATTATTCTATGGAGTTTATATATCTTTGTAATAGTGTTTATCCATATGCTCAAAGTAAAGGAATAATACAACAATATCACGCACAATTAACAGTATTTGAGATTATTTATTCTGTTTGGTAGATCAAACTCTTTACAGTGTTCTATAGATATATATAGTTTTTTAGTATATATATTAGTATTATTGTTTGCTTTTTCAATCGATATATTACCTCATTTGATCCGTATCTTTTGTTGGGTAGAGCCAAACGAACTATTTACCACCATCAATAGAAGATTGTAGCATTTATTGGTATTTTCCATGGGAGGTACGTTATTTATATGATAGGTTTCTAAAATCTATCGGGATCAAAAAGTCTTCCTTCCATGTCTGTTTTGCTTCCGCAATAAAACATTCCATATATCTTTCAATCGTCCTCTTTTGATTAGATGTTTTAACGAGTCATGAATTATAAGGAAGGTCAATCTACTAAGAGGGTCAATGAGCTTCACTTGTGTACCTGAGCAATGGCTAATACCTCTAACTCAGGAGTAATATTTCTGATCAATTGTAATAGTTGTCCTGCTCATTTGCTCTATGGGATGGGATTAATAAATCTGTGATTTTTGAGTAATTGGGAATATATCTTCTGAAATACGATTTCAGGCCTAAATATTGATGAAATTGATAAAGGAAATTTACTTAATGGCTTTATGGTTACGTTTTCGATTATGTACACCAAGAATGTAATCTTCTACAGCAGAAAGTGCTACTTACTTCACTTGATTCTCACTTATTCTTTTTGAAAATATCAATAACTTCAAGTTGACTTAAGTTCTAACCAGAACTCCCCAATAAAGTTCATCAGAAGTGCCGACCTGCGAAAAATCAGAAGCACCAACGAGGATGTAGATGGAGGAAGATTTTCGTAAATACGCTTATTATTGTCAAACGTGTCAAATAAAATACTAAAAAATATGAAAATATAATTCAATAAATCTTGCAATTCAAAATAAAATATGAAGTTGTAAATAGCTTCATAGGCGAAAATGGTTCCCGCGATCAAAAATAAGTGCGATCAAATTGCGCTTTGAGGAAAGGAGAAATCACCGTCATCAACTTGAATTTTTCGAAAAACACTCTCTGTTAAGCAACCCAACATTTTTAGTTGCAGAAAACAAAAATTTATATTTAATAAATTATAACGTCATATAAAGCTTAAAGTGCTAAAAGTTCCAAATAATTATATAATCAAAACCCAAAAACTATTTGACTAATGTTGAATATTTGGATAAAATATATTTAGAACACCGGTGAATTTTCGAAACGAAAATTATTTTTTCAAGTGTAACTAGCGATCAGATTTATGTATTAGCATGCAACTTTACAGAAGTTGAGACTTTCTCTCGCTGTCTGTGCATGGAGACTTACACGCACCAAAGTTACCAAAAAGAGAGGTTTAAGATTAATTGTTTGAAGGCTCATAGTGACATCAAAAATACTTCATAGTTGAGTTTGATATAAATCGTGCAATAACTATGTCAGATTTTGGTTTCATTTCCATTAGTCACGAATTATCGTGAATTGTTTAAATAAATCGACAATAAAAAAAAATGTAAGTATATATCCAAATTCAACCAAATATGAATTTTAGAAATATTCATTGAAAACACTTGAAATGTTAATTTAGAAATTTTGTTGTTTATATTTCGTTTTATGTACTTCGTAGAAAGAACCTAAGGAATTTTATCATTCGGGATTCTTAAGAAATCAAATATCCTTCCAACTGAGATCCTCCAAGACTTCTTCGATCCGTATAAAATAATTATTTTTTTTGTTTGTTTTATGTTTGAAAAAACAAATCTCGTTTGCTCAAGGATTCTATAATATAGAGGTAAAAGGAAATAGCGAGGGCCAAGAACTCACCAGCTGACTGATTGGTAGTTTATTCAAATTAACGGGTCTCTGCACGATCTCGTAGCTTCTGCTAGTGATTCATACATGTTTAAATTTTTACTCATGTTAAACATTTTATTTCTCGGGTCACTCCACACATTTTTTAAAATGTCAGAGTAAAAAAAGAACAACACCATTATATATATTTAAAAAGGGTTTATTAGTCTGTGAGAACAACCACGCTTCCAGAACTCCTCTCTACAACTGGCTCTATTTTACATACAAGAATGAATACATGTCAAAGAATGAATATTGTGACAGCTTTTCCGAGATCATTAATTAAATTTTGGATGACAACTCAGCCTGACCTTCCTTCCTGATATTAACTCGTCCCGAGTTCATTTTCGTCCAGGGGTACCCCATAATCATTATCAGCATCATTATTAAAATCGTCGTCAATATCGGGATAAAACTCACACCATGGCTTCATCTTGTCGCTGCTTGCTACCGTGCTAAATTTACGATGCTTTCGTTGCGCACCATCGATATCTTCAACTAAATAACTTGATTCTCCAGTGCTTGGCATAGCCCTTTCTATAAGAACTAGATATCCTTCTTTGCAAACTCGTGCCTTCTTGTATTTGGCATCAAACCTTGCCTTCCATGCTATGCGCGCTGTTTTAATGGTGTTTATTGCCACTTTACGCCTCTCAAATAAATTGATATTTTCTTCGGAAATATTTTCATCATGCAGCGCAGCAAGAATTCGGTTTTCGCTGATATGCCGAAGTGGGAAATCGTAAATGAGATCCATTAGTGCAAATTTCTTAGTTAAATTTATGTTTGTATATATAGTCCACTGAAGACGTCGGACCTGAAGATCCCTGTCCTTAATATCTGATGTGGTTGCTTGAGATATGCCAGAACACATTGGTTTAATCGTTCGTCTAGCCCATTGGATCGAGGCGTTCGTACGGCAACCTTTATATGTTGTGTATCGTTGACCCTACAAAATTCTCCAGGGTGTCCAGATTCATCGTGGCATAGTCGCAATATTCGCCACCGAACTCCTCGAGGAACAACCAATAACAACTTCTATCCATGTGTACTTAAAAGATGATTATTTTTAATTAAATATTCATTCTTATACTTATCTCTGTCTTTCGATGATTTGTCTAAAAGGAATTTTATAATTTCCAACAATTTCGGATCTTGCTTCTGCATTGTAAAAATCCAACCATCGACTGTAACTCCAATCGCGATTGCCTTCACGCTTACATCTTCAGGCTCGACAACTGATCCATCGGGCAATTACGTAACAAATGTCCACGTTCTCTACAGTTGCAGCAAATCTGTCTAAATTGCACATTTTCTTTTTTTTTTTTCGTTTTTTGCATTGTTACTTCTGTTAAACACATTTAAGTTTTTAACAATCACTTGCGGCTGTGGCTGACCAAAAGAAATATTTGGTTTTCTAAAATTTCAACAATTTTCCGAACATTTCGCGAAGTTCATTGCTGAGAGGGTTTTCGGAAGACGAACAATCCATTGATGACTTACCGAATGATTGTTGATGAAATGTTGTACACATTACCACGACGCCCGATAGATAACAATATATAATAATATTCGATAAATGTTTAATTTTTCGGTATATGAGAAATTAACATCTATATGTGAATTGCTTTTAGTTACGGACGGAAAATCTGTTAAGAACGCGCTGACGAATTCTTCCAAAATGGGTTGCACATCGATCCATAATTTCGCGGAGCCTTTCAAGTTACTTTGGACCGCAAAAATTACAAGCATCTCGTCCTATTCGTATGCATTCTGCAATTGCTGGACGCGTTCCGCAAATTGCATTGATGTAATATTACCGTTGCATGGATCAAAATCTGGCATAATTTATCTTAAATCTCGAACATTATGAAATTAATTTTCGTCTATATGAGTTGAACTAGGAACCTGCAACATTGTTGGCAATGTCGTATACATAAAAGGGGTGGCATCTGCTGTTGCGAGGTACACATTGCAACTGTTTGTCGCAATCTGTTTTTTGCAATCGTCGGTCGGCAAACACTAGACTACACGAACATACTCGTCGTTTGCGGCAGCGCAAATGAACGCATAGGCAATGCAGCGACATTCAAATGTGAATTTTGCCCTTTAAACATACTCGGCGCCGGCGTCTGCAGCGCATTTGAACGTATTTGTGATGCAGCAATGTACAGCGTCAGCGAGTCGGCAGAACTAACGGTAGCTTGATCACGAACTTGTATGATATGTTTTGGAATGTTTACTGTTGCTAGGAATGGTTGACTGTACACTCGGGAGGTATGATTTCCGGTAATATTCGAAACGACACATGAATTAATGCTCAGAGGTGATTAATTGGATACAGCTGCTGTGTCAATAGCTCCACGGTACGCTGGAGACTACCAACCTCATCCTACAGACGCTTCATAGTAGCAACCGAATTCGTCGTCACCTCTTGTGCAGTAGTGGCCTCCTGTGACTCCTGAGTTACATCCACTTGCTGCTCTTGTAGTCAGGCTATTAAATTCGATTTATTACCCGACGTTTTCATGTTTTTTGATATTAATAAATCTTTAAACTCGAAGAGAGTGAGTTCATGAAAATTCATATTCAATATTTAACAAAACTTTATAATTAAAAATTTGTGCTGATCCCACTTCTGATTTTGTCAGAATGTCAGAGTAAAAAAAACACAAACGGTTTAATATAATTAAACAGAGTTTATTAATCTGTAAGCACAATATACCGAAGTGGGAAATCGTAAATGAGATCCATGCAAATTTCGTAGGTAAGTTTATGTTTGTATTTAAAGTCCACTGAAGACATCGGACCTGAAGATCCCAGTCCTTAGTATCTGATGTGGTTGCTTGAGATATGCCAGAACACATTGGTTTAATCGTTCGTCTAGCCCATTGGATCGAGGCGTTCGTACGGCAACCTTTATATGTTGTATATCATTGACCCTACAAAATTCTCCAGGGTGTCCAAATTCATCGTGGCATAGTCACAATATTCGCCACCGAACTCCTCGAGGAACAACCAATAACAACTTCTATCCATGTGTACTTAAAAGATGATTATTTTTAATTAAATATTCATTCTTATACTTATCTCTGTCTTTCGATGATTTGTCTAAAAGGAATTTTATAATTTCCAACAATTTCGGATCTTGCTTCTGCATTGTAAAAATCCTACCACCGACTGTAACTCCAATCGTCATTACCTTCACGCTTACATCTTCAGGCTCGACAACTGATCCATCGGGCAATTACGTGACAAATGTCCACGTTCTCTACAGTTGTAGCAAATCTGTCCAAATTGCACATTTTCTTCTTTTCGTTTTTTGCATTGTTACTTCTGTTGAACACATTTAAGTTTTTAACAATCACTTGCGGCTGTGGCTGACCAAAAAAGAGATATTTGGTTTTCTAAAATTTTAACAATTTTCCGAACATTTCGCGAAATTCATTGCTGAGAGGGTTTTCGGAAGACGAACAATCCATTGATGACTTACCGAATGATTGTTGATGAAATGTTGTACACATTACCACGACGTACCAACAATCTATAATAATATTCGATAAATGTTTAATTTTTCGATATGTGAGTATTTAACATCTGTATGTGAATTGCTTTTAGTTACGAACGCGCTGTTAAGAACGGCTGACGAACTCTTCCAAAATAGGTTGCACATCGATCCATAATTTCGCGGAGCCTTTCAAGTTACTCCGGACCGAAAAAATTACAAGCATCTCGTCCTATTCGTATGCATTCTGCAATTGCTGGACGCGTTCCGCAAATTGCATTGATGTAATATTACCGTTGCATGGATCAAAATCTGGCATAATTTATCTTAAATCTCGAACATTATGAAATTGATTTTCGTTTATATGAGTTGAACTAGGAACCTGCAACATTGTTGGCAATGTCGTATACATAAAAGGGGTGGCATCTGCTGTTGCGAGGTACACATTGCAACTGTTTGTCGCAATCTGTTTTTTGCAATCGTCGGTCGGCAAACACTAGACTACACGAACATACTCGTCGTTTGCGGCAGCGCAAATGAACGCATAGGCAATGCAGCGACATTCAAATGTGAATTTTGCCCTTTAAACATACTCGGCGCCGGCGTCTGCAGCGCATTTGAACGTATTTGTGATGCAGCAATGTACAGCGTCAGCGAGTCGGCAGAACTAACGGTAGCTTGATCTCGAACTTGTATGATATTTTTTGGAATGGTTACTGTTGCTAGGGATGGTTGACTGTACACTAGGGAGGTATGATTTCCTGTAATATTCGAAACGACACATGAATTAATGCTCAGAGGTGATTAATTGGATACAGCTGCTGTGTCAATAGCTCCACGGTACGCTGGAGACTACCTACCTCATCCTGCAGACGCTCCATTGTAGTAATCGAATTCGTCGTCACCGCTTGTGCAGTAGGGGCCTCCTGTGACTGCTGAGTTACATCCACTTGCTGCTCTTGCAGTCGCGCTATTAAATCCGTTTTTTTACCCGACGTTGTCATGTTCTTTGATATTATTAAATCTTTAAACTCGAAGAGAGTGAGTACATGAAAATTCATATTTTATATTTATTCTATGGAGTTTATATATCTTTGTAATAGTGTTTATCCATATGCTCAAAGTAAAGGAATAATACAACAATATCACGCACAATTAACAGTATTTGAGATTATTTATTCTGTTCGGTAGATTGAACTCTTTACAGTGTTCTGTAGATATATATAATATTCATTCCGTTCACGGTATCTTAGTATTATTGTTTGCTTTTTCAATCGATATATTACCTCATTTGATCCGTACCTTTTGTCGGGTAGAGCCAAAAGAACTATTTACCACCATCAATAGATGATTGTAGCATTTATTGGCATTTTCCATGGGAGGTACGTTATCTATATGATAGGTTTCTAAAATCTATCGGGATCAAAATGTCTTCCTTCCGTGTCTGTTTTGCTTCTGCAATAAAACATTCCATATATCTTTCAATCGTCCTATTTTGATTCGATGCTTTAACGAGTCATGAATTATAAGGAAGATCTATCTACTAAGAGGGTCTATGATCTTCACTTGTGTACCTGAGCAATGGCTAATACCTCTAACTCATAGGAGCGATAATTCTGATCTATTGTAATAGTTATCCTGCTCATGTGTTCTATGGGATGGGATTAATAAATCTGTGATTTTTGAGTAATTGGGAATATATCTTCTGAAATACGATTTCAGGCCTAAATATTGATGAAATTGATAAAGGAAATTTACTTAATGGCTTTATGGTTACGTTTTCGATTATGTACACCAAGAATGTAATCTTCTACAGCAGAAAGTGCTACTTACTTCACTTGATTCTCACTTGTTCTATTTGAAAATATCAATAACTTCAAGTTGACTTAAGTTCTAACCAGAACTCCCCAATAAAGTTCATCAGAAGTGCCGACCTGCGAAAAATCAGAAGCACCAACGAGGATGTAGATGGAGGAAGATTTTCGTAAATACGCTTATTATTGTCAAACGTGTCAAATAAAATACTAAAAAATATGAAAATATAATTCAATAAATCTTGCAATTCAAAATAAAATATGAAGTTGTAAATAGCTTCATAGGCGAAAATGGTTCCCGCGATCAAAAATAAGTGCGATCAAATTGCGCTTTGAGGAAAGGAGAAATCACCGTCATCAACTTGAATTTTTCGAAAAACACTCTCTGTTAAGCAACCCAATATTTTCAGTTGCAGAAAACAAAAATTTATATTTAATAAATTATAACGTCATATAAAGCTTAAAGTGCTAAAAATTCCAAATAATTATATAATCAAAACCCAAAAACTATTTGACTAATGTTGAATATTTGGATAAAATATATTTAGAACACCGGTGAATTTTCGAAACGAAAATTATTTTTCCAAGTGTAACTAGCGATCAGATTTATGTATTAGCATGCAACTTTACAGAAGTTGAGACTTTCTCTCGCTGTCTGTGCATGGAGACTTACACGCACCAAAGTTACCAAAAAGAGAGGTTTAAGATTAATTGTTTGAAGGCTCATAGTGACATCAAAAATACTTCATAGTTGAGTTTGATATAAATCGTGCAATAACTATGTCAGATTTTGGTTTCATTTCCATTAGTCACGAATTATCGTGAATTGTTTAAATAAATCGACAATAAAAAAAAATGTAAGTATATATCCAAATTCAACCAAATATGAATTTTAGAAATATTCATTGAAAACACTTGAAATGTTAATTTAGAAATTTTGTTGTTTATATTTCGTTTTATGTACTTCGTAGAAAGAACCTAAGGAATTTTATCATTCGGGATTCTTAAGAAATCAAATATCCTTCCAACTGAGATCCTCCAAGACTTCTTCGATCCGTATAAAATAATTATTTTTTTTGTTTGTTTTATGTTTGAAAAAACAAATCTCGTTTGCTCAAGGATTCTATAATATAGAGGTAAAAGGAAATAGCGAGGGCCAAGAACTCACCAGCTGACTGATTGGTAGTTTATTCAAATTAACGGGTCCCTGCACGATCGCGTAGCTTCTGCTAGTGATTCATACATGTTTAAATTTTTACTCATGTTAAACATTTTATTTCTCGGGTCACTCCACACATTTTTTAAAATGTCAGAGTAAAAAAAGAACAACACCATTATATATATTTAAAAAGGGTTTATTAGTCTGTGAGAACAACCACGCTTCCAGAACTCCTCTCTACAACTGGCTCTATTTTACATACAAGAATGAATACATGTCAAAGAATGAATATTGTGACAGCTTTTCCGAGATCATTAATTAAATTTTGGATGACAACTCAGCCTGACCTTCCTTCCTGATATTAACTCGTCCCGAGTTCATTTTCGTCCAGGGGTACCCCATAATCATTATCAGCATCATTATTAAAATCGTCGTCAATATCGGGATAAAACTCACACCATGGCTTCATCTTGTCGCTGCTTGCTACCGTGCTAAATTTACGATGCTTTTGTTGCGCACCATCGATATCTTCAACTAAATAACTTGATTCTCCAGTGCTTGGCATAGCCCTTTCTATAAGAACTAGATATCCTTCTTTGCAAACTCGTGCCTTCTTGTATTTGGCATCAAACCTTGCCTTCCATGCTATGCGCGCTGTTTTAATGGTGTTTATTGCCACTTTACGCCTCTCAAATAAATTGATATTTTCTTCGGAAATATTTTCATCATGCAGCGCAGCAAGAATTCGGTTTTCGCTGATATGCCGAAGTGGGAAATCGTAAATGAGATCCATTAGTGCAAATTTCATAGTTAAGTCCATCAGCGAACAAGAGCGTCAGCGAACAATCCATTGATGACTTACCGAATGATTGAAATGTTGTCCACATTACCACGACGCCCGATAGATAACAATCTATATAATATTCGATATGTGAGCATTTATCATCTGTATGTGAATTTCTGTTAGTTACGAACGGAAAATCTGTTAAGAACGCGTAGACGAATTCTTCCAATATGGGTTGCACATCGATCCATAATTTCGCGGAGCCTTTCAAGTTACTCCGGACCGAAAAAATTACAAGCATCTCGTCCCATTCGTATGCATTCTGCGTCTGCAGCGCATTTGAACATATTTGTGATGCAGTAATGTACGGCGCCAGCGAGTCGGCAAAACTAAGGGTAGCTTGATCTCGAACTTGTATGATATTTTTTGGAATGGTTACTATTGCTAGGAATGGTTGACTGTACACTCGGGAGGTATGATTTTCGGTAATATTCGAAACGACACATGAATTAATGCTCAGAGGTGATTAATTGGATACAGCTGCTGTGTCAATAGCTCCACGGTACGCTGGAGACTACCAACCTCATCCTGCAGACGCTCGAATTCGTCGTCACCTCTTGTGCAGTAGTGGCCTCCTGTGACTCCTGAGTTACATCCACTTGCCGCTCTTGCAGCCGCGCTATTAAGTCCGTTTTATTACCCGACGTTTTCATGTTCTTTGATATTAATAAATCTTTAAACTCGAAGAGAGTGAGTTCATGAAAATTCATATTTTATATTTAACAAAACTTTATAATTAAAAATTTGTGCTGATCCCAACTTCTGATTTTGTCAGAATGTCAGAGTAAAAAAAACACAAACGGTTTAATATATTTAAAAAGGGTTTATTAATCTGTAAGCACAACGCTTCAAGAACTCCTCTCTACAACTGACTCTATTTTAAGTACAAAAATGAATACATGTCAAAGAATGAATATTGTGACAGCTTGTCAGAGATGCTACTGAATTAAATTTGGAAACATTGCTTCACTGTTGAATTGCAGAAATCTGGTTGCAGAAAGCAACTACCGAAAAGTGTAGCTTAACTATTACACCGTTGCTTAGTAGGAATTCGCGGTTGGAGTGCCCTAAAACTCGCGGAACAATCCTATCGCATTCTCTCAAGATGGTAGGATTTTTTATTACGGGGATTAAATTCGAGCTTTATTTTAATTTCGATTCACAACATACATCTATAGTAAAAGTGACAGATCGCTATCATTTGGAAAGTAAAAAAAATTAGCATGAGTAGTAGTAGTAGAGGAATGGTGGTAGCAGTCAAGAATATCAATATGAGCATCACTAAAATATAACAAAAGTTCTATTTTTATACAGAACCATATTCGAGCATAAAACGAATATACTTGATTGCAGAGAAGGCTAGTAAAAGTTCTGATATCTTTATAGAATAAAATCAAATAAGTATGATTTTTATCTTGATACATCAATAGCTTTTCTCGGTGATAGATTGTTAAACTTAATATCAGCATTAATTTATTGGCAAGTTGATGCACTAGTTTTGACCGGACTGTGATGTTGAGTAATGTTAAATTTCATTAGAGGAACAATTTATTTTATTGAAAGATGCAATCAAATCAAAGCACACTTTAAGTTTCCTTTGTAAAATATATGAACGATCGAAATCGAATCAAGGGCAGAAAATTGTAAGCTATCTGGAACCGTAAAAAGGTGAAAATATCGACAATGGGTGGTTTCGATACCGAAATTGTTGTCGATCGATTAGTTTTGACAGTAACTTTCTATTAATACGAAACGAAAATATGTTAATCTACATCATTTGGTGTTATATATAGCACACCAAATTAAGCGAATTATTTCTGAGTGCTTACTGAACAAATCAGATCAGAGTCAGTAGAGAACTAGATGACTATTAAGAGCTTCTCGGATAGTAGTAGTTGCGATGAAATGTGAATTGAAAAAATTATTCTATGGAGTTTATATATCTTTGTAATAGTGTTTATCCATATGCTCAAAGTAAAGGAATAATACAACAATATCACGCACAATTAACAGTATTTGAGATTATTTATTCTGTTCGGTAGATTGAACTCTTTACAGTGTTCTGTAGATATATATAATATTCATTCCGTTCACGGTATCTTAGTATTATTGTTTGCTTTTTCAATCGATATATTACCTCATTTGATCCGTACCTTTTGTCGGGTAGAGCCAAAAGAACTATTTACCACCATCAATAGATGATTGTAGCATTTATTGGCATTTTCCATGGGAGGTACGTTATCTATATGATAGGTTTCTAAAATCTATCGGGATCAAAATGTCTTCCTTCCGTGTCTGTTTTGCTTCTGCAATAAAACATTCCATATATCTTTCAATCGTCTTATTTTGATTCGATGCTTTAACGAGTCATGAATTATAAGGAAGGTCAATCTACTAAGAGGGTCTATGATCTTCACTTGTGTACCTGAGCAATGACTAATACCTCTAACTCATAGGAGCGATAATTCTGATCAATTGTAATAGTTATCCTGCTCATGTGTTCTATGGGATGGGATTAATAAATCTGTGATTTTTGAGTAATTGGGAATATATCTTCTGAAATACGATTTCAGGCCTAAATATTGATGAAATTGATAAAGGAAATTCACTTAATGGCTTTATGGTTGCGTTTTCGATTATGTGCACCAAGAATGTAATCTTCTACAGCAGAAAGTGCTACATACTTCACTTGATTCTCACTTGTTCCTCCAAGTTGACTAAAGTTCTAACCAGAACTCCCCAATAAAGTTCATTAGAAGTGCCGACCTGCGTAAAATCAGAAGTACCAACGAGGATGTAGATGGAGGAAGATTTTCGTAAACACGCTTATTATTGTCAAACGTGTCAAATAAAATACTAAAAAATATGAAAATATAATTCAATAAATCTTGCAATTCAAAATAAAATATGAAGTTGTAAATAGCTTCATAGGCGAAAATGGTTCCCGCGATCAAAAATAAGTGCGATCAAATTGCTCTTTGAGGAAAGGAGAAATCACCGTCATCATCTTGAATTTTTCGAAAAACACGCTCTGTTAAGCAACCCAACATTTTCAGTTGCAGAAAACAAAAATTTATATTTAATAAATTATAACGTCATATAAAGTACTTAAAGTGCTAAAAATTCCAAATAATTATATAATCAAAACCCAAAAACTCTTTGACTAAAGTTGAATATTTGGATAAAATATATTTAGAACACCGGTGAATTTTCGAAACGAAAATTATTTTTCCAAGTGTAACTAGCGATCAGATTTATGTATTAGCATGCAACTTTACAGAAGCTGAGACTTTCTCTCGCTGTCTGTGCATGGAGACTTACACGCACCAAAGTTACCAAAAAGAGAGGTTTAAGATTAATTGTTTGAAGGCTCATAGGGACAACAAAAATACTTCACAGTTGAGTTTGATATAAATCGTGCAATAACTATGTCAGATTTTGGTTTCATTTCCATTAGTCACGAATTATCGTGAATTGTTTAAATAAATCGACAACAATAAAAATTGTAAGTACATATCCATATTCAACCAAATATGAATTTTAGAAATATACATTGAAAACACTTGAAATATTAATTTAGAGATTTTCTTAGTTATTAATGACACATAAGATGTATCAATAATTTCGTTTTATGTACTTCTAGTAGCTTCTGCTAGTGATTCATTCATGTTTAAATTTTTACTCATGTTAAACATTTTATTGCTCGGGTCACTCCACACATTCTTTAGAATGTCAGAGTAAAAAAAGAACAACACCATTAAATATATTTTAAAAAGGGTTTATTAGTCTGTGAGAACAACCACGCTTCAAGAACTCCTCTCTACAACTCGCTCTATTTTACATACAAGAATGAATACATGTCAAAGAATGAATATTGTGACAGCTTTTCCGAGATCATTAATTAAATTTTGGATGACAACTCAGCCTGACCTTCCTTCCTGATATTAACTCGTCCCGAGTTCCTTTTCGTCCACGGGTACCCCATAATCATCATCAGCATCATTATTAAAATCGTCGTCAATATCGGGATAAAACTCACACCAATCTTGAATCTTGCCGCTGCTTGCTACCGTGCTAAATTTTCGATGCTTTCGTTGCGCACCATCGATATCTTCAACTAATAACTTGATTCTCCAGTGCTTGGCATAGCACTTTCTATAAGAACTAGATATCCTTCTTTGCAAACTCGTGCCTTCTTGTATTTAGCATCAAACCTCGCCTTCCATGATATGCGCTCTGTTTCAATGGTGTTTATTGCCACTTTACGCCTCTCAAATAAATTGAGATTTTCTTCGGAAATATTTTCATCATGCAGCGCAGCAAGAATTCGGTTTTCGCTGATATGCCGAAGTGGGAAATCGTAAATAAGATCCATTAGTGCAAATTTCTTAGTTCAATTTATGTTTGTATATATAGTCCACTGAAGATGTAGGACCTGAAGATCCCAGTCCTTAGAATCTGATGTGGTTGCTTGAGATATGCCAGAACACATTGGTTTAATCGTTCGTCTAGCCCATTGGATCGAGGCGTTCGTACGGCAACCTTTATATGTTGTGTATCATTGACCCTACAAAATTCTCCAGGGTGTCCAGATTCATCGTAGTCGCAATATTCGCCACCGAACTCCTCGAGGAACAACCAATAACAACTTCTATCCATGTGTACTTAAAAGATGATTATTTTTAATTAAATATTCATTCTTATACTTATCTCTGTCTTTCGATGATTTGTCTAAAAGGAATTTTATAATTTCTAACAATTTCGGATCTTGCTTCTGCATTGTAAAAATCCTACCACCGACTGTAACTCCAATCGCCATTACCTTCACGCTTACATCTTGAGGCTCGACAACTGATCCATCGGGCAATTACGTGACAAATGTCCACGTTCTCTACAGTTGTAGCAAATCTGTCCAAATTGCACATTTTCTTCTTTTCGTTTTTTGCATTGTTACTTCTGTTGAACACATTTAAGTTTTTAACAATCAGTTGCGGCTGTGGCTGACCAAAAAAGAGATATTTGGTTTTCTAAAATTTTAACAATTTTCCGAACATTTCGCGAAATTCATTGCTGAGAGGGTTTTCGGAAGACGAACAATCCATTGATGACTTACCGAATGATTGTTGATGAAATGTTGTACATATTACCACGACGTACCAACAATCTATAATAATATTCGATAAATGTTTAATTTTTCGATATGTGAGTATTTAACATCTGTATGTGAATTGCTTTTAGTTACGAACGCGCTGTTAAGAACGGCTGACGAACTCTTCCAAAATAGGTTGCACATCGATCCATAATTTCGCGGAGCCTTTCAAGTTACTCCGGACCGAAAAAATTACAAGCATCTCGTCCCATTCGTATGCATTCTGCGTCTGCAGCGCATTTGAACATATTTGTGATGCAGTAATGTACGGCGTCAGCGAGTCGGCAAAACTAAGGGTAGCTTGATCTCGAACTTGTATGATATTTTTTGGAATGGTTACTATTGCTAGGAATGGTTGACTGTACACTCGGGAGGTATGATTTCCGGTAATATTCGAAACGACACATGAATTAATGCTCAGAGGTGATTAATTGGATACAGCTGCTGTGTCAATAGCTCCACGGTACGCTGGAGACTACCAACCTCATCCTGCAGACGCTCGAATTCGTCGTCACCTCTTGTGCAGTAGTGGCCTCCTGTGACTCCTGAGTTACATCCACTTGCCGCTCTTGCAGCCGCGCTATTAAGTCCGTTTTATTACCCGACGTTTTCATGTTCTTTGATATTAATAAATCTTTAAACTCGAAGAGAGTGAGTTCATGAAAATTCATATTTTATATTTAACAAAACTTTATAATTAAAAATTTGTGCTGATCCCAACTTCTATTTTGTCAGAATGTCAGAGTAAAAAAAACACAAACGGTTTAATATATTTAAAAAGGGTTTATTAATCTGGAAGCACAACGCTTCAAGAACTCCTCTCTACAACTGACTCTACAAAATGAATACATGTCAAAGAATGAATATTGTGACAGCTTGTCAGAGATGCTACTGAATTAAATTTGGAAACATTACTGCACTGTTGAATTGCAGAAATCTGGTTGCAGAAAGCAACTACCGAAAAGTGCAGCTTAACTATTACACCGTTGCATAGTAGGGATTCGCGGTTGGAGTGCCCTAAAACTCGCGGTACAAATCAACTGGAATAAATCGTTTGATTGAACACTTTACTTCAGATTGAAAACCGATTTGTTTTGATGAACAAAGCACAATTGAGTATTTCATGTAAGGCATTCCAGATGCGATGGAGATTTAAACTATTTTGTATGATGAATGAATAAATACAAGAAAATGTATGTAAGTGAAGTGTATCACGTTTTTTATTCGATAATAAAGAGAAAAATTCTACTGCAAAAATGCAGATGCTCTGTCGAAGAGGAAGGAAGTGTAGCAAGTATTCGATGAATATATCTTGTATTAGTACAACTTATTTAGAATTAAATCCTATCGCATCCTATCAAGATGATAGGATGCAATAGAATATTTTCTAATACAGGGATTAAATTCGAGCTTTATTTATAATTTCCATTTACAACATACATCTTTAGTAAAAGTGACAGATCGCTATCATTTGGAAAGTAAAAAAAAAAATAGCATGGGAGTAGCAGAGGAATAGAGGTAGCAGTCAAGAATATCAATATGAACATCACTAAAATATAACAAAAGTACTATATTTATACAGAACCATATTCGAGCATAAAACGAATATACTTGACTCTCTGCAATCAAGTATATTCGTTTTATTTTAGGCCTGTAAAAGTTCTGATATCTTTATAGAATAAAATCAAATTAGTATCATCTTTATCTTGATACATCAATAGCCTTTCTCGGTGGTAGATTGTTAAACATCAGCATTAATTTATTGGCAAGTTGATGCACTAGTTTGATGTTGAGGACTGTGATGTTGAGTAATGTTAAATTTCATTAGAGAAACAATTTATTTTATTGAAAGATGCAATCGAAATCAAAACACACTTTAAAAGTCTTTTGTAGAATATATGAACGATGCGATTAATTATGCTGGGAGAAATCGAATCAAGGGCAGAAAATTGTAAGCTATCTGGAACCGTAAATAGTTGAAAATATCGACAATGGGTGGTTTCGATACCGAAATTGTTGTCAGTCGATTCGTTTCGAGAGTAACTTTCTATATAATACGAAACGAAAATATGTTAATCTAAATCATTTGGTGTTATATATAGCACACCAAATTAAGCGAATTATTTCTGAATGCTTACTGAACAAATCAGATCAGAGTCAGTAGAGAACTAGATGACTATTTAGAGCTTCTCCGATAGTAGTAGTTGCGATGAAAGGTGAATGGAAAAAATTATTCTATTCATATATCTTCGTAACAAAGTAAAGGAATAATACAACAATATCATGCACAATTAACATTATTTGAGATTATTTATTCTGTTCGGTAGATCGAAATCTTTACAATGTTCCGTAGATATATATAATATTCATTCCGTTCACGGTATCCTAGTATTATTGTTTGCTTTTTCAATCGATATATTACCTCATTTGATCCGTACCTTTTGTCGGGTAGAGCCAAACGAACTATTTACCACCATCAATAGAAGATTGTAGCATTTATTGGTATTTTCCATGGGAGGTACGTTATCTATATGATAGGTTTCTAAAATCTATCGGGATCAAAATGTCTTCCTTCCGTGTCTGTTTTGCTTCCGCAATAAAACATTCCATATATCTTTCAATCGTCATTAACGAGTCATGAATTATAAGCAAGGTCAATCTACTAAGAGGGTCAATGAGCTTCACTTGTGTACAAGAGCAATGGCTAATACCTCTAACTCAGGAGTAATATTTCTGATCAATTGTAATAGTTGTCCTGCTCATTTGCTCTATGGGATGGGATTAATAAATCTGTGATTTTTGAGTAATTGGGAATATATCTTCTGAAATACGATTTCAGGCCTAAATATTGATGAAATTGATAAAGGAAATTCACTTAATGGCTTTATGGTTACGTTTTCGATTATGTATACCAAGAATGTAATCTTCTACAGCAGAAAGTGCTACTTACTTCACTTGATTCACACTTGTTCCTTTTGAAAATATCAATAACTTCAAGTTGACTTAAGTTCTAACCAGAACTCCCCAATAAAGTTCATCAGAAGTGCCGACCTGCGTAAAATCAGAAGCACCAACGAGGATGTAGATGGAGGAAAATTTTCGTAAATACGCTTATTATTGTCAAACGTGTCAAATAAAATACAAAAAAATATGAAAATATAATTCAATAAATCTTGCAATTCAAAATAAAATATGAAGTTGTAAATAGCTTCATAGGCGAAAATGGTTCCCGCGATCAAAAATAAGTGCGATCAAATTGCGCTTTGAGGAAAGGAGAAATCACCGTCATCAACTTGAATTTTTCGAAAAACACTCTCTGTTGAGCAACCCAACATTTTCAGTTGCAGAAAACAAAAATTTATGTTTAATAAATTATAACGTCATATAAAGCTTAAAGTGCTAAAAATTCCAAATAATTATATAATCAAAACCCAAAAACTATTTGACTAATGTTGAATATTTGGATAAAATATATTTAGAACACCGGTGAATTTTCGAAACGAAAATTATTATTCCAAGTGTAACTAGCGATCAGATTTATGTATTAGCATGCAACTTTACAGAAGTTGAGACTTTCTCTCGCTGTCTGTGCATGGAGACTTACACGCACCAAAGTTACCAAAAACACAGGTTTAAGATTAATTGTTTGAAGGCTCATAGTGACAACAAAAATACTTCATAGTTGATTTTGATATAAATCGTGCAATAACTATGTCAGATTTTGGTTTCATTTCCATTAGTCACGAATTATCGTGAATTGTTTAAATAAATCGACAACAATAAAAATTGTAAGTACATATCCATATTCAACCAAATATGAATTTTAGAAATATACTTTGAAAACACTTGAAATATTAATTTAGAGATTTTCTTAGTTATTAATGACACATAAGATGTATCAACAATTTCGTTTTATGTACTTCGTAATAAGAACCTAAGGAATTTTGTCATTCGGGATTCTTAAGAAATCAAATATCCTTCCAACTGAGATCCTCCAAGACTTCTTCGATCCGTATAAAATAATTATTTTTTTTGTTTGTTTTATGTTTGAAAAGAAAAAAAATCTCGTTTGTGCAAGGATTCTATAATATAGAGGTAAAAGGAAATAGCGAGGGCCAAGAACTCCCCAGTTGACTGATTGGTAGTCTAATCAAATTAACGGGTCCTAGTACGATCTAGTAGCTTCTGCTAGTGATTCATTCATGTTTAAATTTGTACTCATGTTAAACATTTTATTGCTCGGGTCACTCCACACATTCTTTAGAATGTCAAAGTAAAAAAAGAACAACACCATTAAATATATTTAAAAAGGGTTTATTAGTCTGTGAGAACAACCACGCTTCAATAACTCCTCTCTACAACTGGCTCTATTTTACATACAAGAATGAATACATGTCAAAGAATGAATATTGTGACAGCTTGTAAGAGATGCTACTGAATTAAATTTGAAAACATTGCTGCACTGTTGAATTGCAGAAATCTGGTTGCAGAAAGCAACTACCGTGCTTTCTGCAACTTAACTATTACACCGTTGCATAGTAGGGATTCGCGGTTGGAGTGCCCTAAAACTCGCGGTACAAATCAACGTGAATAAATCGTTTGATTGAACACTTTACTTCAGATTGAAAACCGATTTGTTTTGATGAACAAAGCACAATTGAGTATTTCATGTAAGGCATTCCAGATGCGATGGAGATTTAAACTATTTTGTATGAGTTCAAGTCAATCTACTGAATGAATAAATACAAGAAAATGTATGTAAGTGAAGTGTATCACGTTTTTTATTCGATAATAAAGAGAAAAATTCTGCTGCTAAAATGCAGATGATCTGTCGAATAAGAAGGAAATGTAGCAAGTATTCGATGAATATATCTTGTATTAGTACAACTTATTTAGAAATAAATCCTAAATCCGCTGGGAAGTCGCGTCCTCGGAAGATTGGAAAAAGCAACGTCGTCGCTCACGCTCGCCCGCTCTGGCCCACTCGTGTGCCCGTCGCAAAACCAGCTCTCGCGCTCAATAAATTTCCGAAATTGGGAAATGTTTTCTTTTGAAAAGTCCATTGGCAGGTGTGTGAATGAGAAATTACAAACGTGATTTCTATTCAGACTCTTAGATTTCCCCAAATTTATGCTAAGCTGACGAATCAAGCGTTCAGCTCGACCGAGACTGACACGCACGCACACCGGCGCACCTGCACGGCGTTGGATTCACCCAATGTACACCTGTTTAATTTAAGCCCACGAACACGTCGCCACCCACGGGCACAGACACAGACAGCGGCAGAGACCGCGGCAGTGACAGCGGCAGAGACAGAGACAGAGACAGAGAGAGACGACTCTCAGCTGCCGCCATTGTCGGGGAATATTTGCCTAAGTGAACTGTGTGTCTGTGAGTGCGAGTGTGTGAATGTGTTTGTGATGGCGCAGCGTCGCGGTGATGGTGGTGGTGGTGGAGGCCAACGTTGTGTGCGAGTAATGTTAAATTTCATTAGAGAAACAATTTATTTTATTGAAAGATGCAATCAAATCAAAACACACTTTAAGTTTCCTTTGTAAAATATCTGAACGATGCGATTAATTTTGCTAGGAGAAATCGATACACGGGCAGAATATTGTAAGCTATCTGGAACCGTAAAAAGGTGAAAATATCGACAATGGGTGGAAATTGTTGTCGATCGATTGGTTTTGAGAGTTACTTTCTATGTAATACGAAACGAAAATATATTAATCTAAATCATTTGGTGTTATATATAGCATACCAAATTAAGCGAATTATTTCTGAATGCTTACAGAACAAATCAGATCAGAGTCAGTAGAGAACTAGATGACTATTTAGAGCTTCTTCGATAGTAGTAGTTGCGATGAAAGGTGAATGGAAAAAGTTATTCTATGGAGTTTATTTATCTTTGTAACAGTGTTTATCTATATGCTCAAAGTAAAGGAATAATACAACAATATCACGCACAATTAACAGTATTTGAGATTATTTATTCTGTTCGGTAGATTAAACTCTTTACAGAGTTCTGTAGATATATATAATATTCATTCCATTCAGGGTATCCTAGTATTATTGCTTGCTTTTTCAATCGACCTCATTTGCAACCTCATTTGATCCGTAATTTTGCCGGGTACAGCCAAACGAACTATTTACAATCGGGATCAAAAAGTCTTCCTTCCGTGTCAGCTTTACTTCTGCAATAAAACATTCCATACATATAAAATTGACTTTCAATCGTCCTCTTTCGATTCGATGCTTTAACGAGTCATGAATTATAAGGAAGTTCAATCTACTAATAGGGTCTATGAGCTTCACTTGTGTACCTGAGCAATGACTAATACCTCTAACTCATAGGAGCGATATTTCTGATTAATTGTAATAGTTGTGCTGCTCATGTTCTCTATGGGATGGAATTAATAAATCTGTGATTTTTGAGTAAATGGGAATATATCTTCTGATAAAGGAAATTCACTTAATGGCTTTATGGTTGCGTTTTCGATTATGTACACCAAGAATGTAATCTTCCACAGCAGAAAGTGCTACTTACATCACTTGATTCTCACTTATTTCTTTTGAAAATATCAATAACTTCAAGTTGACTAAAGTTAAAACCAGAACTCCCCAATAAAGTTCATTAGAAGTGCGACCTGCAGAAATTCAGAAGCACCAACGAGGATGTAGATAGAGGAAGATTTTCGTAAACACACTTATTATTATCAAACGTGTCAAATAAAATACTAAAAACAGATGAAAATATAATTCAATAAATCTTGCAAGGAGAAATCAAATCTTGAAAGGAGAAATCACTGTCATCAACATGAATTTTTCGAAAAACACGCTCTGTTAAGCAACCCAACATTTTCAGTTGCAGAAAACAAAAATTTATATTTAATAAATTATAACGTCATATAAAGTACTTAAAGTGCTAAAAATTCCAAATAATTATATAATCAAAACCCAAAAACTCTTTGACTAAAGTTGAATATTTGGATAAAATATATTTAGAACACCGGTGAATTTTCGAAACGAAAATTATTTTTCCAAGTGTAACTAGCGATCAGATTTATGTATTAGCATGCAACTTTACAGAAGACTGAGACTTTCTCTCGCTGTCTGTGCATGGAGACTTACACGCACCAAAGTTACCAAAAAGAGAGGTTTAAGAATAATTGTTTGAAGGCTCATAGTGACAACAAAAATACATCATAGTTGAGTTTGATATAAATCATGCAATAACTATGTCAGATTTTGGTTTCATTTTCATTAGTCACGAATTATCGTGAATTGTTTAAATAAATCGACAACAATAAGAAATGTAAGTACATATCCAAATACAACCAAATATGAATTTTAGAAATATACATTGAAAACATTTGTAATATTAATTTAGAAATTTTCTTGTTTATATTTCGTTTTATGTACTTCGGAATAAGAACCTAAGGAATTTTATCTTGTTTTTTTTTTTTTTTTTTTGTATTATGTTTGGAAAAAAAAATAACGTTTGCTTACGGATTCTATAATATAGAGGTAAAAGGAAATAGCGAGGGCCAAGAACTCCCCAGCTGACTGATTAGTAGTCTATTCAAATCCACGGGTCCCCGTACGTTCTCGTAGCTTCTGATAGTGATTCATACATGTTTAAATTTTTACTCATGTTAAACATTTTGTTCCTCGGGTCACTCCACACATTTTTTATAATGTCAGATTAAAAAAGGAATACCACAAATGATATAATATATTTAAAAAGGGCTTATTAGTCTGTAAGAACAACCACGCTTCAAGAACTCCTCTCTATAACTGACTCTATTCTAAATACAAGAATGAATACATGTCAAAGAATGAATATTGTGACAGCTTTTCGACACCACACCATGGCTTCATCTTGCCGCTGCGTGCTACCGTGTTAAATTCACGATGCTTTCGTTGCGCAGCATCGATATCTACAACTAAATATCTTGATTCTCCAGTGCTTGTTATAGCACTTTCTATAAGAACTAGATATCATTCTTTGCAAACTCGTGCCTTCTTGTATTTGGCATCAAACCTTGTCTTCTATGCTATGCGCGCTGTTTCAATGGTGTTTATTGCCACTTTACGCCTTTCAAATAAATTGATATTTTCATAAAGAAATATTTTCATCATGCAGCGCAGCAAGAAAAAGGTTTTCGCTGATATACCGAAGTGGGAAATCGTAAATGAGATCCATTAGTGTAAATTTCTTAGTTAAATTTATGTTTGTATATATAGTCCACTGAAGACGTCGGAACTGAAGATCCCAGTCCTTAGTATCTGATGTGGTTGCCTTGATATATGCCAGAACACATTGGTTTACTCGTTCGGCTAGCCCATTGGATCGAGGCGTTCGTACGGCAACCTTTATATGTTGTGTATCGTTGACCCTACAAAAAACTCCAGGGTGTCCAGATTCATCGTGGCATAGTCGCAATATTCGCCACCGTACTCCTCGAGGAACAACCAATAACAACTTCTATCCATGTGTACTTAAAAGATGATTATTTTTAATTAAATATTTATTCTTATACTTATCTCTGTATTTCGATGATCTGTCTATAAGGAATTTTATAATTTCCTACAACTTCGGATCTTGCTTCTGCATTGTAAAAATCCAACCATCGACTGTAACTCCAATCGCCATTGCCTTCACGCTTACATCTTCAGGCTCGACAACTGCTTCTACTGGAGCTCGACTCATCGCATCAACATGCATCATTGATATTCCAGGACGATGAATCATATTCGATAAGTATTATAAACCATAATGCCACACGCGGAATCAGCGGCTTCGAAGATTTCAGGTTGGATATTGCTCGGCAATCGCTTACGATTGCAAAGCTCTTTCCTAAGACATATATCCGGAAACGTTGGCATCCTTCGACTACTGCCAAGACCTCAATCTCGTACCCATGATAGTTCTTCTTAGCGTCATTGCATAGTCTGCTATAATAAGCGATTGGCTTTAGCGAGCATCTGTGTGCACTTGATTTACACTTATATTTTTTACAATTTCGATATAGTTTTCTTTTTGTTTAAGACGTACAATAATGTTTACCGGTGCTTGCAAAAGCTGCGTGCTCCGTGATGGAAAATTCTGAAATTCGTGATTAGATGAACAACACTTGCAGCATTTTGGCTTCCACTGATCCATCGGGCAATTACGTGACAAATGTCCACGTTCTGTCTCGTTCTCAGTAGCAACAAATCTGTCCAAATTGCACGTTTTCTTTTTGCTCGTTTTTTGCATTGTTACTTCTGTTAAACACATTTAATTTTTTATCACTTGCGGCTGTGGCTGACCAAAAGAAATATTTGGTTTTCTAAAATTTTAACAATTTTCCGAACATTTCGCGAAGTTCATTGCTAAGAGAGTTTTCCGAAGACCATCATCGAACTATCCGTTAATGACTTACCGAATGATTGAAATGTCGTCCACATTACGACGACGCCCGATAGATAACAATCTATAATAATATTCGATAAATGTTTAATTTTTCGATATGTGAGCATTAAACATCTGTATGTGAATTTCTGTTACGAACGGAAAATCTGTTAAGAAAGCGCAGACGAATTCTTCCAATATGGATTGCACACCGATCCATAATTTCGCGGAGCCTTTCAAGTTGCTTTGGACCGCAAAAATTGCAAGCATCTCGTTCCATTCGTATGCAATTGCTGGACGCGTTTCGCAAATTGCATTGATGTAATATTAGCGTCGCATGGATCAAAATCTGGCATAATTGATGTTAAATCTCGAACATTATGAAATTGATTTCCGTTTATATGAGTTGAACTAGGAACCTGGAATATTGTTGGCGATATGCAGTTGTGACACATTGCAACTGTTTGTCATTATCGGTTGGCAAACACTCGACTACACGAACATACTCGTCGTTTGCGGCAGCGCAAATGAACGCATAGGCAATGCAGCGACATTCAAATGTGAATTTTGCCATTTGAACATACTCGGTGCCGGCGTCTGCAGCGCATTTGAACGTATTTGTGATGCAGCAATGTACAGCGTCAGCGAGTCGGAAGAACTAATGGTAGCTTGATCTCGAACTTGTATGATATTTTTTGGAATGGTTACTGTTGCTAGGAATGGTTGACTGTACACTCGGGAGGTATGATTTCCGGTAATATTCGAAACGACACATGAATTAATGCTCAGAGGTGATTAATTGGATACAGCTACTGTGTCAATAGCTCCACGGTACGCTGGAGACTACCAACCTCATCCTACAGGCGCTTCATAGTAGCAACCGAATTCGTCGTCACCTCTTGTGCAGTAGTGGCCTCCTGTGACTCCTGAGTTACATCCACTTGCTGCTCTTGTAGTCGCGCTATTAAATCCGTTTTATTACCCGACGTTTTCATGTTCTTTGATATTAATAAATCTTTAAACTCGAAGAGAGTGAGTTCATCAAAATACATATTTTGTATTTAACAAAACTTTATAATTAAAAATTTGTGCTGATCCCACTTCTGATTTTGTCAGAATGTCAGAGTAAAAAAAAAAACACAAACGGTTTAATATATTTAAAAAGGGTTTATTAATCTGTAAGCACAACGCTTCAAGAACTCTTCTCTACAACTGACTCTATTTTAAACAAAAAAATTATTAGATTTCAAATAATGAATATTGTAATAGCTTGTCAGAGACTGAATTAAATTTGAAAACATTGCTGCACTGTTGAATCGTAGAAATATGGTTACAGAAAGCTACTATCGAAAAGTGCAGCTTAACTATTACACCGTTGCATAGTAGGGATTCGCGGTTGCCCTAAAACTCGCGGAACAAATCGACGTGAACAAATCGTTTGATTGATCACTTTACTTTACTTTACTTGAGAACACTTTACTTGAGACTTGAACCGATTTGTTTTGATGAACAAAGCACAATTGAGTATTTCATATAAGGCATTCCAGATGCAATGGAGATTTAAACTATTTTGTATGAGTTCAAGTCAATCTACTGAATGAATAAATACAAGAAAATGTATGTAAGTGAAGTGTATCACGTTTTTTATTCGATAATAAAGAGAAAAATTCTTCTGCAAAAATGCAGATGATCTGTCGAAGAAGAAGGAAGAGTAGCAAGTATTCGATGAATATATCTTGTATTAGTACAACTTATTTAGAAATAAATCCTATCGCATCCTATCAAGATGATAAGATGCAATAGAATACGAGGATTAAATTCGAGCTTTATTTATAATTTCCATTTACAACATACATCTTTAGTAAAAATGACAGATCGCTATCATTTGGAAAGAAAAAAAAAATTAGCATGGGAGTATTATAGGAATGGTGGTAGCAGTCAAGAATATCAATATGAACATTACTAAAATATAACAAAAGTTCTATTTTTATACAGAACCATATTCGAGCATAAAACGAATATACTTGATTGCAGAGAAGGCTTGTAAAAGTTCTGATATCTTTATAGAATAACATAAAATTAGTATCATCTTTATCTTGATACATCAATAGCTTTTCTCGGTGATAGATTGTTAAACTTAATATCAGCATTAATTTATTGGCAAGTTGATGCACTAGTTTTGACCGGACTGTGATGTTGAGTAATGTTAAATTTCATTAAAGAAACAATTTATTTTATTGAAAGATGCTATCAAATCAAAACACACTTTAAGTTTCCTTTGTAAGATACATGAACAATGCGATTAATAATGCTAGGTGAAATCGAATCAAGGTCAGAAAATTGTTAGCTATCTGGAACCGTAAAATGGTGAAAATATCGACAATGGGTGGTTTCGATACCGAAATTGTTGTCGATCGATTCGTTTCGAGAGTAACTTTCTATATAATACGAAAAGAAAATATGTTAATCTAAATCATTTGGTGCTATATATAGCACACCAAATTAAGCGAATTATTTCTGAATGCTTACTGAACAAATCAGATCAGAGTCAGTAGAGAACTAGATGACTATTTAGAGCTTCTTCGATAGTGGTAGTTGCGATGAAAGGTGAATGGAAAAAGTTATTCAAAGTAAAGGAATAATACAACAATATCACGCACAATTAACAGTATTTGAGATTATTTATTCTGTTCGGTAGATTGAACTCTTTACAGTGTTCTGTAGATATATATAATATTCATTCCGTTCAGGGTATCCTAGTATTATTGCTTGCGTTTTCAATCGACCTCATTTGCAACCTCATTTGATCCGTAATTTTGCCGGGTACAGCCAAACGAACTATTTACAATCGGGATCAAAAAGTCTTCCTTCCGTGTCAGCTTTGCTTCTGCAATAAAACATTCCATACATATAAAATTGACTTTTAATCGTCCTCTTTCGATTCGATGCTTTAAGGAGTCATGAATTATACGGAAGTTCAATCTACTAAAAGGGTCTATGAGCTTTACTTGTGTACCTGAGCAATGACTAATACCTCTAACTCATAGGAGCGATATTTCTGATTAATTGTAATAGTTGTCCTGCTCATGTTCTCTATGGGATGGAATTAATAAATCTTCTGATAAAGGAAATTCACTTAATGGCTTTATGGTTGCGTTGCGTGGTTGCGTTTGCAGCAATACCAATGTTACACGCATCTGTGCACTTGATTTACACTTATATTTTTAACAATTTCGAAATAGGTTTCTTTTTGTTTAACACATACAATGTTTACCGGTGCTTGCGAAAGCTGCGTGCTCCGTGATGGAAAATTCTGAAATTCGTGATTAGATAAACAACACTTGCAGCATTTTGGTTTCCACTGATCCATCGGGCAATTATGTGACAAATGTCCACGTTCTGTCTCGTTCTCAGTTGCAACAAATCTGTCGAAATTGCACATTTTGTTTTTTCTCGTTTTTTGCATTGTTACTTCTGTTAAACACATTTAATTTTTTATCACTTGCGGCTGTGGCTGAGCATAAGAAATATTTGGTTTTCTAAAATTTTAACAATTTTCCGAACATTTTGCGAAGTTCATTGCTGAGAGAGTTTTCTGAAGACCATCATCGAACTATCCGTTGATGACTTACCGAATGATTGAAATGTCGTCCACATTACGACGACGCCCGATAGATAACAATCTATAATAATATTCGATAAATGTTTAATTTTTCGATATGTGAGCATTTAACATCTGTATGTGAATTTCTGTTAGTTACGAACGGAAAATCTGTTAAGAACGCGCAGACGAATTCTTCCAATATGGGTTGCACACCGATCCATAATTTCGCGGAGCCTTTCAAGTTACTTTGGACCGCAAAAATTACAAGCATCTCGTCCCATTCGTATGCATTCTGCAATTGCTGGACGCGTTCCGCAAATTGCATTGATGTAATATTACCGTTGCATGGATCAAAATCTGGCATAATTGATCTTAAATCTCGAACATTATGAAATTGATTTCCGTTTATATGAGTTGAACTAGGAACCTGCAACATTGTTGGCAATGTCGTATACTTCAAAGGGATGGAACCTGCTGTTGCGAGGGACACATTGCAACTGTTTGTCATCGTCGGTCGGCAAACACTCGACTACACGAACATAATCGTCGTTTGAGGCAGCGCAAATGAACGCATTGGAAATGCATCAATATTCTGCAAATTTGAATTTTGCCATTTGAACATACTCGGCTGCGCATATACGCTCGTCGTCTGCGCCGGCGTCTGCAGCGCATTTGAACATATTTGTGATGCAGCACTGTACGCCGTCAGCGAGTCGGCAGAACTAATGGTAGCTTGATCTCGAACTTGTATGATATTTTTTGGAATGGTTACTGTTGCTAGGAATGGTTGACTGTACACTCGGGAGGTATGATTTCCGGTAATATTCGAAACGACACATGAATTAATGCTCAGAGGTGATTAATTGGATACAGCTGCTGTGTCAATAGCTCCAGGGTACGCTGGAGACTACCAACCTCATCCTACAGACGCTTCATAGTAGCAATCGAATTCGTCGTCACCTCTTGTGCAGTAGTGGCCTCCTGTGACTTCTGAGTTACATCCGATTTATTACCCGACGTTTTCATGTTTTTTTGATATCAATAAATCTTTAAACTCAAAGAGATTGAGTTCATGAAAATTCATATTCAATATTTAACAAAACTTTATAATTAAAAATTTGTGCTGATCCCACTTCTGATTATGTCAGAATGTCAGAGTAAAAAAAACACAAACGGTTTAATATATTTAAACAGGGTTTATTAATCTGTAAGCACAACGCTTCAAGAACTCCTCTCTACAACTGACTCTATTTTAAACACAAAAATGAATACATGTCAAAGAATTAATATTATGACAGCTTGTCAGAAATGCTACTGAATTAAATTTTGGATGACAACTCAGCTCTTCCTGATATTAACTCGTCCCGAGTTCATTTTCGTCCAGGAGTACTCTAGAATTATCATCAGCATCATTATTAAAATCGTCGTCAATATCGGGATAAAACTCACACCATGGCTTCATCTTGTCGCTGCTTCCTACCGTGCTAAATTTACGATGCTTTCGTTGCGCACCATCGATATCTTCAACTAAATATCTTGATTCTCCAGTGCTTGGTATAGCACTTTCTATAAGAACTAGATATCCTTCTTTGCAAACTCGTGCCTTCTTGTATTTGGCATTGTTGGGCTGTGGAATCCCAGTGAAGAAAGTGGTTTCGGTGGTGGCGAACTAGGTCGGAGCGGCTGCAGCGTGGGCTTGGCCAGTAGATGAGCCCCGGTTTGATGGGAATTGGCGACGGTGTGGTGGAGCTCGAGGTTGATGTTCCTGGAAAATCTAGAGGCGGTTGATGAGCAGGAGGCGCAGTCAAAGAAAAGAGAGAAACGCGGAAGTTTTCTGTTTTTCCTATGGAGCTTTATTGTCTTACTGTATGAGATACAATAGAGAACAAAAAAAGGGCCCGACAACGGAGTTAACCTTGTAACCCGAAAAAACCACAAGTCAGGGTTACAACGTGCAAGTCACAACCTCACTGCACGTCGCGATCACGGATGTCGCGTCGACAGCAAAACAGTGGAGTGGAAAAAAAACATGGCAGGTTGTGACATGAACATTGCCGCCCACCTTGCAGTACGGCTGCAATAGTTAGGAGGGATACCTATTGATTTACCTATGTACAACATAAATAGACTTATATATAAGTTGGTGATGTCTGCAGATTTCAATATTTCATCTGAAGTTTCAAGCGATTTGAATGAAGAAAGAGGCGAGTGCTTTGTAGTTCATATGTATTTCATTTCTTAAATCTATTAAGGTATTTACAAAAAATATACAAATTGAGAAGGTCGGTTGTTCAAACGGAATAGGCCCCGGAGAGTACCCAACCGAACATGGTATTCTGGACCACTGGAAACCCACTGGCACTTGGAAATACTCCCGGCCGAAGAACTCGTTGGTGGACATCGTTGCCGAGAACGAGAGAGATCGGAGTATTCTCAAAGAATTGGGGATCTGCCAGAATCATGTTGGGGAACTGGTCCTTGGCAGTCGCATCTAGCGGTTTGGAAGGGGACTTGGGCACGATCCGCTTTGAGACCCTGAATATATGCTGAATTCGAATATTATTGTCCGAGTGTGCCCGTATTGTCAGGGAGCAGACCTCTTCATCGCCCATTCTCGTAGTGGGAATTCGGAACTCTTCGACCAATTCGGACGATACGAGGCTCATTACTACGCACGGATCCAAAAGGAACCGGACATAGTGACGTCGGTCCTCTATGCGCACCACAACGAGAACCGTTGGAAACAGCGTGGTCGTGTGTTGTGCCAGGAGATCGGACGTGTTGAGCGGGCTGGACTGAGCGGGTCTCAGCGTTGATGTCGGTCTCCGTAGGCGTTCGTGCATGTGCAGCAGCGTGTGATGGTTCTCCTGACAAATACGGCACCCCGTTCGGCTAAGGCACGACCCCTTGGAGTGATGATGGGCCAAACAGTTTGCGCAATATTCTGCAGGAGGACCCACCGCATCCGTTTTTCTGTGTTCGCGCGCAGGAAGGTCGGACATGCCTTCAAAGCATGTTTGCGGTTGCAAACGCGGCACAGGAAGGCCGTGGACTTTTGGGACTGATGATGGGGACGGAGCGAATTGGGGTGCTTAGATACCCTAGACACGTTGTCCCGACGGCGGAGGGAGCGGAGCGAGTCGCCGTGATTGGAGCGTGTCGACTCATTGTCCTTGGCCGGGGAACTGGGGCGGAGCGAGTCGCCGTCCTTGGAAGACGGGGACTCGTTGCCCTCTGGTCAAGAGGATAGACGACGTGACTCGTGGCTCGACATGATGGAAGCTGTGGGAAAACTTCGGACAGGGAACTCGAATCATGTGGCCCAGGTCGGCGTACTCCCTAACAACATCATCATATTGTCGTTTGAAATACCGATACCTCGGGAGTGTCCGAGTCGAAGGTTATAAGGAAAAGTTTCTTTGAAGGGGAGGGCTACGACGTATCGGCCATCTGGATTACGTCGAGTGGTTTGCGAAAACAACTCTTCACATACCCGTTCCTCCGGGGTAAGGAATTGCTTCCTTGGAAGATCTTCTATCTCCCAAAACTTCGCAATCTGAGCGTCCAAGGAGACTTCGTTGAAAAAGGATACGCATGTTGCCGACGGAGGGTGTTGAGGGGAAAGTGGACCGGTGAGAATCCACCCAAAGATCGTTTCTTGTGCGATCAAAGAACCACACAAGTTCCGTTTAATACCTTCCAGCATTACCGATGGCACTAGATCACCTCCGATCAACAAGTCGATGTGTGAACTAGTATGGAAGGTCGGATCGGCTAGCGGTATGTTAGGAAGAGTGGACACAAGGGAGGAATCAACGCTACTCGTAGGTAGTTGCCCCGTCAGATGAGGAAGTACCAACGCCGATGCTCTGAGCTGTATAGCCGAGTTATTCGGACAGTTTCTGAGATCTGGCAGAGACTGCGTTGTTCAAGCCGGAGATCTGGGCTTGGATGGATTTGGCAGGCAATCGGAGCAATCGGAAAAAGCGCTCAGAGATAAAGCAGCCCTCTGACCCCGGGTCGATGAGAGCTCGTGCTGGATAACAAGCACCCATGTAGTTCACATGTACCATCGCGGTACCCAGTAGAATGTTTTTGGAGCTGTAAGCGAAACAGGACTGGATGTTGTTTTGGACGGTAGAGGCTGGAGTGGACTGTATTTGGTCGTTGTAATTGGGGGAATTGGAATTTCCCCGCTGATTAGAATTATCCGTGGAATGGGCGAATGGATTGGAAGTGGACGGATCGATATCGGATTCATTGTGCAATAGCGTATTATGTCGCCTGTTGCACTTAAAGCAATTGTGCTTGCTCGTACATTCACGGAGAGAGTGAGCTTGTGCGAAGCAGTTGAAACATAAACCATGCTTGCGTACGCACGCCATTCTTTCATTGGGTTTCTTGTCGAGAAATTTTGGACAATTCCGTATCGTGTGCTGTTCGTGTAGACACAGCTTACATTGAGGACCGGAGATGTTGGCGTGATATGTATTCACCCGTCTGGGGTGATTCCGCGGATGAGAGAAGGAATTCGACCGCGAACCATCGGAACCCCGAATGTCCATGACGGTCTCTAAAGTTCGATAGCGCGAAGTCAGGAAGGAATCCATCACCTTCCACCTTGGAATAGAGGTCTTATCGGCCAGCGATTGTTCCCACGACGTTAAAGTTAATTCTGGAAGCTTTGTGGAGCATACGAAAATAAATACGGGATCCCACCCTGAGATGTCGATGTCGTACAGTTCCAGGGCTGATCTGCACGAGTTGATGTCTCGCTGCAGCATCTTGACGCCCTCTCCGGATTCAGAAGAAATGGACGGAAGACCGAAGAGGATGCGTAATTGGCTGTTCACCAAGATACGTTTGTTTTCAAACAGCTCTTGGAGATTGTTCCATGCCAACAAGAAGCCGTCATTGGTGAGTGGAACTTTCTTCACGATGTCCTTTGCTTCACCTCGAATCTTTTTGTTCAAATGGAACAATTTATCAACAGGGCTTAAGCGGGAATTATTTATATAGATGGCTGTGAACATGTCACGGAAGGAGGGCCATGCTATGTAGTCCCCGTCAAAAAACTCGGTATCACAAGGTGGCAGGTGGAAGTTGTTCTCAAGATGGTCAGGAATTCGATGAAGTGACGGAGGTGCAGGCGCACGTAGGTTCGGTACGAAGTTTGATAGCGAGATTTTATGGTTTCGAGCTCAAAAACATTATCATCGCCCTCGTCACTCAGAACCTCACGGACGTCGATACTTGACGTACTGGGTTTGACGTAGTGCTCCTTGAGGCATGCGTCGTACGCGACCTTAACATTGGCCCAAATCGATCGCATTTCCTCGCGGTGGATTTCGAGAGAATGCACCGTGTACCCGGAGAGCAGAGTGTCCGAAAACTCCGCTTCAAACTCCACAAGGTTATCAGTGATTCGAATGAAATTACTGCGAGCCGTCATTTTGAACCACTGAAAAATTGGATTGCGTTGAACACGAACGAAAATAGCAAACGAATTTGCGACTGAATTGAAAGGACGGAAGTAAAAATTGGGATAACACAAATTTTCTTTGTAAGAATTTCAATTGACAATGGAAGGAGGTCCACAAAGGCCGAAAACGGAATACTTTTACCCTGACTAATTTCCCGCTACGTTGAGTTTAAATCTAATTAAAAAAAAAAAAGCTGACTTAGTTGCATGAATTTAAATTCAGACACTTTACGGAACAGCACTTTGTAAATCGCGAAAGAATGTGATATACGACAAAATGGAGGCCAAACTAGTTAATTTCGGGATGGATAAAATGGCGGCAAGAATTATTTGCACAAACAATAATTTGATAAATTTTTAAGAAATCGCACACACTCGAAACTACAGATGAAATAAGAAATTCAATGCAGACATACCAATGAAAATATGCTGGCTGGCTGGAATCCGGATCGTGAAGGATCAAATGTTGGGCTGTGGAATCCCAGTGAAGAAGGTGGTTTCGGTGGTGGCGAACTAGGTCGGAGCGGCTGCAGCGTGGGCTTGGCCAGTAGACGAGCCCCGGTTTGATGGTAATTGGCGACGGTGTGGTGGAGCTCGAGGTTGATGTTCCTGGATGATCTAGAGGCGGTTGATGAGCAGGAGGCGCAGTCAAAGAAAAGAGAGAAACGCGGAAGTTTTCTGTTTTTGCTATGGAGCTTTATTGTCTTACCGTATGAGATACAATAGAGAACAAAAAAAGGGCCCGACAACGGAGTTAACCTTGTAACCCGAAAAATCCACAAGTTAGGCTTACAACGTGCAAGTCACAATCTCACTGCACGTCGCGATCAGGGATGTCGCGTCGACAGAAAAACAGTGGCAGTGGAAGAGGTTGTGACATGCAATAAGATCCATTAGTGCAAATTTCGTAGGTAAGTTTATGTTTTTATTTAAAGTCCACTGAAGACGTCGGAACTGAAGATCCCAGTCCTTAGTATCTGATGTGGTTGCCTTGAGATATGCCAAAACACTTTAGTTTACTCGTTCGGCTAGCCCATTGTCTCGAGGCGTTCGTATGGCAACCTTTATATGTTGTGTATCATTGACCCTACAAAATTATCCAGGCTGTCCAGATTCATCGTGGCATAGTCGCAATATTCGCCACCGTACTCCTCGAGGAACAACCAATAACAACTTCTATCCATGTGTACTTAAAAGATGATTATTTTTAATTAAATATTTATTCTTATACTTATCTCTGTATTTCGATGATCTGTCTAAAAGGAATTTTATAATTTCCTACAACTTCGGATCTTGCTTCTGCATTGTAAAAATCCAATCATCGACTGTAACTCCAATCGCCATTGCCTTCACGCTTACATCTTCAGGCTCGACAACTGCTTCTACTGGAGCTCGACTCATCGCATCAACATGCATCATTGATATTCCAGGACGATGAATCATATTCGATAAGTATAATAAACCATAATGCCACACGCGGAATCAGCGGCTTCGAAGATTTCAGGTTGGATATTGCTCGGCAATCGCTTACGATTGCAAAGCTCTTTCCTAAGACATATATCCGGAAACGTTGGCATCCTTCGACTACTGCCAAGACCTCAATCTCGTACCCATGATAGTTCTTCTTAGCGTCATTGCATAGTCTGCTATAATAAGCGATTGGCTTTAGCGAGCCATCCTCCTCATATTATAGTAACATTGCAGCAATACCAATGTTACACGCATCTGTGTGCACTTGATTTACACATATATTTTTTACAATTTCGATATAGTTTTCTTTTTGTTTAAGACGTACAATAATGTTTACCGGTGCTTGCAAAAGCTGCGTGCTCCGTGATGGAAAATTCTGAAATTCGTGATTAGATAACAACACTTGCAGCATTTTGGCTTCCACTGATCCATCGGGCAATTACGTGACAAATGTCCACGTTCTGTCTCGTTCTCAGTTGCAACAAATCTGTCCAAATTGCACATTTTCTTTTTTCTCGTTTTTTACATTGTTACTTCTGTTAAACACATTTAATTTTTTATCACTTGCGGCTGTGGCTGCCAAAAGAAATATTTGGTTTTCTAAAATTTTAACAATTTTCCGAACATTTCGCGAAGTTCATTGCTGAGAGAGTTTTCCGAAGACCATCATCGAACTATCCGTTGATGACTTACCGAATGATTGAAATGTCGTCCACATTACCACGACGCCCGATAGATAACAATCTATAATAATATTCGATAAATGTTTCATTTTTCGATATGTGAGCATTTAACATCTGTATGTGAATTTCTGTTAGTTACGAACGGAAAATCTGTTAAGAACGCGCAGACGAATTCTTCCAATATGGGTTGCACACCGATCCATAATTTCGCGGAGCCTTTCAAGTTGCTTTGAACCGCAAAAATTACAAGCATCTCGTCCCATTCGTATGCATTCTGCAATTGCTGGACGCGTTTCGCAAATTGCATTGATGTAATATTACCGTTGCATGGATCAAAATCTGGCATAATTGATCTTAAATCTCGAACATTATGAAATTGATTTCCGTTTATATGAGTTGAACTAGGAACCTGGAATATTGATGGCGATATGCAGTTGTGACACATTGCAACTGTTTGTCATTATCGGTTGGCAAACACTCGACTACACGAACATACTCGTCTTTTGCGGCAGCGCAAATGAACGCATAGGCAAGGCAGCGACATTCAAATGTGAATTTTGCCATTTGAACATACTCGGCGCCGGCGTCTGCAGCGCATTTGAACGTATTTGCGATACAGCACTGTACAGCGTCAGATGATTATTGATATTTTCTTCTGAAATATTTTCATCATGCAGCGCAGCAAGAATTCGGTTTTCGCTGATATACCGAAGTGGGAAATCGTAAATGAGATCCATTAGTGCAAATTTCGTAGGTAAGTTTATGTTTGTATTTAAAGTCCACTGAGGACGTCGGAACTGAAGATCCCAGTCCTTAGTATCTGATGTGGTTGCCTTGAGATATTCCAAAACACTTTGGTTAACTCGTTCGGCTAGCCCATTGTCTCGAGGCGTTCGTACGGCAACCTTTATATGTTGTGTATCATTGACCCTACAAAATTATCCAGGGTGTCCAGATTCATCGTGGCATAGTCGCAATATTCGCCACCGTACTCCTCGAGGAACAACCAATAACAACTTCTATCCATGTGTACTTAAAAGATGATTATTTTTAATTAAATATTTATTCTTATACTTATCTCTGTATTTCGATGATCTGTCTAAAAGGAATTTTATAATTTCCTACAACTTCGGATCTTGCTTCTGCATTGTAAAAATCCAATCATCGACTGTAACTCGAGGCGACGCCGTTGTCCTTATCCTCAAATGCTGGCTTAGTTTCTGTAGAAAAATGAATACAGTTATTCATAGTTAGTCGCTTTATAGCCTTGTTGGATTGGCGAGGTGTAACGTGTGGACTACGAATGATTAATTGATTGATCATTAAGCGTTTTTCGTTAGTGCTTCTTTGAGTCAAGTTCATGAGATTTCGTGACCCATTCGCAGAGATTTTTAAACTCGAGGACTCTTTCCAATTTGCATATAGTGCGACCAGGTCGACTAGTTTTGGTGCCTAATTTGGTTTCTATGAAGAGGACCAGAACTAGTATATATATATATATATATATATAGAGTCGGAACAGAACAAAGTATCGAATATGGCATACAATCACTCATAAAAACTCAGGCTTATTCACATACACAATATTTGAAAATTGTAAATTTGTTAGCAAATTGCATTGATGTAATATTACCGTTGCATGGATCAAAATCTGGCATAATTGATCTTAAATCTCGAACATTATGAAATTGATTTCCGTTTATATGAGTTGAACTAGGAACCTGGAATATTGTTGGCGATATGCAGTTGTGACACATTGCAACTGTTTGTCATTATCGGTTGGCAAACACTCGACTACACGAACATACTCGTCGTTTGCGGCAGCGCAAATGAACGCATAGGCAATGCAGCGACATTCAAATGTGAATTTTGCAATTGAACATACTCGGTGCCGGCGTCTGCAGCGCATTTGAACGTATTTGTGATGCAGCAATGTACGGCGTCAGCGAGTCGGCAGAACTAACGGTAGCTTGATCTCGAACTTGTATGATATGTTTTGGAATGATTACTGTTGCTAGGAATGGTTGACTGTACACTCGGGAGGTATGATTTCCGGTAATATTCGAAACGACACATGAATTAATGCTCAGAGGTGATTAATTGGATACAGCTGCTGTGTCAATAGCTCCACGGTACGCTGGAGACTACCAACCTCATCCTACAGACGCTTCATAGTAGCAACCGAATTCGTCGTCACCTCTTGTGCAGTAGTGGCCTCCTGTGACTCCTGAGTTACATCCACTTGCTGCTCTTGTAGTCACGCTATTAAATTCGATTTATTACCCGACGTTTTCATGTTTTTTGATATTAATAAATCTTTAAACTCGAAGAGAGTGAGTTCATGAAAATTCATATTCAATATTTAACAAAACTTTATAATTAAAAATTTGTGCTGATCCCACTTCTGATTTTGTCAGAATGTCAGAGTAAAAAAAGCACAAACGATTTAATATATTTAAACAGAGTTTATTAATCTGTAAGCACAACGCTTCAAGAACTCCGCTCTACAACTGACTCTATTTTGAACACAAATAAATACATGTCAAAGAATTAATATTGTGACAGCTTGTCAGAGATGCTACTGAATTAAATTTTGGATGACAACTCAGCTCTTCCTGATATTAACTCGCCCCGAGTTCATTTTCCTCCAGGAGTACTCCAGAATCATCATCAGCATCATTATTAAAATCGTCGTCAATATCGGGATAAAACTCACACCATGGCTTCATCTTGCCGCTGCTTCCTACCGTGCTAAATTTACGATGCTTTCGTTGCGCACCATCGATATCTTCAACTAAATATCTTGATTCTCCAGTGCTTGGCATAGCACTTTCTATAAGAACTAGATATCCTTCTTTGCAAACTCGTGCCTTCTTGTATTTGGCATCAAACCTTGCCTTCTATGCTATGCGCGCTGTTTCAATGGTGTTTATTGCCACTATATGCCTCTCAAATAAATTGATCTTTTCTTCTGAAATATTTTCATCATGCAGCGCAGCAAGAATTCGGTTTTCGCTGATATACCGAAGTGGGAAATCGTAAATGAGATCCATTAGTGCAAATTTCGTAGGTAAGTTTATGTTTGTATTTAAAGTCCACTGAGGACGTCGGAACTGAAGATCCCAGTCCTTAGTATCTGATGTGGTTGCCTTGAGATATGCCAAAACACTTTGGTTAACTCGTTCGGCTAGCCCATTGTCTCGAGGCGTTCGTACGGCAACCTTTATATGTTGTGTATCATTGACCCTACAAAATTATCCAGGGTGTCCAGATTCATCGTGGCATAGTCGCAATATTCGCCACCGTACTCCTCGAGGAACAACCAATAACAACTTCTATCCATGTGTACTTAAAAGATGATTATTTTTAATTAAATATTTATTCTTATACTTATCTCTGTATTTCGATGATCTGTCTAAAAGGAATTTTATAATTTCCTACAACTTCGGATCTTGCTTCTGCATTGTAAAAATCCAATCATCGACTGTAACTCCAATCGCCATTGCCTTCACGCTTACATCTTCAGGCTCGACAACTGCTTCTACTGGAGCTCGACTCATCGCATCAACATGCGCCATTGATATTCCAGGACGATGAATCATATTCGATAAGTATTATAAACCATAATGCCACATTCGGAATAAGCGGCTTCGAAGATTTCAGGTTGGATATTGCTCGGCAATCGCTTACGATTGCAAAGCTCTTTCCTAAGACATTCATCCGGAAACGTTGGCATCCTTCGACTACTGCCAAGACCTCAATCTCGTACCCATGATAGTTCTTCTTAGCGTCATTGCATAGTCTGCTATAATAAGCGATTGGCTTTAGCGAGCCATCCTTCTCATATTATAGTAACATTGCAGCAATACCAATGTTACACGCAACTGTGTGCACTTGATTTACACTTATATTTTTTACAATTTCGATATAGTTTTCTTTTTGTTTAAGACGTACAATAATGTATACCGAAATTTACCGGAAAATTCTGAAATTCGTGATTAGATGAACAACACTTGCAGCATTTTGGCTTCCACTGATCCATCGTGCAATTACGTGACAAATGTCCACGTTCTGTCTCGTTCTCAGTTGCAACAAATCTGTCCAAATTGCACATTTTCTTTTTTCTCGTTTTATGCATTATTACTTCTGTTAAACACATTTAATTTTTTATCACTTGCGGCTGTGGCGGACCAAAAGAAATATTTGGTTTTCTAATATTTTAACAATTTTCGGAACATTTCGCGAAATTCATTGCTGAGAGAGTTTTCCGAAGACCATCATCGAACTATCCGTTGATGACTTACCGAATGATTGAAATGTCGTCCACATTACCACGACGCCCGATAGATAACAATCTATAATAATATTCGATAAATGTTTAATTTTTCGATATGTGAGCATTTAACATCTGTATGTGAATTTCTGTTAGTTACGAACGGAAAATCTGTTAAGAACGCGCAGACGAATTCTTCCAATATGGATTGCACACCGATCCATAATTTCGCGGAGCCTTTCAAGTTACTTTGGACCGCAAAAATTACAAGCATCTCGTCCCATTCGTATGCATTCTGCAATTGCTGGACGCGTTCCGCAAATTGCATTGATGTAATATTACCGTTGCATGGATCAAAATCTGGCATAATTGATCTTAAATCTCGAACATTATGAAATAGATTTCCGTTTATATGAGTTGAACTAGGAACCTGGAATATTGATGGCGATATGCAGTTGTGACACATTGCAACTGTTTGTCATTATCGGTTGGCAAACACTCGACTACACGAACATACTCATCGTTTGCGGCAACGCAATTGAACACATAGGCAATGCAGCGACATTCAAATGTGAATTTTGCCATTTGAACATACTCGGCGCCGGCGTCTGCAGCGCATTTGAACGTATTTGCGATACAGCACTGTACAGCGTCAGCGAGTCGGAAGAACTAATGGTAGCTTGATCTCGAACTTGTATGATATTTTTTGGAATGGTTACTGTTGCTAGGAATGGTTGACTGTACACTCGGGAGGTATGATTTCCGGTAATATTCGAAACGACACATGAATTAAGAGGTGATTAATTGGATGCAGCTGCTGTGTCAATAGCTCCACGGTACAATGGAGACTACCAACCTCTTCGTGCAGACGTTTCATAGTAGCAGCCGAATTCGTCGTCATCTCTTGTGCAGTAGTGGCCTCCTGTGATTCCTGAGTTACAGCCACTTGCTGCTCTTGTAGTCGCGCTATTAAATTCGATTTATTATCCGACATTTTCATGTTCTTTGATATTAATAAATCTTTAAACTCGAAGAGAGTGAGTTCATGAAAATTCATATTTTATATTTAACAAAACTTTATAATTAAAAATTTGTGCTGATCCCACTTCTGATTTTGTCAGAATGTCAGAGTAAAAAAAGCACAAACGATTTAATATATTTAAACAGAGTTTATTAATCTGTAAGCACAACGCTTCAAGAACTCCTCTCTACAACTGACTCTATTTTAAACACAAAAATGAATACATGTCAAAGAATTAATATTGTGACAGCTTGTCAGAGATGCTACTGAATTAAATTTTGGATGACAACTCAGCTCTTCCTGATATTAACTCGCCCCGAGTTCATTTTCGTCCAGGAGTACTCCAGAATCATCATCAGCATCATTATTAAAATCGTCGTCAATACCGGGATAAAACTCACACCATGGCTTCATCTTGCCGCTGCTTCCTACCGTGCTAAATTTACGATGCTTTCGTTGCGCACCATCGATATCTTCAACTAAATATCTTGATTCTCCAGTGCTTGGCATAGCACTTTCTATAAGAACTAGATATCCTTCTTTGCAAACTCGTGCCTTCTTGTATTTGGCATCAAACCTTGCCTTCTATGCTATGCGCGCTGTTTCAATGGTGTTTATTGCCACTATATGCCTCTCAAATAAATTGATATTTTCTTCTGAAATATTTTCATCATGCAGCGCAGCAAGAATTCGGTTTTCGCTGATATACCGAAGTGGGAAATCGTAAATGAGATCCATTAGTGCAAATTTAGTAGGTAAGTTTATGTTTGTATTTAAAGTCCACTGAGGACGTCGGAACTGAAGATCCCAGTCCTTAGTATCTGATGTGGTTGCCTTGAGATATGCTCAAACACTTTGGTTAACTCGTTCGGCTAGCCCATTGTCTCGAGGCGTTCGTACGGCAACCTTTATATGTTGTGTATCATTGACCCTACAAAATTATCCAGGGTGTCCAGATTCATCGTGGCATAGTCGCAATATTCGCCACCGTACTCCTCGAGGAACAACCAATAACAACTTCTATCCATGTGTACTTAAAAGATGATTATTTTTAATTAAATATTTATTCTTATACTTATCTCTGTATTTCGATGATCTGTCTAAAAGGAATTTTATAATTTCCTACAACTTCGGATCTTGCTTCTGCATTGTAAAAATCCAATCATCGACTGTAACTCCAATCGCCATTGCCTTCACGCTTACATCTTCAGGCTCGACAACTGCTTCTACTGGAGCTCGACTCATCGCATCAACATGCGCCATTGATATTCCAGGACGATGAATCATATTCGATAAGTATTATAAACCATAATGCCACATTCGGAATAAGCGGCTTCGAAGATTTCAGGTTGGATATTGCTCGGCAATCGCTTACGATTGCAAAGCTCTTTCCTAAGACATTCATCCGGAAACGTTGGCATCCTTCGACTACTGCCAAGACCTCAATCTCGTACCCATGATAGTTCTTCTTAGCGTCATTGCATAGTCTGCTATAATAAGCGATTGGCTTTAGCGAGCCATCCTTCTCATATTATAGTAACATTGCAGCAATACCAATGTTACACGCAAATGTGTGCACTTGATTTACACTTATATTTTTTACAATTTCGATATAGTTTTCTTTTTGTTTAAGACGTACAATAATGTATACCGAAATTTACCGGAAAATTCTGAAATTCGTGATTAGATGAACAACACTTGCAGCATTTTGGCTTCCACTGATCCATCGGGCAATTACGTGACAAATGTCCACGTTCTGTCTCGTTCTCAGTTGCAACAAATCTGTCCAAATTGCACATTTTCTTTTTTCTCGTTTTTTGCATTATTACTTCTGTTAAACACATTTAATTTTTTATCACTTGCGGCTATGGCGGACCAAAAGAAATATTTGGTTTTCTAATATTTTAACAATTTTCCGAACATTTCGCGAAATTTATTGCTGAGAGAGTTTTCCGAAGACCATCATCGAACTATCCGTTGATGACTTACCGAATGATTGAAATGTCGTCCACATTACCACGACGCCCGATAGATAACAATCTATAATAATATTCGATAAATGTTTAATTTTTCGATATGTGAGCATTTAACATCTGTATGTGAATTTCTGTTAGTTACGAACGGAAAATCTGTTAAGAACGCGCAGACGAATTCTTCCAATATGGATTGCACACCGATCCATAATTTCGCGGAGCCTTTCAAGTTACTTTGGACCGCAAAAATTACAAGCATCTCGTCCCATTCGTATGCATTCTGCAATTGCTGGACGCGTTCCGCAAATTGCATTCATGTAATATTACCGTTGCATGGATCAAAATCTGGCATAATTGATCTTAAATCTCGAACATTATGAAATTGATTTCCGTTTATATGAGTTGAACTAGGAACCTGGAATATTGATGGCGATATGCAGTTGTGACACATTGCAACTGTTTGTCATTATCGGTTGGCAAACACTCGACTACACGAACATACTCATCGTTTGCGGCAACGCAATTGAACACATAGGCAATGCAGCGACATTCAAATGTGAATTTTGCCATTTGAACATACTCGGCGCCGGCGTCTGCAGCGCATTTGAACGTATTTGCGATACAGCACTGTACAGCGTCAGCGAGTCGGAAGAACTAATGGTAGCTTGATCTCGAACTTGTATGATATTTTTTGGAATGGTTACTGTTGCTAGGAATGGTTGACTGTACACTCGGGAGGTATGATTTCCGGTAATATTCGAAACGACACATGAATTAAGAGGTGATTAATTGGATGCAGCTGCTGTGTCAATAGCTCCACGGTACGATGGAGACTACCAACCTCATCGTGCAGACGTTTCATAGTAGCAACCGAATTCGTCGTCATCTCTTCTGCAGTAGTGGCCTCCTGTGATTCCTGAGTTACATCCACTTGCTGCTCTTGTAGTCGCGCTATTAAATTCGATTTATTATCCGACAATTTCATGTTCTTTGATATTAATAAATCTTTAAACTCGAAGAGAGTGAGTTCATGAAAATTCATATTTTATATTTAACAAAACTTTATAATTAAAAATTTGTGCTGATCCCACTTCTGATTTTGTCAGAATGTCAGAGTAAAAAAAACACAAACGATTTAATATATTTAAACAGAGTTTATTAATCTGTAAGCACAACGCTTCAAGAACTCCTCTCTACAACTGACTCTATTTTGAACACAAATGAATACATGTCAAAGAATTAATATTGTGACAGCTTGTCAGAGATGCTACTGAATTAAATTTTGGATGACAACTCAGCTCTTCCTGATATTAACTCGCCCCGAGTTCATTTTCGTCCAGGAGTACTCCAGAATCATCATCAGCATCATTATTAAAATCGTCGTCAATATCGGGATAAAACTCACACCATGGCTTCATCTTGCCGCTGCTTCCTACCGTGCTAAATTTACGATGCTTTCGTTGCGCACCATCGATATCTTCAACTAAATATCTTGATTCTCCAGTGCTTGGCATAGCACTTTCTATAAGAACTAGATATCCTTCTTTGCAATTGGCCTTCTTGTATTTGGCATCAAACCTTGCCTTCTATGCTATGCGCGCTGTTTCAATGGTGTTTATTGCCACTATATGCCTCTCAAATAAATTGATATTTTCTTCTGAAATATTTTCATCATGCAGCGCAGCAAGAATTCGGTTTTCGCTGATATACCGAAGTGGGAAATCGTAAATGAGATCCATTAGTGCAAATTTCGTAGGTAAGTTTATGTTTGTATTTAAAGTCCACTGAGGACGTCGGAACTGAAGATCCCAGTCCTTAGTATCTGATGTGGTTGCCTTGAGATATGCCAAAACACTTTGGTTAACTCGTTCGGCTAGCCCATTGTCTCGAGGCGTTCGTACGGCAACCTTTATATGTTGCGTATCATTGACCCTACAAAATTATCCAGGGTGTCCAGATTCATCGTGGCATAGTCGCAATATTCGCCACCGTACTCCTCGAGGAACAACCAATAACAACTTCTATCCATGTGTACTTAAAAGATGATTATTTTTAATTAAATATTTATTCTTATACTTATCTCTGTATTTCGATGATCTGTCTAAAAGGAATTTAATAATTTCCTACAACTTCGGATCTTGCTTCTGCATTGTAAAAATCCAATCATCGACTGTAACTCCAATCGCCATTGCCTTCACGCTTACATCTTCAGGCTCCACAACTGCTTCTACTGGAGCTCGACTCATCGCATCAACATGCATCATTGATATTCCAGGACGATGAATCATATTCGATAAGTATTATAAACCATAATGCCACATTCGGAATCAGCGGCTTCGAAGATTTCAGGTTGGATATTGCTCGGCAATCGCTTACGATTGCAAAGCTCTTTCCTAAGACATACATCCGGAAACGTTGGCATCCTTCGACTACTGCCGGATATTTATGAGTTGATTAATATGCATAGACAACTAGAATTCTTCGTGGCTCTGATTGCTATAAATTCTTAATTCCTTCGCATGATGAATGAACCCATGTCCGTTCACTCTAACAAGTTTTTGACTCATTTTCAGTAATACGGAAACATAATTATGTATTTACAAATTTTGTTTGAATTGCTAAAATTCGCAAACTTATATTCCAGAGATAAAATAAGAATGTTATTGTTCGAAAAAAAAACAAGAAAAGTTTTCTAAGATTTTTCAAGTTCAATGCTTCATTCAATTCAAATAAAAGTCATCGTTTCCCGGAAATCAAAGAAATTATAGTGCAATAGTTATTCAAATAAATTGTCCAGGAGTCGGACTGTTGGAAAGTTCACTATGTTTTCGAGACAATGTCCAGTAAATATGCGCATTCCTAATTTATCGGAACCTCCAGCGACCAACTTGTAGTTTGTATCTATGCTAAAAATATCAAAGAAGCTGAACTACAATGACCACCATACAAAGAGCGAGAGGGGAGAAAACAAAAAGACACAAAGTGGAAGAAGCTGATGGCGATGGAGATTATTGAATAAATTCAATGCGGAAATGAACTTGACCTTTATTGCAGGTTCGCGAGCGTAAATCGCGCGTAGATACAAGTGCCAATTCTCCAGCTTAAACGGCAATGTAGGAAACAAAATCACAGAAATAACAACAATATAGGAAACAAAAATAGCAACAACACAAGAAACAAATATAACAACAATAAAACAAAATAAAAACAATAACAAAAACAAAGATAGCAACAATAATAAAGTGTTGGCTCTTCAATGAAAGAGATTTGGTAAAAATCTGCATCTAATAGTTATTCATAAACATGCGATTAAACTACAGATGCCGCTTCGGAGCAGGGCGACGAAGAAGACGTGAACGGATGAGTGCTTGCTGAAGGGGAGGACGGCGGCGAGGGGCTCCAAGAGAAGCTCCGTTGGACGAGGGCTTTACACAAGTTTAAACAAAATGCACGTTCGTTCGATCCGTCGACCGATCGACCGCCCGACCGCTCGTTAAACGATCTCTGCGGTGCCCCTAGCGTTGCAGACTTCGAAACGATGGTCGCCACAGCGGAAAAGAGACGGAAGTGGAACTGAAGGAGAAAAAAGAAGGGGACGAATAGGAAGGTGATGAGGTAGATCGCTTTGACCTAATGATCTTGTTGTCTGAGCCACCGTGGTCGAGGCGACGCCGTTGTCCTTATCCTCAAATGCTCGCTTAGTTTCTGTAGAAAAATGAATACAGTTATTCATAGTTAGTCGCTTTATAGCCTTGTTCGATTGGCGAGGTGTAACGTGTGGACTACGAATGATTAATTGATTGATCATTAAGCGTTTTTCGTTAGTGCTTCTTTGAGTCAAGTTCATGAGATTTCGTGACCCATTCGCAGAGATTTTTAAACTCGAGGACTCTTTCCAATTTGCATATAGTGCGACCAGATCGACTAGTTTTGGTGCCTAATTTGGTTTCTATGAAGAGGACCAGAACTAGTATATATATATATATATATATATATAGAGTCGGAACAGAACAAAGTATCGAATATGGCATACAATCACTCATAAAAACTCAGTCTTATTCACATACACAATATTTGAAAATTGTAAATTTGTTAGCAAATTGCATTGATGTAATATTACCGTTGCATGGATCAAAATCTGGCATCTGGACGTGTGGACTACGAATGATTAATTGATTGATCATTAAGCGTTTTTCGTTAGTGCTTCTTTGAGTCAAGTTCATGAGATTTCGTGACCCATTCGCAGAGATTTTTAAACTCGAGGACTCTTTCCAATTTGCATATAGTGCGACCAGGTCGACTAGTTTTGGTGCCTAATTTGGTTTCTATGAAGAGGACCAGAACTAGTATATATATATATATATATATATATATATAGAGTCGGAACAGAACAAAGTATCGAATATGGCATACAATCACTCATAAAAACTCAGTCTTATTCACATACACAATATTTGAAAATTGTAAATTTGTTAGCAAATTGCATTGATGTAATATTACCGTTGCATGGATCAAAATCTGGCATAATTGATCTTAAATCTCGAACATTATGAAATTGATTTCCGTTTATATGAGTTGAACTAGGAACCTGGAATATTGTTGGCGATATGCAGTTGTGACACATTGCAACTGTTTGTCATTATCGGTTGGCAAACACTCGACTACACGAACATACTCGTCGTTTGCGGCAGCGCAAATGAACGCATAGGCAATGCAGCGACATTCAAATGTGAATTTTGCAATTTGAACATACTCGGTGCCGGCGTCTGCAGCGCATTTGAACGTATTTGTGATGCAGCAATGTACGGCGTCAGCGAGTCGGCAGAACTAACGGTAGCTTGATCTCGAACTTGTATGATATGTTTTGGAATGATTACTGTTGCTAGGAATGGTTGACTGTACACTCGGGAGGTATGATTTCCGGTAATATTCGAAACGACACATGAATTAATGCTCAGAGGTGATTAATTGGATACAGCTGCTGTGTCAATAGCTCCACGGTACGCTGGAGACTACCAACCTCATCCTACAGACGCTTCATAGTAGCAACCGAATTCGTCGTCACCTCTTGTGCAGTAGTGGCCTCCTGTGACTCCTGAGTTATATCCACTTGCTGCTCTTGTAGTCACGCTATTAAATTCGATTTATTACCCGACGTTTTCATGTTTTTTGATATTAATAAATCTTTAAACTCAAAGACATTGAGTTCATGAAAATTCATATTCAATATTTAACAAAACTTTATAATTAAAAATTTGTACTGATCCCACTTCTGATTTTGTCAGAATGTCAGAGTAAAAAAAGCACAAACGATTTAATATATTTAAACAGAGTTTATTAATCTGTAAGCACAACGCTTCAAGAACTCCTCTCTACAACTGACTCTATTTTGAACACAAAAATGAATACATGTCAAAGAATTAATATTGTGACAGCTTGTCAGAGATGCTACTGAATTAAATTTTGGATGGCAACTCAGCTCTTCCTGATATTAACTCGTCCCGAGTTCATTTTCGTCCAGGAGTACTCCAGAATCATCATCAGCATCATTATTAAAATCGTCGCCAATATCGGGATAAAACTCACACCATGGCTTCATCTTGCCGCTGCTTCCTACCGTGCTAAATTTACGATGCTTTCGTTACGCACCATCGATATCTTCAACTAAATATCTTGATTCTCCAGTGCTTGGCATAGCACTTTCTATAAGAACTAGATATCCTTCTTTGCAAACTCGTGCCTTCTTGTATTTGGCATCAAACCTTGCCTTCTATGCTATGCGCGCTGTTTCAATGGTGTTTATTGCCACTATATGCCTCTCAAATAAATTGATATTTTCTTCTGAAATATTTTCATCATGCAGCGCAGCAAGAAAAAGGTTTTCGCTGATATACCGAAGTGGGAAATCGTAAATGAGATCCATTAGTGCAAATTTCGTAGGTAAGTTTATGTTTGTATTTAAAGTCCACTGAGGACGTCGGAACTGAAGATCCCAGTCCTTAGTATCTGATGTGGTTGCCTTGAGATATGCCAAAACACTTTGGTTAACTCGTTCGGCTAGCCCATTGTCTCGAGGCGTTCGTACGGCAACCTTTATATGTTGTGTATCATTGACCCTACAAAATTATCCAGGGTGTCCAGATTCATCGTGGCATAGTCGCAATATTCGCCACCGTACTCCTCGAGGAACAACCAATAACAACTTCTATCCATGTGTACTTAAAAGATGATTATTTTTAATTAAATATTTATTCTTATACTTATCTCTGTATTTCGATGATCTGTCTAAAAGGAATTTTATAATTTCCTACAACTTCGGATCTTGCTTCTGCATTGTAAAAATCCAATCATCGACTGTAACTCCAATCGCCATTGCCTTCACGCTTACATCTTCAGGCTCGACAACTGCTTCTACTGGAGCTCGACTCATCGCATCAACATGCGCCATTGATATTCCAGGACGATGAATCATATTCGATAAGTATTATAAACCATAATGCCACATTCGGAATAAGCGGCTTCGAAGATTTCAGGTTGGATATTGCTCGGCAATCGCTTACGATTGCAAAGCTCTTTCCTAAGACATTCATCCGGAAACGTTGGCATCCTTCGACTACTGCCAAGACCTCAATCTCGTACCCATGATAGTTCTTCTTAGCGTCATTGCATAGTCTGCTATAATAAGCGATTGGCTTTAGCGAGCCATCCTTCTCATATTATAGTAACATTGCAGCAATACCAATGTTACACGCAACTGTGTGCACTTGATTTACACTTATATTTTTTACAATTTCGATATAGTTTTCTTTTTGTTTAAGACGTACAATAATGTATACCGAAATTTACCGGAAAATTCTGAAATTCGTGATTAGATGAACAACACTTGCAGCATTTTGGCTTCCACTGATCCATCGGGCAATTACGTGACAAATGTCCACGTTCTGTCTCGTTCTCAGTTGCAACAAATCTGTCCAAATTGCACATTTTCTTTTTTCTCGTTTTTTGCATTATTACTTCTGTTAAACACATTTAATTTTTTATCACTTGCGGCTGTGGCGGACCAAAAGAAATATTTGGTTTTCTAATATTTTAACAATTTTCCGAACATTTCGCGAAATTCATTGCTGAGAGAGTTTTCCGAAGACCATCATCGAACTATCCGTTGATGACTTACCAAATGATTGAAATGTCGTCCACATTACCACGACGCCCGATAGATAACAATCTATAATAATATTCGATAAATGTTTAATTTTTCGATATGTGAGCATTTAACATCTGTATGTGAATTTCTGTTAGTTACGAACGGAAAATCTGTTAAGAACGCGCAGACGAATTCTTCCAATATGGGTTGCACACCGATCCATAATTTCGCGGAGCCTTTCAAGTTACTTTGGACCGCAAAAATTACAAGCATCTCGTCCCATTCGTATGCATTCTGCAATTGCTGGACGCGTTCCGCAAATTGCATTGATGTAATATTACCGTTGCATGGATCAAAATCTGGCATAATTGATCTTAAATCTCGAACATTATGAAATTGATTTCCGTTTATATGAGTTGAACTAGGACCCTGGAATATTGATGGCGATATGCAGTTGTGACACATTGCAACTGTTTGTCATTATCGGTTGGCAAACACTCGACTACACGAACATACTCGTCGTTTGCGGCAGCGCAAATGAACGCATAGGCAATGCAGCGACATTCAAATGTGAATTTTGCAATTTGAACATACTCGGTGCCGGCGTCTGCAGCGCATTTGAACGTATTTGTGATGCAGCAATGTACGGCGTCAGCGAGTCGGCAGAACTAACGGTAGCTTGATCTCGAACTTGTATGATATGTTTTGGAATGATTACTGTTGCTAGGAATGGTTGACTGTACACTCGGGAGGTATGATTTCCGGTAATATTCGAAACGACACATGAATTAATGCTCAGAGGTGATTAATTGGATACAGCTGCTGTGTCAATAGCTCCACGGTACGCTGGAGACTACCAACCTCATCCTACAGACGCTTCATAGTAGCAACCGAATTCGTCGTCACCTCCTGTGCAGTAGTGGCCTCCTGTGACTCCTGAGTTACATTCACTTGCTGCTTTTGTAGTCACGCTATTAAATTCGATTTATTACCCGACGTTTTCATGTTTTTTGATATTAATAAATCTTTAAACTCAAAGAGATTGAGTTCATCAAAATTCATATTCAATATTTAACAAAATTTATAATTAAAAATTTGTGCTGATCCCACTTCTGATTTTATCAGAATGTCAGAGTAAAAAAAACACAAACCGTTTAATATATTTAAACAGAGTTTATTAATCTGTAAGCACAATATACCGATATGGGAAATCGTAAATCATATCCATTAGTGCAAATTTCGTAGGTAAGTTTATGTTTGTATTTAAAGTCCACTGAAGACGTCGGAACTGAAGATCCCAGTCCTTAGTATCTGATGTGGTTGCCTTGAGATATGCCAAAACACTTTGGTTTACTCGTTCGGCAAGCCCATTGTCTCGAGGCGTTCGTACGGCAACCTTTATATGTTGTGTATCATTGACCCTACAGAATTATCCAGGGTGTCCAGATTCATCGTGGCATAGTCGCAATATTCGCCACCGTACTCCTCGAGGAACAACCAATAACAACTTCTATCCATGTGTACTTAAAAGATGATTATTTTTAATTAAATATTTATTCTTATACTTATCTCTGTATTTCGATGATCTGTCTAAAAGGAATTTTATAATTTCCTACAACTTCGGATCTTGCTTCTGCATTGTAAAAATCCAATCATCGACTGTAACTCCAATTGCCATTGCCTTCACGCTTACATCTTCAGGCTCGACAACTGCTTCTACTGGAGCTCGACTCATCGCATCAACATGCGCCATTGATATTCCAGGACGATGAATCATATTCGATAAGTATTATAAACCATAATGCCACATTCGGAATAAGCGGCTCCGAAGATTTCAGGTTGGATATTGCTCGGCAATCGCTTACGATTGCAAAGCTCTTTCCTAAGACATTCATCCGGAAACGTTGGCATCCTTCGACTACTGCCAAGACCTCAATCTCGTACCCATGATAGTTCTTCTTAGCGTCATTGCATAGTCTGCTATAATAAGCGATTGGCTTTAGCCAATCCTTCTCATATTATAGTAACATTGCAGCAATACCAATGTTACACGCAACTGTGTGCACTTGATTTACACTTATATTTTTTACAATTTCGATATAGTTTTCTTTTTGTTTAAGACGTACAATAATGTATACCGAAATTTACCGGAAAATTCTGAAATTCGTGATTAGATGAACAACACTTGCAGCATTTTGGCTTCCACTGATCCATCGGGTAATTACGTGACAAATGTCCACGTTCTGTCTCGTTCTCAGTTGCAACAAATCTGTCCAAATTGCACATTTTCTTTTTTCTCGTTTTTTGCATTATTACTTCTGTTAAACACATTTAATTTTTTATCACTTGCGGCTGTGGCGGACCAAAAGAAATATTTGGTTTTCTAATATTTTAACAATTTTCCGAACATTTCGCGAAATTCATTGCTGAGAGAGTTTTCCGAAGACCATCATCGAACTATCCGTTGATGACTTACCAAATGATTGAAATGTCGTCCACATTACCACGACGCCCGATAGATAACAATCTATAATAATATTCGATAAATGTTTAATTTTTCGATATGTGAGCATTTAACATCTGTATGTGAATTTCTGTTAGTTACGAACGGAAAATCTGTTAAGAACGCGCAGACGAATTCTTCCAATATGGGTTGCACACCGATCCATAATTTCGCGGAGCCTTTCAAGTTACTTTGGACCGCAAAAATTACAAGCATCTCGTCCCATTCGTATGCATTCTGCAATTGCTGGACGCGTTCCGCAAATTGCATTGATGTAATATTACCGTTGCATGGATCAAAATCTGACATAATTGATCTTAAATCTCGAACATTATGAAATTGATTTCCGTTTATATGAGTTGAACTAGGACCCTGGAATATTGATGGCGATATGCAGTTGTGACACATTGCAACTGTTTGTCATTATCGGTTGGCAAACACTCGACTACACGAACATACTCGTCGTTTGCGGCAGCGCAAATGAACGCATAGGCAATGCAGCGACATTCAAATGTGAATTTTGCAATTTGAACATACTCGGTGCCGGCGTCTGCAGCGCATTTGAACGTATTTGTGATGCAGCAATGTACGGCGTCAGCGAGTCGGCAGAACTAACGGTAGCTTGATCTCGAACTTGTATGATATGTTTTGGAATGATTACTGTTGCTAGGAATGGTTGACTGTACACTCGGGAGGTATGATTTCCGGTAATATTCGAAACGACACATGAATTAATGCTCAGAGGTGATTAATTGGATACAGCTGCTGTGTCAATAGCTCCACGGTACGCTGGAGACTACCAACCTCATCCTACAGACGCTTCATAGTAGCAACCGAATTCGTCGTCACCTCCTGTGCAGTAGTGGCCTCCTGTGACTCCTGAGTTACATTCACTTGCTGCTTTTGTAGTCACGCTATTAAATTCGATTTATTACCCGACGTTTTCATGTTTTTTGATATTAATAAATCTTTAAACTCAAAGAGATTGAGTTCATCAAAATTCATATTCAATATTTAACATAATTTATAATTAAAAATTTGTGCTGATCCCACTTCTGATTTTATCAGAATGTCAGAGTAAAAAAAACACAAACCGTTTAATATATTTAAACAGAGTTTATTAATCTGTAAGCACAATATACCGATATGGGAAATCGTAAATCATATCCATTAGTGCAAATTTCGTAGGTAAGTTTATGTTTGTATTTAAAGTCCACTGAAGACGTCGGAACTGAAGATCCCAGTCCTTAGTATCTGATGTGGTTGCCTTGAGATATGCCAAAACACTTTGGTTTACTCGTTCGGCTAGCCCATTGTCTCGAGGCGTTCGTACGGCAACCTTTATATGTTGTGTATCATTGACCCTACAGAATTATCCAGGGTGTCCAGATTCATCGTGGCATAGTCGCAATATTCGCCACCGTACTTCTCGAGGAACAACCAATAACAACTTCTATCCATGTGTACTTAAAAGATGATTATTTTTAATTAAATATTTATTCTTATACTTATCTCTGTATTTTGATGATCTGTCTAAAAGGAATTTTATAATTTCCTACAACTTCGGATCTTGCTTCTGCATTGTAAAAATCCAATCATCGACTGTAACTCCAATCGCCATTGCCTTCACGCTTACATCTTCAGGCTCGACAACTGCTTCTACTGGAGCTCGACTCATCGCATCAACAAGCATCATTGATATTCCAGGACGATGAATCATATTCGATAAGTATTATAAACCATAATGCCATACGCGGAATCAGCGGCTTCGAAGATTTCAGGTTGGATATTGCTCGGCAATCGCTTACGATTGCAAAGCTCTTTCCTAAGACATACATCCGGAAACGTTGGCATCCTTCGACTACTGCCAAGACCTCAATCTCGTACCCATAATAGTTCTTCTTAGCGTCATTGCATAGTCTGCTATAATAAGCGATTGGTTTTAGCGAGCCATCCTCCTCATATTGTAGTAACATTGCAGCAATACCAATGCTACACGCATCTGTGTGCACTTGATTTACCCTTATATTTTTTACAATTTCGATATAGTTTTCTTTTTGTTTAAGACGTACAATAATGTTTACCGGTGCTGCGAAAGCTGCGTGCTCCGTGATGGGAAATTCTGAAATTCGTGATTAGATGAACAACACTTGCAGCATTTTGGCTTCCATTGATCCATCGGGCAATTACGTGACAAATGTCCACGTTCTGTCTCGTTCTCAGTTGCAACAAATCTGTCCAAATTGCACGTTTTCTTTTTGCTCGTTTTTTGCATTGTTACTTCTGTTAAACACATTTCATTTTTTATCACTTGCGGCTGTGGCTGACCAAAAGAAATATTTGGTTTTCTAATATTTTAACAATTTTCCGAACATTTCGCGAAGTTCATTGCTGAGAGAGTTTTCCGAAGACCATCATCGAACTATCCGTTGATGACTTACCGAATGATTGAAATGTCGTCCACATTACCACGACGCCCGATAGATAACAATCTATAATAATATTCGATAAATGTTTAATTTTTCGATATGTGAGCATTTAACATCTGTATGTGAATTTCTGTTAGTTACGAACGGAAAATCTGTTAAGAACGCGCAGACGAATTCTTCCAATATGGGTTGCACACCGATCCATAATTTCGCGGAGCCTTTCAAGTTGCTTTGAACCGCAAAAATTACAAGCAATTCGTCCCATTCGTATGCATTCTGCAATTGCTGGACGCGTTTCGCAAATTGCATTGATGTAATATTACCGTTGCATGGATCAAAATCTGGCATAATTGATCTTAAATCTTGAACATTATGAAATTGATTTCCATTTATATGAGTTGAACTAGGAACCTGGAATATTGATGGCGATATGCAGTTGTGACACATTGCAACTGTTTGTCATTATCGGTTGGCAAACACTCGACTACACGAACATACTCGTCGTTTGCGGCAGCGCAAATGAACGCATAAGCAAGGCAGCGACATTCAAATGTGAATTTTGCAATTTGAACATACTCGGTGCCGGCGTCTGCAGCGCATTTGAACGTATTTGTGATGCAGCAATGTACGGCGTCAGCGAGTCGGCAGAACTAACGGTAGCTTGATCTCGAACTTGTATGATATGTTTTGGAATGATTACTGTTGCTAGGAATGGTTGACTGTACACTCGGGAGGTATGATTTCCGGTAATATTCGAAACGACACATGATTAATGCTCAGAGGTGATTAATTGGATACAGCTGCTGTGTCAATAGCTCCACGGTACGCTGGAGACTACCAACCTCATCCTACAGACGCTTCATAGTAGCAACCGAATTCGTCGTCACCTCTTGTGCAGTAGTGGCCTCCTGTGACTCCTGAGTTACATCCACTTGCTGCTCTTGTAGTCAGGCTATTAAATTCGATTTATTACCCGACGTTTTCATGTTTTTTGATATTAATAAATCTTTAAACTCAAAGAGATTGAGTTCATGAAAATTCATATTCAATATTTAACAAAATTTATAATTAAAAATTTGTGCTGATCCCACTTATGATTTTGTCAGAATGTCAGAGTAAAAAAAACACAAACGGTTTAATATAATTAAACAGAGTTTATTAATCTGTAAGCACAATATACCGAAGTGGGAAATTGTAAATGAGATCCATGCAAATTTCGTAGGTAAGCTTATGTTTGTATTTAAAGTCCACTGAAGACGTCGGAACTGAAGATCCCAGTCCTTAGTATCTGATGTGGTTGCCTTGAGATATGCCAAAACACTTTGGTTTACTCGTTCGGCTAGCCCATTGTCTCGAGGCGTTCGTACGGCAACCTTTATATGTTGTGTATCATTGACCCTACAGAATTATCCAGGGTGTCCAGATTCATCGTGGCATAGTCGCAATATTCGCCACCGTACTTCTCGAGGAACAACCAATAACAACTTCTATCCATGTGTACTTAAAAGATGATTATTTTTAATTAAATATTTATTCTTATACTTATCTCTGTATTTTGATGATCTGTCTAAAAGGAATTTTATAATTTCCTACAACTTCGGATCTTGCTTCTGCATTGTAAAAATCCAATCATCGACTGTAACTCCAATCGCCATTGCCTTCACGCTTACATCTTCAGGCTCGACAACTGCTTCTACTGGAGCTCGACTCATCGCATTAACATGCATCATTGATATTCCAGGACGATGAATCATATTCGATAAGTATTATAAACCATAATGCCACACGCGGAATCAGCGGCTTCGAAGATTTCAGGTTGGATATTGCTCGGCAATCGCTTACGATTGCAAAGCTCTTTCCTAAGACATACATCCGGAAACGTTGGCATCCTTCGACTACTGCCAAGACCTCAATCTCGTACCCATAATAGTTCTTCTTAGCGTCATTGCATAGTCTGCTATAATAAGCGATTGGTTTTAGCGAGCCATCCTCCTCATATTGTAGTAACATTGCAGCAATACCAATGCTACACGCATCTGTGTGCACTTGATTTACCCTTATATTTTTTACAATTTCGATATAGTTTTCTTTTTGTTTAAGACGTACAATAATGTTTACCGGTGCTGCGAAAGCTGCGTGCTCCGTGATGGGAAATTCTGAAATTCGCCATTAGATGAACAACACTTGCAGCATTTTGGCTTCCACTGATCCATCGGGCAATTACGTGACAAATGTCCACGTTCTGTCTCGTTCTCAGTTGCAACAAATCTGTCCAAATTGCACGTTTTCTTTTTGCTCGTTTTTTGCATTGTTACTTCTGTTAAACACATTTCATTTTTTATCACTTGCGGCTGTGGCTGACCAAAAGAAATATTTGGTTTTCTAATATTTTAACAATTTTCCGAACATTTCGCGAAGTTCATTGCTGAGAGAGTTTTCCGAAGACCATCATCGAACTATCCGTTGATGACTTACCGAATGATTGAAATGTCGTCCACATTACCACGACGCCCGATAGATAACAATCTATAATAATATTCGATAAATGTTTAATTTTTCGATATGTGAGCATTTAACATCTGTATGTGAATTTCTGTTAGTTACGAACGGAAAATCTGTTAAGAACGCGCAGACGAATTCTTCCAATATGGGTTGCACACCGATCCATAATTTCGCGGAGCCTTTCAAGTTACTTTGGACCGCAAAAATTACAAGCATCTCGTCCCAATCGTATGCATTCTGCAATTGCTGGACGCGTTCCGCAAATTGCATTGATGTAATATTACCGTTGCATGGATCAAAATCTGACATAATTGATCTTAAATCTCGAACACTATGAAATTGATTTCCGTTTATATGACTTGAACTAGGACCCTGGAATATTGATGGCGATATGCAGTTGTGACACATTGCAACTGTTTGTCATTATCGGTTGGCAAACACTCGACTACACGAACATACTCGTCGTTTGCGGCAGCGCAAATGAACGCATAGGCAATGCAGCGACATTCAAATGTGAATTTTGCAATTTCAACACACTCGGTGCCGGCGTCTGCAGCACATTCAAATGTGAATTTTGCAATTTGAACATACTCGGTGCCGGCGTCTGCAGCGCATTTGAACGTATTTGTGATGCAGCAATGTACGGCGTCAGCGAGTCGGCAGAACTAACGGTAGCTTGATCTCGAACTTGTATGATATGTTTTGGAATGATTACTGTTGCTAGGAATGGTTGACTGTACACTCGGGAGGTATGATTTCCGGTAATATTCGAAACGACACATGAATTAATGCTCAGAGGTGATTAATTGGATACAGCTGCTGTGTCAATAGCTCCACGGTACGCTGGAGACTACCAACCTCATCCTACAGACGCTTCATAGTAGCAACCGAATTCGTCGTCACCTCTTGTGCAGTAGTGGCCTCCTGTGACTCCTGAGTTACATTCACTTGCTGCTTTTGTAGTCACGCTATTAAATTCGATTTATTACCCGACGTTTTCATGTTTTTTGATATTAATAAATCTTTAAACTCAAAGAGATTGAGTTCATCAAAATTCATATTCAATATTTAACAAAATTTATAATTAAAAATTTGTGCTGATCCCACTTCTGATTTTGTCAGAATGTCAGAGTAAAAAAAACACAAACCGTTTAATATATTTAAACAGAGTTTATTAATCTGTAAGCACAATATACCGAAGTGGGAAATCGTAAATCATATCCATTAGTGCAAATTTCGTAGGTAAGTTTATGTTTGTATTAAAAGTCCACTGAAGACGTCGGAACTGAAGATCCCAGTCCTTAGGATCTGATGTGGTTGCCTTGAGATATGCCAAAACACTTTGGTTTACTCGTTCGGCAAGCCCATTGACTCGAGGCGTTCGTACGGCAACCTTTATATGTTGTGTATCATTGACCCTACAAAATTATCCAGGGTGTCCAGATTCATCGTGGCATAGTCGCAATATTCGCCACCGTACTCCTCGAGGAACAACCAATAACAACTTCTATCCATGTGTACTTAAAAGATGATTATTTTTAATTAAATATTTATTCTTATACTTATCTCTGTATTTCGATGATCTGTCTAAAAGGAATTTTATAATTTCCTACAACTTCGGATCTTGCTTCTGCATTGTAAAAATCCAATCATCGACTGTAACTCCAATCGCCATTGCCTTCACGCTTACATCTTCAGGCTCCACAACTGCTTCTACTGGAGCTCGACTCATCGCATCAACATGCGCCATTGATACTCCAGGACGATGAATCATATTCGATAAGTATTATAAACCATAATGCCACATTCGGAATCAGCGGCTTCGAAGATTTCAGGTTGGATATTGCTCGGCAATCGCTTACGATTGCAAAGCTCTTTCCTAAGACATACATCCGGAAACGTTGGCATCCTTCGACTACTGCCAAGACCTCAATCTCGTACCCATAATAGTTCTTCTTAGCGTCATTGCATAGTCTGCTATAATAAGCGATTGGTTTTAGCGAGCCATCCTCCTCATATTGTAGTAACATTGCAGCAATACCAATGCTACACGCATCTGTGTGCACTTGATTTACCCTTATATTTTTTACAATTTCGATATAGTTTTCTTTTTGTTTAAGACGTACAATAATGTTTACCGGTGCTTGCAAAAGCTGCGTGCTCCGTGATGGAAAATTCTGAAATTCGTGATTAGATAACAACACTTGCAGCATTTTGGCTTCCACTGATCCATCGGGCAATTACGTGACAAATGTCCACATTCTGTCTCGTTCTCAGTTGCAACAAATCTGTCCAAATTGCACATTTTCTTTTTTCTCGTTTTTTACATTGTTACTTCTGTTAAACACATTTAATTTTTTATCACTTGCGGCTGTGGCTGCCAAAAGAAATATTTGGTTTTCTAAAATTTTAACAATTTTCCGAACATTTCGCGAAGTTCATTGCTGAGAGAGTTTTCCGAAGACCATCATCGAACTATCCGTTGATGACTTACCGAATGATTGAAATGTCGTCCACATTACCACGACGCCCGATAGATAACAATCTATAATAATATTCGATAAATGTTTAATTTTTCGATATGTGAGCATTAAACATCTGTATGTGAATTTCTGTTAGTTACGAACGGAAAATCTGTTAAGAACGCGCAGACGAATTCTTCCAATATGGGTTGCACACCGATCCATAATTTCGCGGAGCCTTTCAAGTTGCTTTGAACCGCAAAAATTACAAGCATTTCGTCCCATTCGTATGCATTCTGCAATTGCTGGACGCGTTTCGCAAATTGCATTGATGTAATATTACCGTTGCATGGATCAAAATCTGGCATAATTGATCTTAAATCTCGAACATTATGAAATTGATTTCCGTTTATATGAGTTGAACTAGGAACCTGGAATATTGATGGCGATATGCAGTTGTGACACATTGCAACTGTTTGTCATTATCGGTTGGCAAACACTCGACTACACGAACATACTCGTCGTTTGCGGCAGCGCAAATGAACGCATAGGCAATGCAACGACATTCAAATGTGAATTTAGCCATTTGAACATACCCGGCGTCTGCAGTGCATTTGAACGTATTTGTGATACAGCACTGTACAGCGTCAGCGAGTCGGAAGAACTAATGGTAGCTTGATCTCGAACTTGTATGATATTTTTTGGAATGGTTACTGTTGCTAGGAATGGTTGACTGTACACTCGGGAGGTATGATTTCCGGTAATATTCGAAACGACACATGAATTAATGCTCAGAGGTGATTAATTGGATACAGCTGCTGTGTCAATAGCTCCACGATACGCTGGAGACTACCAACCTCATCCTACAGACGCTTCATAGTAGCAACCGAATTCGTCGTCACCTCTTGTGCAGTAGTGGCCTCCTGTGACTCCTGAGTTACATCCACTTTCTGCTCTTGTAGTCACGCTATTAAATTCGATTTATTACCCGACGTTTTCATGTTTTTTGATATTAATAAATCTTTAAACTCAAAGAGATTGAGTTCATGAAAATTCATATTCAATATTTAACAAAACTTTATAATTAAAAATTTGTGCTGATCCCACTTCTGATTTTGTCAGAATATCAGAGTAAAAAAAACACAAACGGTTTAATATATTTAAACAGAGTTTATTAATCTGTAAGCACAACGCTTCAAGAACTCCTCTCTACAACTGACTCTATTTTAAACACAAAAATGAATACATGTCAAAGAATTAATATTGTGACAGCTTGTCAGAGATGCTACTGAATTAAATTTTGGATGACAACTCAGCTCTTCCTGATATTAACTCGTCCCGAGTTCATTTTCGTCCAGGAGTACTCCAGAATCATCATCAGCATCATTATTAAAATCGTCGTCAATATCGGGATAAAACTCACATCATGGCTTCATCTTGCCGCTGCTTCCTACCGTGCTAAATTTACGATGCTTTCGTTGCGTACCATCGATATCTTCAACTAAATATCTTGATTCTCCAGTGCTTGGCATAGCACTTTCTATAAGAACTAGATATCCTTCTTTGCAAACTCGTGCCTTCTTGTATTTGGCATCAAACCTTGCCTTCTATGCTATGCGCGCTGTTTCAATGGTGTTTATTGCCACTATATGCCTCTCAAATAAATTGATATTTTCTTCTGAAATATTTTCATCATGCAGCGCAGCAAGAATTCGGTTTTCGCTGATATACCGAAGTGGGAAATCGTAAATGAGATCCATTAGTGCAAATTTCGTAGGTAAGTTTATGTTTGTATTTAAAGTCCACTGAGGACGTCGGAACTGAAGATCCCAGTCCTTAGTATCTGATGTGGTTGCCTTGAGATATGCCAAAACACTTTGGTTAACTCGTTCGGCTAGCCCATTGTCTCGAGGAGTTCGTACGGCAACCTTTATATGTTGTGTATCATTGACCCTACAGAATTATCCAGGGTGTCCAGATTCATCGTGGCATAGTCGCAATATTCGCCACCGTACTCCTCGAGAAACAACCAATAACAACTTCTATCCATGTGTACTTAAAAGATGATTATTTTTAATTAAATATTTATTCTTATACTTATCTCTGTATTTCGATGATCTGTCTAAAAGGAATTTTATAATTTCCTACAACTTCGGATCTTGCTTCTGCATTGGAAAAATCCAATCATCGACTGTAACTCCAATCGCCATTGCCTTCACGCTTACATCTTCAGGCTCGACAACTGCTTCTACTGGAGCTCGACTCATCGCATCAACATGCGCCATTGATATTCCAGGACGATGAATCATGTTCGATAAGTATTATAAACCATAATGCCACACGCGGAATCAGCGGCTTCGAAGATTTCAGGTTGGATATTGCTCGGCAATCGCTTACGATTGCAAAGCTCTTTCCTAAGACATACATCCGGAAACGTTGGCATCCTTCGACTACTGCCAAGACCTCAATCTCGTACCTATGATAGTTCTTCTTAGCGTCATTGCATAGTCTGCTATAATAAGCGATTGGCTTTAGCGAGTCCTCATATTATAGTAACATTGCACCAATACCAATGTTACACGCAACTGTGTGCACTTGATTTACACTTATATTTTTTACAATTTCGATATAGTTTTCTTTTTGTTTAAGACGTACAATACTGTTTACCGGTTCTTGCGAAAGCTGCGTGCTCCGTGATGGAAAATTCTGAAATTCGTGATTAGATGAACAACACTTGCAGCATTTTGGCTTCCACAGATCCATCGGGCAATTACGTGACAAATGTCCGCGTTCAATCTCGTTCTCAGTTGCAACAAATCTGTCCAAATTGCATATTTTCTTTTTTCTCGTTTTTTGCATTGTTACTTCTGTTAAACACATTTAATTTTTTATCACTTGCGGCTGTGGCTGACCAAAAGAAAAAATTGGTTTTCTAAAATTTTAACAATTTTCCGAACATTTCGCGAAGTTCATTGCTGAGAGAGTTTTTCGAAGACCATCAGCGAACTATCCGTTGATGACTTACCGAATGATTGAAATGTCGTCCACATTACCATGACGCTCGAAAGATAACAATCTATAATACTATTCGATAAATGTTTCATTTTTCGATATGTGAGCATTTAACATCTGTATGTGAATTTCTGTTAGTTACGAACGGAAAATCTGTTAAGAAAACGCAGACGAATTCTTCCAATATGGGTTGCACACCGATCCATAATTTCGCGGAGCTTTTCAAGTTACTTTGGACCGCAAAAATTACAAGCATCTCGTCCCATTCGTATGCATTCTGCATTGATGGACGCGTTCCGCAAATTGCATTGATGTAATATTACCGTTGCATGGATCAAAATCTGGCATAATTGATCTTAAATCTTGAACATTATGAAATTGATTTCCATTTATATGAGTTGAACTAGGAACCTGGAATATTGATGGCGATATGCAGTTGTGACACATTGCAACTGTTTGTCATTATCGGTTGGCAAACACTCGACTACACGAACATACTCGTCGTTTGCGGCAGCGCAAATGAACGCATAGGCAATGCAGCGACATTCAAATGTGAATTTTGCAATTTGAACATACTCGGTGCCGGCGTCTGCAGCGCATTTGAACGTATTTGTGATGCAGCAATGTACGGCGTCAGAGAGTCGGCAGAACTAACGGTAGCTTGATCTCGAACTTGTATGATATGTTTTGAAATGGTTACTATTGCTAGGAATGGTTGACTGTACACTCGGGAGGTATGATTTCCGGTAATATTCGAAACGACACATGAATTAATGCTCAGAGGTGATTAATTAGATACAGCTGCTGTGTCAATAGCTCCACGATACACTGGAGACTACCAACCTCATCCTACAGACGCTTCATAGTAGCAACCGAATTTGTCGTCACCTCTTGTGCAGTAGTGGCCTCCTGAGTAACATCCACTTGCTGCAATTGTAGTCACGCTATTAAATTCGATTTATTACCCGACGTTTTCATGTTTTTTGATATTAATAAATCTTTAAACTCAAAGACATTGAGTTCATGAAAATTCATATTCAATATTTAACAAAACTTTATAATTAAAAATTTGTGCTGATCCCACTTCTGATTTTGTCAGAATGTCAGAGTAAAAAAAGCACAAACGATTTAATATAGTTAAACAGAGTTTATTAATCTGTAAGCACAACGCTTCAAGAACTCCTCTCTACAACTGACTCTATTTTAAACACAAAAATGAATACATGTCAAAGAATTAATATTGTGACAGCTTGGCAGAGATGCTACTGAATTAAATTTTGGATGACAACTCAGCTCTTCCTGATATTAACTCGTCCCGAGTTCATTTTCGTCCAGGAGTACTCCAGAATCATCATCAGCATCATTATTAAAATCGTCGTCAATATCGGGATAAAACTCACACCATGGCTTCATCTTGCCGCTGCTTCCTACCGTGCTAAATTTACGATACTTTCGTTGCGCACCATCGATATCTTCAACTAAATATCTTGATTCTCCAGTGCTTGGCATAGCACTTTCTATAAGAACTAGATATCCTTCTTTGCAAACTCGTGCCTTCTTGTATTTGGCATCAAACCTTGCCTTCTATGCTATGCGCGCTGTTTCAATGGTGTTTATTGCCACTATATGCCTCTCAAATAAATTGATATTTTCTTCTGAAATATCATCATGCAGCGCAGCAAGAAAAAGGTTTTCGCTGATATACCGAAGTGGGAAATCGTAAATGAGATCCATTAGTGCAAATTTCGTAGGTAAGTTTATGTTTGTATTTAAAGTCCACTGAAGACGTCGGAACTGAAGATCCCAGTCCTTAGTATCTGATGTGGTTGCCTTGAGATATGCCAAAACACTTTTGCTTACTCGTTCGGCTAGCCCATTGTCTCGAGGCGTTCGTACGGCAACCTTTATATGTTGTGTATCATTGACCCTACAAAATTATCCAGGGTGTCCAGATTCATCGTGGCATAGTCGCAACATTCGCCACCGTACTCCTCGAGGAACAACCAATAACAACTTCTATCCATGTGTACTTAAAAGATGATTATTTTTAATTAAATATTTATTCTTATACTTATCTCTGTATTTCGATGATCTGTCTAAAAGGAATTTTATAATCATCGACTGTAACTTCAATCGCCATTGCCTTCACGCTTACATCTTCAGGCTCGACAACTGCTTCTACTGGAGCTCGACTCATCGCATCAACATGCGCCATTGATATTCCAGGACGATGAATCATATTCGATAAGTATTATAAACCATAATGCCACACGCGGAATCAGCGGCTTCGAAGATTTCAGGTTGGATATTGCTCGGCAATCGCTTACGATTGCAAAGCTCTTTCCTAAGACATACATCCGGAAACGTTGGCATCCTTCGACTACTGCCAAGACCTCAATCTCGTACCCATGATAGTTCTTCTTAGCGTCATTGCATAGTCTGCTATAATAAGCGATTGGCTTTAGCGAGCCATCCTCCAGCAATACCAATGTTACACGCAACTGTGTGCACTTGATTTACACTTATATTTTTTACAATTTCGATATAGTTTTCTTTTTGTTTAAGACGTACAATAATGTTTACCGGTGCTTACGAAAGCTGCGTGCTCCGTGATGGAAAATTCTGAAATTCGTGATTAGATGAACAACACTTGCAGCATTTTGGCTTCCACTGATCCATCGGGCAATTACGTGACAAATGTCCACGTTCTGTCTCGTTCTCAGTTGCAACAAATCTGTCCAAATTGCACGTTTTCTTTTTGCTCGTTTTTTGCATTGTTACTTCTGTTAAACACATTTAATTTTTTATCACTTGCGGCTGTGGCTGACCAAAAGAAATATTTGGTTTTCTAAAATTTTAACAATTTTCCGAACATTTCGCGAAGTTCATTGCTGAGAGAGTTTTCCGAAGACCATCATCGAACTATCCGTTGATGACTTACCGAATGATTGAAATGTCGTCCACATTACCACGACGCCCGATAGATAACAATCTATAATAATATTCGATAAATGTTTAATTTTTCGATATGTGAGCATTAAACATCTGTATGTGAATTTCTGTTAGTTACGAACGGAAAATCTGTTAAGAACGCGCAGACGAATTCTTCCAATATGGGTTGCACACCGATCCATAATTTCGCGGAGCCTTTCAAGTTGCTTTGAACCGCAAAAATTACAAGCATTTCGTCCCATTCGTATGCATTCTGCAATTGCTGGACGCGTTTCGCAAATTGCATTGATGTAATATTACCGTTGCATGGATCAAAATCTGGCATAATTGATCTTAAATCTCGAACATTATGAAATTGATTTCCGTTTATATGAGTTGAACTAGGAACCTCGAATATTGATGGCGATATGCAGTTGTGACACATTGCAACTGTTTGTCATTATCGGTTGGCAAACACTCGACTACACGAACATACTCGTCGTTTGCGGCAGCGCAAATGAACGCATAGGCAATGCAGCGACATTCAAATGTGAATTTTGCCATTTGAACATACCCGGCGTCTGCAGCGCATTTGAACGTATTTGTGATACAGCACTGTACAGCGTCAGCGAGTCGGAAGAACTAATGGTAGCTTGATCTCGAACTTGTATGATATTTTTTGGAATGGTTACTGTTGCTAGGAATGGTTGACTGTACACTCGGGAGGTATGATTTCCGGTAATATTCGAAACGACACATGAATTAATGCTCAGAGGTGATTAATTGGATACAGCTGCTGTGTCAATAGCTCCACGATACGCTGGAGACTACCAACCTCATCCTACAGACGCTTCATAGTAGCAACCGAATTCGTCGTCACCTCTTGTGCAGTAGTGCCTCCTGTGACTCCTGAGTTACATCCACTTGCTGCTCTTGCAGCCGCGCTATTAAGTCCGTTTTATTACCCGACGTTTTCATGTTCTTTGATATTAATAAATCTTTAAACTCGAAGAGAGTGAGTTCATGAAAATTCATATTTTATATTTAACAAAACTTTATAATTAAAAATTTGTGCTAATCCCACTTCTGTTTTTGTCAGAATGTCAGAGTAAAAAAAACACAAACGGTTTAATATATTTAAAAAGGGTTTATTAATCTGCAAGCACAACGCTTCAAGAACTCCTCTCTACAACTGACTCTATTTTAAACACAAAAATGAATACAGGTCAAAGAATGAATATTGTGACAGCTTGTCAGAGATGCCACTGAATTAAATTTGAAAACATTGCTGCACTGTTGAATTGCAGAAATCTGGTTGCAGAAAGCAACTACCGAAAAGTGCAGCTTAACTATTACACCGTTGCATAGTAGGGATTCGCGGTTGGAGTGCCCTAAAACTCGCGGACAAATCGACGTGAACAAATCGTTTGATTGATCATCTTACTTTACTTTACTTGAGAGCACTTTACTTGAGACTTGAACCGATTTGTTTTGATGAACAAAGCACAATTGAGTATTTCATATAAGGCATTCCAGATGCAATGGAGATTTAAACTATTTTGTATGAGTTCAAGTCAATCTACTGAATGAATAAATACAAGAAAATGTATGTAAGTGAAGTGTATCACGTTTTTTATTCGATAGTAAAGAGAGAAATTCTTCTGCAAAAATGCAGATGATCTGTCGAAGAAGAAGGAAGTGTAGCAAGTATTCGATGAATATATCTTGTATTAGTACAACTTATTTAGAAATAAATCCTGTCGCATCCTATCAAGGATGCGATCCTATGATTGGATGCAATAGAATCTTTTCTAATACGGGGATTAAATTCGAGCTTTATTTATAATTTCGATTTACAACATACATCTTTAGTAAAAGTGACAGATCGCTATCATTTGGAAAGTAAAAAAATTAGCATGGGAGTAGTAGAGGAATGGAGGTAGCAGTCAAGAATATCAATATGAACATTACTAAAATATAACAAAACTACTACATTTATACAGAACCATATTCGAGCCTAAAACGAATATACTTAATTGCAGAGAAGGCTTGTAAAAGTTCTGATATCTTAATAGAATAAAATCAAATTAGTATCATCTTTATCTTGATACATCAATAGCTTTTATTCGGTGATAGATTGTTAAACTTAACATCAGCATTAATTTATTGGCAAGTTGATGCACTAGTTTTGACCGGACTGTGATGTTGAGTAATGTTAAATTTCATTAGAGAAACAATTTATTTTATTGAAAGATGCAATCAAATCAAAACACACTTTAAGTTTCCTTTGCAAAATATCTGAACGATGCGATTAGTTTTGCTAGGAGAAATCGAATCACGGGCAGAAAATTGTAAGCTATCTGGAACCGTAAAAAGGTGAAAATATCGACAATGGGTGGAAATTGTTGTCGATCGATTGATTTTGAGAGTTACTTTCTATGTAATACGAAACGAAAATATGTTAATCTAAATCATTTGGTGTTATATATAGCACACCAAATTAAGCGAATTATTTCTGAATGCTTACTGAACAAATCAGATCAGAGTCAGTAGAGAACTAGATGATTATTTAGAGCTTCTTCGATAGTAGTAGTTGCGATGAAAGGTGAATGGAAAAAGTTATTCTATGGAGTTTATATATCTTTGTAACAGTGTTTATCTATATGCTCAAAGTAAAGGAATAATACAACAATATCACGCACAATTAACAGTATTTGAGATTATTTATTCTGTTCGGTAGATTGAACTCTTTACAGTGTTCTGTAGATATATGTAATATTCATTGCGTTCAGGGTATCCTAGTATTATTGCTTGCTTTTTCAATCTACCTCATTTGCAACCTCATTTGATTCGTAATTTTGCCGGGTACAGCCAAACGAACTATTTACAATCGGGATCAAAAAGTCTTCCTTCCGTGTCAGCTTTGCTTCTGCAATAAAACATTCCATACATATAAAATTGACTTTCAATCGTCCTCTTTCGATTCGATGCTTTAAGGAGTCATGAATTATACGGAAGTGCAATCTACGAAAAGGGTCTATGAGCTTCACTTGTGTACCTGAGCAATGACTAATACCTCTAACTCATAGGAGCGATATTTCTGATTAATTGTAATAGTTGTCCTGCTCATGTTCTCTATGGGATGGAATTAATAAATCTGTGATTTTTGAGTAAATGGGAATATATCTTCTGATAAAGGAAATTCACTTAATGGATTTATGGTTGCGTTGCGTGGTTGCGTTTGCAGCAATACCAATGTTACACGCATCTGTGTGCACTTGATTTACACTTATATTTTTACAATTTCGATATAGGTTTCTTTTTGTTTAACACGTACAATAATGTTTACCGGTGCTTGCGAAAGCTGCGTGCTCCGTGATGGAAAATTCTGAAATTCGTGATTAGATGAACAACACTTGCAGCATTTTGGCTTCCACTGATCCATCGGGCAATTACGTGACAAATGTCCACGTTCTGTCTCGTTCTCAGTTGCAACAAATCTGCCCAAATTGCACATTTTATTTTTTCTCGTTTTTTGCATTGTTACTTCTCTTAAACACATTTAATTTTTTATCACTTGCGGCTGTGGCTGACCAAAAGAGATATTTGGTTATCCAAAATTCGCGTCGATACATTTCAACGATTGTTGTAAATCTGAACATTTCGAGAAGTTCATTGCTGAGTGGGTTTTCGGAAGACCATCATCGTACAATCCGTTGATGACTTACCGAATGATTGAAATGTCGTCCACATTACCACGACGCCCGATAGATAACAATCTATAATAATATTCGATAAATGTTTAATTTTTCGATATGTGAGCATTTAACATCTGTATGTGAATTTCTGTTAGTTACGAACGGAAAATCTGTTAAGAACGCGCAGACGAATTCTTCCAATATGGGTTGCACACCGATCCATAATTTCGCGGAGCCTTTCAAGTTGCTTTGAACCGCAAAAATTACAAGCATCTCGTCCCATTCGTATGCATTCTGCAATTGCTGGACGCGTTTCGCAAATTGCATTGATGTAATATTACCGTTGCATGGATCAAAATCTGGCATAATTTATGTAAAATCTCGAACATTATGAAATTGATTTCCGTTTATATGATTTGAACTAGGAACCTGGAATATTGATGGCGATATGCAGTTGTGACACATTGCAACTGTTTGTCATTATCGGTTGGCAAACACTCGACTACACGAACATACTCCTCGTTTGCGGCAGCGCAAATGAACGCATAGGCAATGCAGCGACATTCAAATGTGAATTTTGCCATTTGAACATACTCGGGGCCGGCGTCTGCAGCGCATTTGAACGTATTTGCGATATAGCACTGTACAGCGTCAGCGAGTCGGAAGAACTAATGGTAGCTTGATCTCGAACTTGTATGATATTTTTTGGAATGGTTACTGTTGCTAGGAATGGTTGACTGTACACTCGGTAGGTATGTTTTCCGGTAATATTCGAAACGACACATGAATTAATGCTCAGAGGTGATTAATTGGATACAGCTGCTGTGTCAATAGCTCCACGGTACGCTGAAGACTACCAACCTCATCCTGCAGACGTTTCATAGTAGCAACCGAATTCGTCGTCACCTCTTGTCACCTGTAGTAGCCTCCTGTTACATCCACTTGCACTGTTGAATTGCAGAAATATGGTTGCAGAAAGCTACTATCGCAGCTTAACTATTACACCGTTGCATAGTAGGGATTCGCGGTTGGAGTGCCCTAAAACTCGCGGATAAATCGACGTGAACAAATCGTTTGATTGATCATCTTACTTTACTTTACTTGAGAGCACTTTACTTGAGACTTGAACCGATTTGTTTTGATGAACAAAGCACAATTGAGTATTTCATATAAGGCATTCCAGATGCAATGGAGATTTAAACTATTTTGTATGAGTTCAAGTCAATCTACTGAATGAATAAATACAAGAAAATGTATGTAAGTGAAGTGTATCACGTTTTTTATTCGATAGTAAAGAGAGAAATTCTTCTGCAAAAATGCAGATGATCTGTCGAAGAAGAAGGAAGTGTAGCAAGTATTCGATGAATATATCTTGTATTAGTACAACTTATTTAGAAATAAATCCTGTCGCATCCTATCAAGGATGCGATCCTATGATTGGATGCAATAGAATCTTTTCTAATACGGGGATTAAATTCGAGCTTTATTTATAATTTCGATTTACAACATACATCTTTAGTAAAAGTGACAGATCGCTATCATTTGGAAAGTAAAAAAATTAGCATGGGAGTAGTAGAGGAATGGAGGTAGCAGTCAAGAATATCAATATGAACATTACTAAAATATAACAAAACTACTACATTTATACAGAACCATATTCGAGCCTAAAACGAATATACTTAATTGCAGAGAAGGCTTGTAAAAGTTCTGATATCTTAATAGAATAAAATCAAATTAGTATCATCTTTATCTTGATACATCAATAGCTTTTATTCGGTGATAGATTGTTAAACTTAACATCAGCATTAATTTATTGGCAAGTTGATGCACTAGTTTTGACCGGACTGTGATGTTGAGTAATGTTAAATTTCATTAGAGAAACAATTTATTTTATTGAAAGATGCAATCAAATCAAAACACACTTTAAGTTTCCTTTGCAAAATATCTGAACGATGCGATTAGTTTTGCTAGGAGAAATCGAATCACGGGCAGAAAATTGTAAGCTATCTGGAACCGTAAAAAGGTGAAAATATCGACAATGGGTGGAAATTGTTGTCGATCGATTGATTTTGAGAGTTACTTTCTATGTAATACGAAACGAAAATATGTTAATCTAAATCATTTGGTGTTATATATAGCACACCAAATTAAGCGAATTATTTCTGAATGCTTACTGAACAAATCAGATCAGAGTCAGTAGAGAACTAGATGATTATTTAGAGCTTCTTCGATAGTAGTAGTTGCGATGAAAGGTGAATGGAAAAAGTTATTCTATGGAGTTTATATATCTTTGTAACAGTGTTTATCTATATGCTCAAAGTAAAGGAATAATACAACAATATCACGCACAATTAACAGTATTTGAGATTATTTATTCTGTTCGGTAGATTGAACTCTTTACAGTGTTCTGTAGATATATGTAATATTCATTGCGTTCAGGGTATCCTAGTATTATTGCTTGCTTTTTCAATCTACCTCATTTGCAACCTCATTTGATTCGTAATTTTGCCGGGTACAGCCAAACGAACTATTTACAATCGGGATCAAAAAGTCTTCCTTCCGTGTCAGCTTTGCTTCTGCAATAAAACATTCCATACATATAAAATTGACTTTCAATCGTCCTCTTTCGATTCGATGCTTTAAGGAGTCATGAATTATACGGAAGTGCAATCTACGAAAAGGGTCTATGAGCTTCACTTGTGTACCTGAGCAATGACTAATACCTCTAACTCATAGGAGCGATATTTCTGATTAATTGTAATAGTTGTCCTGCTCATGTTCTCTATGGGATGGAATTAATAAATCTGTGATTTTTGAGTAAATGGGAATATATCTTCTGATAAAGGAAATTCACTTAATGGATTTATGGTTGCGTTGCGTGGTTGCGTTTGCAGCAATACCAATGTTACACGCATCTGTGTGCACTTGATTTACACTTATATTTTTACAATTTCGATATAGGTTTCTTTTTGTTTAACACGTACAATAATGTTTACCGGTGCTTGCGAAAGCTGCGTGCTCCGTGATGGAAAATTCTGAAATTCGTGATTAGATGAACAACACTTGCAGCATTTTGGCTTCCACTGATCCATCGGGCAATTACGTGACAAATGTCCACGTTCGGTCTCGTTCTCAGTTGCAACAAATCTACCCAAATTGCACATTTTCTTTTTTCTCGTTTTTTGCATTGTTACTTCTCTTAAACACATTTAATTTGATATCACTTGCGGCTGTGGCTGACCAAAAGAGATATTTGGTTATCCAAAATTCACGTCGATACTTTTCAACGATTGTTGCAAATCTGAACATTTCGCGAAGTTCATTGCTGAGTGGGTTTTCGGAAGACCATCATCGTACAATCCGTTGATGACTTACCGAATGATTGAAATGTCGTCCCTATTACCGCGACGCCCGATAGATAACAATCTATAATAATATTCGATAAATGTTTAATTTTTCGATATGTGAGCATTTAACATCTGTATGTGAATTTCTGTTAGTTACGAACGGAAAATCTGTTAAGAACGCGCAGACGAATTCTTCCAATATGGGTTGCACACCGATCCATAATTTCGCGGAGCCTTTCAAGTTGCTTTGAACCGCAAAAATTACAAGCATGTCGTCCCATTCGTATGCATTCTGCAATTGCTGGACGCGTTCCGCAAATTGCATTAACGTAATATTACCGTTGCATGGATCAAAATCTGGCATAATTGATGTTAAATCTCAAACATTTTTAAATTGATTTTTTATTATATGAGTTGAACTTGGAACCTACAATATTGTTGGCGATGTGCAGTTGCGACACATTGCAACTGTTTGTCATTATCGGTTGGCAAACACTCGACTACACGAACATACTCGTCGTTTGCGGCAGCGCAAATGAACGCATAGGCAATGCAGCGACATTCAAATGTGAATTTTGCCATTTGAACATACTCGGCGCCGGCGTCTGCAGCGCATTTGAACGTATTTGCGAAGATACGGCAGAACTAAGGGTAGCTTGATCTCGAACTTGTATGATGTTTTTGTACACAGGGGAGGTATGATTTCCGGTAATATTCGAAACGACACATGAATAAATGCTCAACAGTTACAGCTGTTGCGTCAATAGCTCCGCGGTACGCTGGAGACTACCAACCTCATCCTGCAGACGCTCCATAGTAGCAACCGAATTCGTCGTCACCTCTTGTGCAGTAGTGGCCTCCTGTGTCTCCTGAGCTACATCCACTTGCTGCTCTTGCAGTCGCGCTTAAATTCGATTTATTACCCGACGTTTTCATGTTATTTGATATTAATAAGTCTTTAAACTCGAAGATAGTGAGTTTATGAAAATTCATATTTAACAATACTTTATAATTAAAAATTTGTGCTGATCCCACTTCTGATTTTGTCAGAATGTCAGAGTAAAGAAAACACAAACGGTTTAATATATTTAAACAGAGTTTATTAATCTGTAAGCACAATATACCGAAGTGGGAAATCGTAAATGAGATCCATTAGTGCAAATTTCGTAGGTAAGTTTATGTTTGTATTTAAAGTCCACTGAAGACGTCGGAACTGAAGATCCCAGTCCTTAGTATCTGATGTGGTTGCGTTGAGATATGCCAAAACACTTTGGTTTACTCGTTCGGCTAGCCCATTGACTCGAGGCGTTCGTACGGCAACCTTTATATGTTGTGTATCGTTGACCCTACAAAAAACTCCAGGGTGTCCAGATTCATCGTGGCATAGTCACAATATTCGCCACCGTACTCCTCGAGGAACAACCAATAACAACTTCTATCCATGTGTACTTAAAAGATGATTATTTTTAATTAAATATTTATTCTTATACTTATCTCTGTATTTCGATGATCTGTCTAAAAGGAATTTTATAATTTCCTACAACTTCGGATCTTGCTTCTTCATTGTAAAATCCAACCATCGACTGTAACTCCAATCGCCATTGCCTTCACGCTTACATCTTCAGGCTCGACAACTGCTTCTACTGGAGCTCGACTCATCGCTTCAACATGCGCCATTGATATTCCAGGACGATGAATCATATTCGATAAGTATTATAAACCATAATGCCACACGCGGAATCAGCGGCTTCGAAAATTTCAGGCTGGATATTGCTCGGCAATCGCTTACGATTGCAAAGCTCTTTCCTAAGACATACATCCGGAAACGTTGGCATCCTTCGACTACTGCCAAGACCTCAATCTCGTACCCATGATAGTTCTTCTTAGCGTCATTGCATAGTCTGCTATAATAAGCGATTGGCTTTAGCGAGCCATCCTCCTCATATTATAGTAACATTGCAGCAATACCAATGTTACACGCAACTGTGTGCACTTGATTTACACTTATATTTTTTACAATTTCGATATAGTTTTCTTTTTGTTTAAGACGTACAATAATGTTTACCGGTGCTTGCGAAAGCTGCGTGCTCCGTGATGGAAAATTCTGAAATTCGTGATTAGATGAACAACACTTGCAGCATTTTGGCTTCCACTGATCCATCGGGCAATTACGTGACAAATGTCCACGTTCTGTCTCGTTCTCAGTTGCAACAAATCTGTCCAAATTGCACGTTTTCTTTTTTCTCGTTTTTTGCATTGTAACTTCGGTTAAACACATTTAATTTTTTATCACTTGCGGCTGTGGCTGACCAAAAGAAATATTTGGTTTTCTAATATTTTAACAATTTTCCGAACATTTCGCGAAGTTCATTGCTGAGAGAGTTTTCCGAAGACCATCATCGAACTATCCGTTGATGACTTACCGAATGATTGAAATGTCGTCCACATTACCACGACGCCCGATAGATAACAATCTATAATAATATTCGATAAATGTTTAATTTTTCGATATGTGAGCATTTAACATCTGTATGTGAATTTCTGTTAGTTACGAACGGAAAATCTGTTAAGAACGCGCAGACGAATTCTTACAATATGGGTTGCACACCGATCCATAATTTCGCGGAGCCTTTCAAGTTGCTTTGAACCGCAAAAATTACAAGCATCTCGTCCCATTCGTATGCATTCTGCAATTGCTGGACGCGTTTCGCAAATTGCATTGATGTAATATTACCGTTGCATGGATCAAAATCTGGCATAATTGATCTTAAATCTCGAACATTATGAAATTGATTTCCGTTTATATGAGTTGAACTAGGAACCTGGAATATTGATGGCGATATGCAGTTGTGACACATTGCAACTGTTTGTCATTATCGGTTGGCAAACACTCGACTACACGAACATACTCGTCGTTTGCGGCAGCGCAAATGAACGCATAGGCAATGCAGCGACATTCAAATGTGAATTTTGCCATTTGAACATACCCGGCGTCTGCAGCGCATTTGAACGTATTTGTGATACAGCACTGTACAGCGTCAGCGAGTCGGAAGAACTAATGGTAGCTTGATCTCGAACTTGTATGATATTTTTTGGAATGGTTACTGTTGCTAGGAATGGTTGACTGTACACTCGGGAGGTATGATTTCCGGTAATATTCGAAACGACACATGAATTAATGCTCAGAGGTGATTAATTGGATACAGCTGCTGTGTCAATAGCTCCACGGTACGCTGGAGACTACCAACCTCATCCTGCAGACGTTTCATAGTACCAACCGAATTCGTCGTCACCTCTTGTGCAGTAGTGCCTCCTGTGACTCCTGAGTTACATCCACTTGCTGCTCTTGCAGCCGCGCTATTAAGTCCGTTTTATTACCCGACGTTTTCATGTTCTTTGATATTAATAAATCTTTAAACTCGAAGAGAGTGAGTTCATGAAAATTCATATTTTATATTTAACAAAACTTTATAATTAAAAATTTGTGCTAATCCCACTTCTGTTTTTGTCAGAATGTCAGAGTAAAAAAAACACAAACGGTTTAATATATTTAAAAAGGGTTTATTAATCTGCAAGCACAACGCTTCAAGAACTCCTCTCTACAACTGACTCTATTTTAAACACAAAAATGAATACAGGTCAAAGAATGAATATTGTGACAGCTTGTCAGAGATGCCACTGAATTAAATTTGAAAACATTGCTGCACTGTTGAATTGCAGAAATCTGGTTGCAGAAAGCAACTACCGAAAAGTGCAGCTTAACTATTACACCGTTGCATAGTAGGGATTCGCGGTTGGAGTGCCCTAAAACTCGCGGAACAAATCGACGTGATAAAATCGTTTGGTTGAACACTTTACTTGAGATTAAAAACCGATTTATTTTGATGAACAAAGCACAATTGAGTATTTCATGTAAAGCATTCCAGATGCGATGGAGATTTAAACTATTTTGTATGAGTTCAAGTCAATCTACTGAATGAATAAATACAAGAAAATGTATGTAAGTGAAGTGTATCACGTTTTTTATTCGATAATAAAGAGAAAAATTCTGCTGCTAAAATGCAGATGATCTGTCGAAGAAGAAGGAAGTGTAGCAAGTATTCGATGAATATATCTTGTATTAGTACAACTTATTTAGAAATAAATCTTATCGCATCCTATCAAGATGATAGAATGCGATAGGATATTTTTTTATTACGGGGATTAAATTTGAGCTTTATTTATAATTTCGATTTACAACATACATCTATAGTAAAAGTGACAGATCGCTATCATTTGGAAAGTAAACAAAATTATCATGGGAGTAGTAGAGGAATGGAGGTAGCAGTCAAGAATATCAATATGAACATCACTAAAATATAACAAAAGTTCTATATTTATACAGCACCATATTCGAGCCTAAAACAAATATACTTAATTGCAGAGAAGGCTTGTAAAAGTTCTGATATCTTTATAGAATAAAAGGAAATTAGTATCATCTTTATCTTGATACATCAATAGCTTTTATTCGGTGTGATTAGTTTTGCTAGGAGAAATCGAATCACGGGCAGAAAATTGTAAGCTATCTGGAACCGTAAAAAGGTGAAAATATCGACAATGGGTGGAAATTGTTGTCGATCGATTGGTTTTGAGAGTTACTTTCTATGTAATACGAAACGAAAATATGTTAATCTAAATCATTTGGTGTTATATATAGCACACCAAATTAAGCGAATTATTTCTGAATGCTTACTGAACAAATCAGATCAGAGTCAGTAGAGAACTAGACGATTATTTAGAGCTTCTTCGATAGTAGTAGTTGCGATGAAAGGTGAATGGAAAAAGTTATTCTATGGAGTTTATATATCTTTGTAACAGTGTTTATCTATATGCTCAAAGTAAAGGAATAATACAACAATATCACGCACAATTAACAGTATTTGAGATTATTTATTCTGTTCGGTAGATTGAACTCTTTACAGTGTTCTGAAGATATATATAATATTCATTGCGTTCAGGGTATCCTAGTATTATTGCTTGCTTTTTCAATCTACCTCATTTGCAACCTCATTTGATCCGTAATTTTGCCAAGTACAGCCAAACGAACTATTTACAATCGGGATCAAAAGGTCTTCCTTCCGTGTCAGCTTTGCTTCTGCAATAAAACATTCCATACATATAAAATTTACTTTCAATCGTCCTCTTTCGATTCGATGCTTTAAGGAGTCATGAATTATACTGAAGTGCAATCTACGAAAAGGGTCTATGAGCTTCACTTGTGTACCTGAGCAATGACTAATACCTCTAACTCATAGGAGCGATATTTCTGATTAATTGTAATAGTTGTCCTGCTCATGTTCTCTATGGGATGGAATTAATAAATCTGTGATTTTTGAGTAAATGGGAATATATCTTCTGATAAAGGAAATTCACTTAATGGATTTATGGTTGCGTTGCGTGGTTGCGTTTGCAGCAATACCAATGTTACACGCATCTGTGTGCACTTGATTTACACTTATATTTTTACAATTTCGATATAGGTTTCTTTTTGTTTAACACGTACAATAATGTTTACCGGTGCTTGCGAAAGCTGCGTGCTCCGTGATGGAAAATTCTGAAATTCGTGATTAGATGAACAACACTTGCAGCATTTTGGCTTCCACTGATCCATCGGGCAATTACGTGACAAATGTCCACGTTCTGTCTCGTTCTCAGTTGCAACAAATCTGCCCAAATTGCACATTTTATTTTTTCTCGTTTTTTGCATTGTTACTTCTCTTAAACACATTTAATTTTTTATCACTTGCGGCTGTGGCTGACCAAAAGAGATATTTGGTTATCCAAAATTCGCGTCGATACATTTCAACGATTGTTGTAAATCTGAACATTTCGAGAAGTTCATTGCTGAGTGGGTTTTCGGAAGACCATCATCGTACAATCCGTTGATGACTTACCGAATGATTGAAATGTCGTCCACATTACCACGACGCCCGATAGATAACAATCTATAATAATATTCGATAAATGTTTAATTTTTCGATATGTGAGCATTTAACATCTGTATGTGAATTTCTGTTAGTTACGAACGGAAAATCTGTTAAGAACGCGCAGACGAATTCTTACAATATGGGTTGCACACCGATCCATAATTTCGCGGAGCCTTTCAAGTTGCTTTGAACCGCAAAAATTACAAGCATGTCGTCCCATTCGTATGCATTCTGCAATTGCTGGACGCGTTCCGCAAATTGCATTAACGTAATATTACCGTTGCATGGATCAAAATCTGGCATAATTGATATAAAATCTCGAACATTATGAAATTGATTTCCGTTTATATGAGTTGAACTAGGAACCTGGAATATTGATGGCGATATGCAGTTGTGCCACATTGCAACTGTTTGTCATTATCGGTTGGCAAACACTCGACTACACGAACATACTCGTCGTTTTCGGCAGCGCAAATGATCGCATAGGCAATGCAGCGACATTCAAATGTGAATTTTGCCATTTGAACATACTCGGCGCCGGCGCCTGCAGCGCATTTGAACGTATTTGCGAAGATACGGCAGAACTAAGGGTAGCTTGATCTCGAACTTGTATGATGTTTTTGTACACAGGGGAGGTATGATTTCCGGTAATATTCGAAACGACACATGAATAAATGCTCAACAGTTACAGCTGTTGCGTCAATAGCTCCGCGGTACGCTGGAGACTACCAACCTCATCCTGCAGACGCTCCATAGTAGCAACCGAATTCGTCGTCACCTCTTGTGCAGTAGTGGCCTCCTGTGACTCCTGAGTTACATCCACTTGCTGCTCTTGCAGTCGCGCTTAAATTCGATTTATTACCCGACGTTTTCATGTTATTTGATATTAATAAGTCTTTAAACTCGAAGATAGTGAGTTTATGAAAATTCATATTTAACAATACTTTATAATTAAAAATTTGTGCTGATCCCACTTCTGATTTTGTCAGAATGTCATAGTAAACAAAACACAAACGGTTTAATATACTTAAAAAGGGTTTATTTATCTGTAAGCACAACGCTTCAAGAACTCCTGTCTACAACTGATTCTATTTTAAACACAAAAATGAATACATGTCAAAGAATGAATATTGTTACAGCACCTCCGAGATGCCACTGAATTTAATTTTAGATGTCAGGAAACACACAATATTTTCACGCATAATTAACAGTTTTTGAGATTATTTTTTCGGTTAGGTAGATCTCACTTTTACTGTGTTCTGCAAACATTTATAATTTGCATTCCGCAATTTATTGAGATAATTGAATATGGAATTAATATAATAGCTTGAGGAATGTTTGGAAATTTCTAATATAGAAATGCCAGTCTATTGTATTTGGAATTCGTGTCGAAAAATAAATGAATACCCGAGTAGTTTAATAAATATATAATATTGTAAAATTTATATTGCATTTTGCGTGTCTGTCTGGGTTGCCATACTACATGAATTCTCATTCGACTCAAATTTTCTTCGTACTTCTAGTTGAACTGGTATGTATCGTCTATTGCGTGCGTTTGATATATTTATACCAATTTTGAAAATTTTCAGGACAATACTTCGTTATAATTCGAACTATCGTATCGTATTCTTTTGGAAATGTCATATACCTAGTTGTTCAAAATACTTCTTAAATATCTGCGAGGCGAATCCGGTTTCTTTATCTTAGATAATTGCTTTTTTCATAATATTCGATTTCGATTTAATAATATTATTACTTGCTTTTTCAATCGATCCATTATATCATTTGTTCCGATACCTTGATGAATATATTTAGTATGTAAACTCTCTATAATGTCTTGGGTTGTTCATCGCATAGTGTTCTTGACGGTGATCTATATTGATTATCTCTTTCTTCATGTCGATTGGTACAACGATTAGTCTACTCAGGAACCGTATGTACGGCTCTGGTTGAATAATCTTCCAAATGTCCTCCTTTGATTCGATGCTTTAGCGTGTCATTAATTGTACGGAGTAATGAATTATATTTCAATCTACTAATACCTAATACCTCTAACTCATAGGATTGATATTTCTGCTCAATTACAATAGTTTTCCTGCTCATGTACTCTATGAGATGAAATTATCTTTTTCTCACTGTAAAAGGACTTCTCCATACCCATATATAGATGCCACTGAGTGAATCTCTTAATTCTGTAACAAAAAACATTGCATATTTGAGTTGTTATAATGTGAGATTTCCTTCATCTCCTACTACGAATTTTGCATTTTTCCTTACTAAATCTGTGATTTTGAAATATTGAGTAATTGGTAATAATTCTTCTGAAATACGATTTCAGGCCATTATATCGATGAAAATATTTATTTTCCGTTGTTAGAGGAAATTCTATGTCTGCATTAATGTTTCCACTAGATGACTTTATGGTTACGTTTTCGATTATATATCTTCTTCTGCAGAAACTGCCACTGACTCCACTTGATTCTCAAACCATAGGATACATGTAATTTCTTCACATGTTTTAGCCACTGGAAAATTATCACGCACTATCTTCTCATTCAGTTTTCGATACTCACCATCGAGTTTCTTGGTATCATCTATATTTTAGGCGAATACTACTGGTGATGTGAATTCTAAAGAGCCGGGCAGAATTAATATCACCGATAGTGGAGACCATAACGACTTCTCATGCTGAAATTTTTAATTTCGTCTGAAACTTCTCTTACATCTACGTGATATAAATCACATTCAATTTAACAGTAAATGACTCCACAGGAGTGATGAAGTAATCCAATGCTTTTTTCCAAAATTCAAGAGTTCCATTATAATTTCAATTCTCACAAATTTGACACGTTACATTAGTAATGTAACCACACTTATACCACAGTGTCAATTAAAGCCGAGAGTACAAATTGGTTTATTTCCAAATCTCATGATTTTTCACTTTATTCTTTATTTTCACGTTTTTATTTCTGTGCACTCACGATCGGGTTAATTTGTTAATTTTTCACACATTATAATCACTGATTAACTATTCTTTTGCAACTGTCAGTGCGTCTTCATTCAGTCCGTATCTTTCTGTGCAGTTTAATCTGCACGTCTCAGATGAAGAAAGATAATGGTCCCGGGCTTTAGACGGCCCGAACCGGAAATTTGCCGGGTATTCGAGATATCGAGATATATATATGATATATATTAGATGGTGATCCTTAATTAGTGATCATTTATGACCAAATTCATATTTCAAAGCATACTTCAGCTTGCTCTAATGTCTTATGCCTGACTGACTCCTGACGAAAATTCTTGCCACTCCCTTCAGCAACTGTTTCTCATTGATACACTTTTCCCGCCATCAAACCATGTACGTTCCTCGAATCCTTCGATCCACTTTTCCTTCGATCCACATCTCTACTGTTGCATGATTGGAACCAGTGAACGTATTCCATGAGTCGCGAAGGGTGAATGCGAAGCGATCTTCAGCTGGTTAAATTTTTGAGGCTTCATTGTATTCTGATCCCTCAGTGGCCTAAAGAGTCAATCCATATTAATTAAATTGTTTGTCCTATAAAGTCGATTTTTGCCCCACAGTTGATAACTTTTACAATTTTTAACTCATCGCGACTACTCTTTAGTTTGAGATGGTCGTTGCAACCATTAAAAATAAAATATATTGATAAATACAGTTCAATACAGTTTAAAATACGAATAACAGTGTTATAATGTTCATAATGATAGCGTATTTTCAATATCCAATGATGCTGTATTCGCGTTTATGTCTTACTGTTGTAACTTATATTGTTCTTCTTCACTATTTACTCTTGACAATTTCTCTAGTCTTTGCTATGGCATGTTTTACTATTGACTTTTTTTCATGATTTTTCACTTTATTCTTTATTCTCACATTTTTTATTTCTGTGCACTCACGATCGGGTTAATTCGTTAATTTTTCACAAATCACTGATTAACTATTCTTTTGCAACTGTCAGTGCGTCTTCATTCAGTCCGTATCTTCCTGTGCAGTTTAATCTGCACGTCTCAAATGAAGAAAGATAATGGTCCCGGGCTTTAGACGGCCCGAACCGGAAATTTGCCGGGTATTCGAGATATCGAGATATATATATGATTGAAGTAAATACAAGCTCACAAACAAATATGCTAAATGTCAAAATAAATTGCTTTGTATGCCATCACACAAATTATGTTTAAAAGTAATTTTAAATTATTTGCATTCCCATATTTATTATTGATAAAATTGAGTGTCTTATCATTTTAGTAACTTGTTTTCAACTACTGTTGGTTTGTATATATGCAGGTGAGGAAAAATAAAACCATATATATAGCACATATAAATACTGTGCATTTGGTGAAGTGAACTGGTGATTGTATTCATAACGAAATGCCATGGCAAGGCGGAAGTTGATCGTGGGCATAATTTTCACAAGAATGCCAAAATCGATTTAATATTGTTTATAATTAATTAAATTAAAAAATTTGAAGTGACAATAAACACAACATGATAAAGCAAAAAATATACAAAATATATTATTTCGTGATATCTTACATAAAATTCAAAACTCACTGTCACTGAGCTACAAACATTTTGTTTAATTATTTGAACAATATGTGATTTTTAATCGTATAAATAATTAAAAATGAAAGTATATAGTGTTATATAATCCAATAATAATATAATAATATATATGCATAAATATCAATTACATTGAATATATGAAATTATGAACAAAGGTTGGCACTCTATCATATTTCGTAGTCACAGTTTCTGAATTGTTATTTATGTTTGAGAAGAAATTCAAAAAATTAATTGAAAATTTGACAGATTTTACTCAATTGTACTCGCTATACTATAGATGATATAAATTTATAATTTAATTTAAATCCAAATTTTTTAAATTTAAATAATTAGGTACGTTGCAAGCAGTGTTTACTGCTATTTTCTTACACCCTCACGGAGAAGTGAATGTCTTTGTTTAATAAAATTTCGCGGTCGGTGACAAGGGGTCACGGGGGTTAGTAACAAAACAAATCTTCCTCAATATAATGTATTCTTAAGCTTTCTTATAAATATTACTTAATTAATTTAAATATATAATAAATTAAATTAATATTTATATTTAATGAAATATGTCTGGATCGATGCTAAGAATTGAACAACTGCACAGTTGTAATTGCATTTAGATACTAATTTAATAATCAAAAATATCTGATATATATCTAATATACACAAATAGTGTTCAAAAACTAAGAGATAAAAGCACTTTGGAAATCAATAGCCCTTTTGATGTTTAGTCCAAAGCACATTCGTTCCAATTCCAGATGCGTGGCATTCATATTTTGAAAAACTGCACTGCCATGATAGTTCAGAATATTCATTATAGAGTCAATAATATTTGTATGCCTTATTCTAATAAAAGTAGAAATTGTATGATACAAATTAAATTTTATCAATATCCTTCTGCCTTCTGTGAATTTTAATTTTTTTCTTATATCCCTTAGTTAATTCTGAATTGTCTCCAATAGCCATTATATTTTTTAAAAATATATAAAATTATATTCTTTATTTTCTATAAACTCTAGTACTAAAATATTTCTTGTTGTATGAGATGGATAGGGCGTTTATCAGCACATGCGAAATGTGAAGGTACAATTATTGCTTTTAAATTCAAAACAGTTCTATCGAAAAAAGAAAATATCAATATAATATAATACAATATAATATAATATAATATAATATAATATAATATAATATAATATAATATAATATAATATAATATAATATAATATAATATAATATAATATAATATAATATAATATAATATAATATAATATAATATAATATAATATAATATAATATAATATAATATAATATAATATAATATAATATAATATAATATAATATAATATAATATAATATAATATAATATAATATAATATAATATAATATAATATAATATAATATAATATAATATAATATAATATAATATAATAAAATATAATATAATATAATATAATATAATATAATATAATATAATATGTTCTAAACGATGGCGAGTTTGTGCTGGCGATGTGGAATCGGCTTGCGTTCTGCTGTGGTGTTCGCTTTGCGACGTGGAATCGGCTTGCGTTCTGCTGTGGTGTTCGCTTTGCGACGTGGAATCTGCTTGTGTTCTGCTTCTGGAATAAAACGAAAGCAGGAGCAATTCGTTTCTTCTTAAGGGGAATGGAAATTGGAATTACTTACTTGTGGTGTGCTGGACTTCGTTAGGTCCGGACTTCGTTGTTCTTCTCTGGGTTGTACTTCGCTCAGCGATCGAAATGTGTATTTTCCTTCGCTGAGTTGTACTTCTCCTCTCTGGTCAGTGGTCGCAATTCAAGTGACCGAATGAACCGCGGCAAGACATGGTCGAAGTCCAGCCGCAGTCCGAACTGTCATTTTTGAGTGCAAATTTGGCGGCCATCATGAACCGCTAACGGTGAATGTGTTATCTAGAGATCGCACAACTCGTAATCGATAACACATCACTCGTTAGGGATGGCACACCAAATTGTACCAGAAGGTACGGACGTAAACATCGCCGCCCGCCTTGCAGTATACCTGCAATGTTTGGAGCATCGCGCAAGCGACTGGAAATGGGGAGTGGCGGAAGGGGTGGTAATACAAAATATTTGAAATCAAACACGGATTGAATTTCGTATGATTTTTTTGTTTTTTTATTTCAAAGGATTACAAAAAATTCAGGGGAATTTGTGGGAATGATGTGGGGTTATTGGGTGGTTTATCCGGAGCAGGAGCCGGATAAGGTCCACCCAAATAGCGTGTTGAATGGTCTATCCGGAGCAGGAGCCGGATAAGATCCATCCAAATACTGTGTTCAGGGCCAGAGGAAGCCCGTTAACTCCCGGCAGCATACCAGGACGGATGCATTTCTGGTAGAACTCTGCTCCTAGCACGAGTGAAATGGGCGTGTGCTCGTCAAACTTTGGATCGGCCAACACCATGTTCGTAAAGTGGGACTTCACTGATCCGCTCAGTGCCCTGGATGGCGACTGGGTTGCGATGGTGTTGACCAGTTTAAATATCGCTTACAACTACACGTTGGTGTCTGCGTGAGCCCGGATCGTGAGGTTGCACACGACCTCTTTTCCCTTTGTTGTGGTCGGGATGTGCATCTTCTCGACGGTTTCCACCGTAATGCGGCTGATGGCCACTAACGGGTCGAGAAGAGCTCGTACGCGATGGCGCTGATCCTTGAGCTGAATCACCACCACCGCAGTCTGACACAGGGTTACCATCTGCTGGCCCAACAGCGACGAGAGTGTGATCGGCTCGGCCGGTCTCGTGCTGAGCTTCGTGGATGATCTCCTTGATCGGAGTCTTTCGTGGAGATGAAGCATGGTGTGGTGTCTCTCTTGACAGATGTGGCAGCCAGTCCTACTCACGCATGTCCCTTGGGAGTGTTCATGCGCTAGGCAGTTAGAGCAGTATTTGTGCAGGAGCACCAGTCGCATGCGCTTCTCAGTATTGGCCTCGGAAAATACCGGACAATGGCGAAGCGCATGATTCCGACTGCAGATGCGGCATCGGAAGGCCTTCTTTACAGCAAGCTGCATCCGAGAGCACTGGCGCTCTGAAGATGACGGCTTCTCGATCGTGGAGATCGTTTTGTTCGGCATGTTTTGGCTAAGGAAAGAAAAAGACGGCTATAGGACTGGTTGCGGGGGAAAGAACAACAAGGACAGGACGGAGACGTAGGAGAGTGAAATTACGATGATGGTAGAACCACTAATTTCACAACTGGTCGCGTGATTGTGCCGCGCGCTGTATAAATTTCAGCCACACGGACCCGCTCGTCTTTCCCTAAATGGATCTTGGATACCCTGCCAAGTCGCCATTCTTGCGGGGGCAGGTTATCATCTTGGATAACGACCAGAGAATCGACTCGGAGATTGGGTTCTGGACTCTTCCACTTATTCCTTTTGTGCAACTCCTTTAGATACTCGTCTTTCCAACGAGTACAGAAGTGTTGCTGGAGAGCTTTCAGCTTCTGCCACCGATTTGTGATGGACACTGGCTTGTCCTCAATTTGTGGTTCACTCGGAGCTAGCAGCGGACTGCCGATCAGGAAATGCCCAGGTGTTAATGCGGACATGTCCGAAGGATCTTCGGACATGGCAGAAATCGGACGTGAATTAAGACACGCTTCAATCCTTGAGAGAATTGTGGAAAATTCTTCAAAGGTATATTTGAACGCTCCTGCTACCTTCTTGAAGTGTGTCTTGAAGCTTTTCACGCCAGCTTCCCACAGGCCACCCATATGAGGAGCTCCTGGTGGAATGAAGTTCCAAGTGAGATTCTGCTGGGCGAAATGAGTGCAAACCGTAGATCGAGAGACCTTTAGAAAGTCACGCGACAGTTCTCGGGAAGCGCCTACAAAGGTTTTTCCATTATCGGAATATAATGTCAGTGGACATCCACGTCGGGAGACGAATCTTTGGAATGCTGCTAGGAAAGCAGGCGTGGAAAGAGTGTTGGTTGCCTCTAGATGGATTGCTTTCGTGGAGAAGCAAACAAACACGTATACGTAGCCCTTGGTAATCAGGCAAGCTCTACCGGTGTAGTTCTTGATTTCGAATGGACCCGCAGGCGTAAAAGTTTAAGAACCAATTGATTTCCCCCGTGGAGAGAGATATCATGTGTAAAACGAACTAAGAGACGTGAGAATTCGCAATTGTACGGTAATATAATTGGATGGCGCTCGTCATATGACATGCCTGGTGAGGAGACGAGTCTGCCGCAGACTCGAAGCACACCCGAACCATCGAGGAATGGATTTAAGTTGAGCAGGGAGCTCGACGATGGAATCGGATTTTTATTTTTAAGTAGTTTATACTCTTCTGAGTAGGTCAATCGTTGACTCAGCAGGATCAAACGCATTCGAGTGCTGTTTATCTCTGTGCTGCTGATCACCGTGGAGGAGTAGGAATATGATGATTTATGCGCACTATGAGATCGGTGAAAGAAGCGGAATGTATATGACAACACCCGCAATGCTCTTGCATAGCAGGAGAAGCGCTCGAGAATGTCGTCAACTTGATGTACAACTGTTGCGTGTACCTTGAGGGGTTTGCTTTCGAGTTGCGTTTCGAGAAGAAGCTGTGGGTTCTCACCTGGCCAAGACGATGGATTATCTTGTAGCCACTTCGGACCATACCACCACAGTGAACTGTCAGCCAGTTCTTGTGGCAGCGCTCCGCGACTACCAAGATCGGCGGGATTGTCGTGCGAATCAACGTGGAACCAATTCGCTGGCCCAGCACTTTGGCTTATCTTCGATACCCGATTCGCAACAAACGTTTGCCAATGGCATGGAGGTTTCTGGAGCCAGGCTAAGACGATGGTGGAGTCGGTCCAAAAGAATGTTTTGTGCTGTTTTAAGCCGAGCTGTGGTATTATGGACTCTACCATTTCAGCCATTAGGACGGCACCACACAATTCCAGCCTCGGAATAGACAGTGTTTTCACTGGAGCTACTTTTGTTTTGGCTGTTAGGAGATGTACTGAGACAGGACTGGACTCGGATTTGATTCGGACATATATGTTGGCGGCATACGCCTTTTCAGAGGCATCGCAAAATGCATGAATTTCGACGTCGGAGTCGGGAGTGTACTGTATCCACCGGGGTAGATGGATATTATTGATTTCTGGGTACGATTGCAGGAATTGATTCCACGCATCTAGACAATTTTCGTGCAACGGATCGTCCCACCCAGTCTTGGACAGCCAAATTTGTTGCATCAAAATCTTTGCAAGGACGATGCATGGTGCCAGCCAGCCCGCAGGATCGAAAAGTTTCGATATTTCGGACAAAACCTCCCGTTTCGTGAAGGTGGTTTGATTCTTCAATGGTTTCGTGGAGAAGTAGAAGATGTCAGACCGTGCGTTCCATCTAACCCCGAGAGTTTTCGCATGACTGCTCTCGTCGAATTGGAGGAAATCTTCACATAGAAGGTGGTCCTTTGGAAGACCTTGGAGAATTTGGTCGGAGTTGGAAGCCCATTTTCTCATGGAGAAGCCAGCGGATTCAAGTGCGGATGTGACTTCTTTCCGCGCTGTGACTGCACCCTCAATGCTGAGACTACCAATTAATGCATCATCAACATACATGCAGTTTTGCAATATGTCACTTGCGATCGGATGGGACCGTGCCACGTCGGTGGCAAGTTGGTGCAGGCAGCGAATGGCTAGATACGGTGCACAATTCAGACCGAATGTGACCGTCTTCAGTTCATAATCTTGAATTGGATCGGAAGGCGAGTCTCGGAAGAGAATTCGCTGAAACGGAGTATGATGGGAATCTACCAGAATCTGTCGATAAATCTTCTGGATGTCCCCATTGAGGACAAAACGGAATAGACGCCACTTCAGGATTAATTGCGTCAAATCGGATTGAAGCACTGGACCCGTGTGCAGAATGTCATTCAGACTTAGGCCACTGGACGAGGCACTAGAGGCGTTAAATACCACTCGTACTTTAGTACTGGTGCTCTCGGGTTTGAAAACTGCATGATGTGGAAGGTAATAGTGCATAGGAAATTCACTATAGTTCTGACTGAAGACCTTTGTCATGTGACCTAAGTCCCCATATTCCTTCAGAACGTTATCGTATTCGATTTTCAGACTAGGGTTTTTCACTAGTCTTACTTCGTTCCTCATGAATTGGGCCCTCGCGATGTCTCGAGAGCGCCCGAGCTGAAGGTTCTTCGGAAAACCCTCTTTAAAATGGAGAGAGACGACATAACGACCCTCTTTTGTGCGACGAGTGGTTCTGGAGAACAAGTCTTCACAAATTTTGTCAGACGGAGTTAGATGACGCCTACTTGGTAGTTCTTCAATTTCCCAGAACTTGGAGATTTGCTGGTCTAAGGAAACTTCGTTGAAGAACGAGACAAATTTTGTCACTGGATTATTAGAATTAGAAATGGGGCCCGTTAGGATCCATCCGAAGATGGTCTCCTGAGCAATCAGTGAGCCGCATACCTCCCGTTGGATCCCATCCAGCAGAACCGACGGAACTAGGTCCCCACCGATCAGGATGTCGATGTGAGAGCTCATATGGAACGTCGGATCTGCCAAGGGGACATTCGGAAGGTTGGTAAGCTGTCCAGGTAAAAGGCTACACGTCGGTAACTTCCCCGTTAGATCAGGAAGCACCATCGCGGAAGCCTCCAGCTGAACTTCTGAATTGTTTGGAGAGCTCAGTATGAACGAGCATACCTTTTGCGATTTCGCGGATATGGCATGATTCAGGCCAGAAATCTGCGCGTGGATGGACTTAAAGGGTAGTTTGAGAATGCGGAAGAGGCGCTCTGACATGAAACTCCCCTCAGACCCGGTGTCTATGAGGGCCCTCGCAGGATATCGGATGCCCCGATGGTTGATTTGAACCATTGCGGTTCCTAACAGAACGTTCTTGGCACTGGAGGCGAAGCACGTTTGAATGTTTTGCGGACTGGAGTCGGATTGAGTGGACTGTATTGGACGACTGGAAGAGTTACTGTTCCTCGCTCCTCTGGGGTGAGGATTAGAACTGGAAGCGGATGTTGAGGCGGATGGACCATCGCCAGACTCGCTGTGTAACAGCGTGTTGTGCCTCCGATTGCACTTGAAGCAGTTGTGCTTACTAGTGCAATCGCTGAGAGAATGTGCTCGAGCGAAGCAATTGATGCAGAGGCCATGTTTGCGTACGCAAGACATTCTCTCAGATGGACACATTTGTAGAAACTTCGGACAATTTCGGATCGTATGCTGTATATTCGGACAGAGCTTGCACTGGGGAACGCTTATGTTGGCGTGATAGGTACTAACACGCCTTGGAGGGTTGCGAACCATACCGGGATTGCGTGCTGGAGGTGGATGGGACGTGGTCAGAGAAAGCGCTCTACCACTATGGAGGCCTCGGATGTCGGAGACGGATTCCAACGTTTGATATCGCGATGTCAAAAAGGAATCCATCTCGGTCCACATCGGAATTTGGGATTTGTCCTTCAAGGACTGCTCCCACAACGTTAATGTGACGTCTGGGAGCCGCGTGGAACAGATGAAGAGGAATATTGGATCCCACCCGGAGATATCGATGTCGTACATCCTTAGCGCGGCGATGCATGAATTGATATCTCGTTGCAACGCTTTGATCGACCTTCCGGATTCTGTCGATAGTGCAGGTAGACTGAAGAGGACACGCAACTGACCGTTGACGAGTATCCTCTTATTTTCAAACCGGTCGCTGAGGTTGTTCCATGCCAATAAGAAACCATCGTTGGTCAGCGGGGCCTTCTTTACAATGTCTCGCGCTTCCCCTCTGGTTTTCTTATTCAGATGGAACAACTTCTCGACCGGACTCAACCTGGAATTGGAGATATAAATGGCGGTAAACATGTCCCTGAAAGTTGGCCATGCAATGTAATCTCCATCAAAGACCTCCGTATCACATGGAGGCAGATGGAAATTACTGGTATCCGTAACCCTTTCCACGGGTGGATGAACTGGAAGGTTGGCCGTATTTAACGCAGCCATACGTTCTCCAATGTTCGCCACACAGCGTACGTAGGTGCGGTACGCACTATTGTACCGTGCTTTGACGGTTTCAACTTCCGAAAGCTCATCGCCTTGTTCAAGGGTTTCGCTTGATCTGCGCTTCTCATAGAGAACGCTTAAACAAGCACCGTAAGTCCCCTTGACTTGACCCCAGACGGATTTAATTTCATCGCGATGAACTTCCAGCGAGTAAACCGTATGGTCGTCAAGCATGGTGTCGGAAAACTCCAAATCGAACTCCATTAGGTTATCGGTAAGACGGATAAAATTGTTTAAGGCAGCCATAATGGATGTCTCGGATGGATTGACTGGAAAAGAAATTATGGAGGTGCCGGCAAGAGCTTCGAATCGCAAATTGAATGGACGGAGCGGCCTGAAGAGTTATACCAAGCGAGGAAGTGGAATGGAATCGTAATCCAAAGAGCTTGATGGACGAGCTGCCAATGAAATGTTGGCAGAAGAAAGGACCAGATTCAAAAAAAGATTTGATTTGAACTTCAACGTTGATGGTTGGCCACAACCACAGAAGGATACGAAGGCACGTCAAAGACGTCTACTACAACTTCCCCTCCCATTCATTATTATTGTACACGCCGCTTCATCATTTGGACAACAAGGACCCCACGGAAATCATTCTTCCCCTCCTACCAATTGCTTAATTAGAAATCATAAACAAATTTAGCAATTCTAATTTAGCAAACTAAATTAATCATAAAAAAAATAAATTATGCACGAGAACAAATTTGGATCTATATTTTCGTAATTCGATGTGTGGATTATCGTCACTTAACCACGCGAACTGTATATCCCCAAGGTTAAAAACGTATGATCGAAATCTAACCGGAGATCATGGAATAGTATCGTAATTTATACAGCTCGAAGAAAACTACCGACAGGGATAGACGGATGTTACCCTTTCATGTTACGTGTTAGATTTTAATTCACTAGAAAAAAATATATTTTTTCGAGTTTATTTTCTAGGCTGTCCGTTGGTCTCAGAGTTTTCTACCTAATTATTTCTTTCTTGTTATACTCACAACTCTGTAGAGTTTAATTTTAATCAATAAGTTCGTCAATCATCAAACGTTGTTGGCGAAAAGAATAAAACGGGATATTACAGATTAGAAAAAAAAAACAGATATCATGATTAAACTACTAGGCGTTGGCGGTTGGTTCATAATATATAGCGTCATTGAAGTGAGTGAGTAACAGCTTTCCTTTTACGGTCATTCACAAGTAACACAGTATTATTTCTTAGAAGTGGTCAAGCATTGTAGTTCTTTGCTGCTCATTCTCTCAGCACTCCAAATTTATTGTGCGATTACAGTTCCTTCATGTTCGGATTCGCGATAATCTTCATTAACTTATTATAAATGGACAATTATCTAATAATTGTTTTATTTTATGAATTTTGACTCTGAGCTCGAGTACGAATCATTAAAATGAGAGTTGCCATAAAATTCGCTAAGAATAAAACAACAATCGTCTCCAATCATTGTAAAGATATGGTTTTATTGTGGTCTATGCTGAAATCATATTTGAATAAAATTTTTTTACTCCAAACACATTGTGTAATATATTTGTTTAATTCCACGAAAGTTTTCATTGGTAAACAATATAGTTGGCATTTTAGGTCTTAGTATAGGTGCTTGAGATAGAGATCGAGAAAAAAGTCTCCACTATGATGTGTGGAAGAGTCGCGAACCCATCCGATGTTTTCCGACGATCACATTCAACCTGGAGATTATAAGTGATGTAACAGGTAACCGAAGACTACCGAGCGGGTTGAATTTAGGATAAGAACAGGAAGCGGATGCACGCAAAAGTTGCCGGTTCTTGCTCATGGGCTAGTGATTACGGAATCTTGCTTCCTGCTGCTGGATCGTCATATTCGATTTGGCTCTCAGCACATTCAGGCATGATTCGAAGGAATGCGTGAAAGAAGGAGAGAGTACAGTGAAGAAAAGAAGATAAAGGTTACCATCAATACGTTGTTGTGATACATTTTTGCAGAAATCGGACTGGGCAACGCTGGAATCGTAGCATCATTTAACCGCCTGACACGACCAGCAATGAAGTTTCCGAGTTGGACGTGGATGGTAAACTACCCCAGTGGACTATAGACATCGGCTCCGAAATAAAATGAGAGGATCTACTCCATTATAAACATTTCATTTAATTATAATTTTAACTCAATTCTAACAAAAAAATTCATTTGGAGCAATGAAGAGATATGAATACAAATTACCAGATTCTAAAAAAAATATAAGTATCAAATATTTTAACATCTAGTTAATATAAAAAAATTAAATGATTACTTCTAGGCTAAACACAAAAAAAATCACATAATTATGGTGTTATAAATCTCTCGGCGATTAATGGCAAACTAAAACACGAGCAGGATACATTGCAAAAGTTGAGCCAAAAACAGATCATGTTTACCTAGAGATAGCATTAGCAAGAATTAGTTTCGTTTATTTTTTTTTATCGTTTCGTATTTTTTGTTTTTTATATTATTAAATATGTATTCACATTCTTTTTAATTGTAATACAATTAATGGATAATTATGTTAGAATTTAATTTAAATTTTTAAGTTGTTATGTGCATCAAGTCTCGCTTAAGCAGTGATTATGTTTATCGACAGAATCGAACTGTATTTCCACTCTTCTTTGTTTTGTTTTGGTCTTCATTCATTTGTATAACGATAGGGAGAGAGAGAAGAAATGCAGTCGCTGTCAAATCACAGCCTCTCAAGCCTCGCTTCTTGCTTCTCGTTTCTCTCTCGCTACCTGGCACATATGAATATATGCGAAAAAGACCGAACAGAATACAAAAAAAAAAAATGTCGAGAGACTTACTTTGGATCTCCAACGATGAAAGATCGTAAATTCGGGGTTTGTAGAGCCAATTTTGGTAACGCTGTAACGAGAAGAGAAGAGAGGCGAGGGTAATTTAAGTGCAACAATGTAGACATGTGCAGATTCCGCAGCATGATTCGCTCGCATTGATATCAGTGTGCAGCGATCTTGCACTTTTATTTCTCTTTTGTTTTTGCACTCGCGGAAGTGAAACCGGAAATTAACGGTGTATCTGGTTTTACATTTACTTCGCGGGAAATTGTTCTGTATAACTATTATTTTATATCATACTAAAGTTAACAGCATGTGATGTTCTTGTTCTCGACGGTGGTGGACCACTACCAAATTACTGAACTAATAACATAACATTTCAATTTTTTCCTTTTCTTTTAAATTAATCTACTTCTTAAACTACATTATACTAAACAGAACTAAACTAAATCACGAACGCGGATTCAGCGACGATCGGGACTGGAATTCGTTGATACAGTGTACATTTTTCATTTTTTCTTTTCTTTTAAATTATTCTACTTCTTAAACTTAAAACTTAATCTCGAACGCGGCTACAGCGGCGATTGGCACTGGAATTCGTTGATACAATGCACAGCATGTTTCGGACACTTATCTTTGAATTAGACCGTGACCGATTGTACACATTTTTACAGTACGACTTTTATTTATTTCTCGACTCTTTCATCTTTGATTGGTTTGTAATATCCATGTTTTAGATGTTTTAATTTATGAGTGCCCAAAATCTGATAACGCTTGTAGCGGAATTTTGGTGTTATTGCAGCAAATCTTTTGTGTGATACGTGCCTAATATGCGGTCCTGCAAATCCTCCAATTCGTAATAATAACTTCTTAATTTTCTCCGCACACGAGGTTTCACGAATGACGGGGCTAATTTGGCATAATATTCCTTTTAGAAATCTCTCAGTCGGAAATTTCTTCGGAAAAAACTTATTGGCCAACCGCATACGTTATTATTCTAGAGCGCAAATTATCGTACCTCTATTCGATCTTGTCGTTCAACATTTATAATGTTCGAAGCAACCTGTATGTTGATTTACCGTCTGTGATTATGAACTGACCAAAAGCCATGAAATAGGGTGATATGCCAAATGCCGAGTGGGTAGATAATCACAATGCGCAGCGATCAAGGTTCCAAGCAAATGTCCGTTAATGGGGAGGAAATGGAAGCGTCGTTTCAGATGAACTTCCGGTACCAACCTTGGGAGTTGTTTAACAGATCTCGGAGTCGGAAATTAAGTAATGGCGGATACTTTTTCCGGATCCGTACGAATAATCCCATTGCCCACAATATGACCCAAGTATCGGACTTCTCTCAGACACAATGACTCCCAGTTGGACCATTCTGTCTAGTTCCGGTTAAATTAGTTTGTCCATTGCAGGGGAAATAAGAAAATGGCGCTGTTTATTGGTTTCAAAGAACCAACATCAATGGTATGCGTAATCAAATCAAATCCCAGACCTTCTTTAATGGATGAGGGAAACAAGACAATTACACGGCGCAGTTGATTCATTTCGATTTCGGCCAAAAGTTATTGATTCGATTTGCTCAATTCTATAGTTTTAAGTTAGCTGATCAGTTCCACAGGCACAAGATCGAAGGATTTCCAAAAATCGATTTTAAGGTACAGGTCCCGTGATAAATTTGGAATAAAAAATATTGTCAATGGATTAGACAAACCTCGGAAAATTACACTCGTTTTTACCTGACCGATAACACTTTGAGATTTACCGTCTGCTGTTCTAACGAAGTAATTTAATTTTTTGAAAGGCTTTTTAGAGGCAATGAAATCTCGTGCAGTCTGTGCACAGATGCAGCTCATTGAAGCACCCGTAACAATAACCCAATTGGAGATTTTTCAAATATACTAACCTCTTCATAAGGCCTAATGTCATTTGGTTTATCGAAAATAGAAGCTACAAAATTGTTCCTATTTCTATTCACTGTTTCCCGAAAAGATCGAAGTCACAGACTAGATTATGGCGGAGTAGGATTATTGAATATGCGTTTGCGTTTCTCAATGTATTGAGTGAGTCGCACATAGAACGGTTTTGATACTTACATTTTGGTATTTTCTGGTTTTCCAATCATGGAAGTAAAGTCAGGTGGTTCTGTATGTCTGGTAATTATTGCTACACTGTTTACAATTTGGTTGGTTTGGTACACATTTGAAGTGCCACACCCGCAACAAAACATGGTCTTTTCGCTTACACAGATATGTCCACTTCATCTATAAATTTCAACTTGTTAACGATTTTGTTGCAATTTCTTCATCGTATTGTTCGTTGTCTTCTTCACGAGTATCGGATGTAATTTCCACTTCGCCATTCAGTTCTGAATCGTATCTACGCGCCATATTTGTTTTGGTGAATTATAGTTTCCGATATGCATCTTGTATAAAAAACTCACTTCTCCTGCAAATATCTTGTAGATGCGTTACCGAGTATATCTGCAGGTTTAAGAGTTCATGCTCGATTTCGGGATTTCTGCGATTTCTGCGTAGGATCTCTACCATTGCATTTTCCAGCAGTGGACTTCATAACCGATCTGCATGGTCCAGGACTAATTCATAATATGAATTGAAGCTTTCATTCTATTTTTGTTTCCGGTTCCTTATCATTTCCCGGAAGTCAAAGTCGGTTCGCGAATCCCTATATTGCCTCCACAGCCCAGCGCATAAATTCGGCCAGATAATTTCTAGAACTGACTTATGGTATCGCCAGAACCAGTCGTTGGTTTTACCTTCAAACAGTGAACTTACGTTGCAACACAATATTATCCCTAGGGTCGATGAATTTCAACTTCCAGTTGAACATTATGTGACCTACTTTTTCGACGCGAAGAACCAGGCCGGAATTGGTTTGAACTCCTTGTGACACTGGAGAATTATGACCGGAAAAAATATCAGCTGGAATGTTTGCTTGACCGACTAGTGGCAAGCCAAGTAACTGCTCCATAGGCTGTTGCTTTAACACACTAACAGAGGCATTTGTTGTTGTTCTGGTGTTTGGTGGTTTGAACTATGAGCATTTACAGTTTGAGGATTTTTAAGACTGATGGGTCTGAAACCTTCTTCAATATTTGTTTCAATTAATTTTGACAGGCTTTGACTGAAGGCTGACAGCATATCAGCTTGTTGTGCCCCAACGGTAGCCGTGACCACATTTCGAATATCTACAATACGATCGATAGGGGAACGCGATACAGATGTTCCAGCCGACTCTTGTCTAACACCTGGGACCTGTTGAGACGTCGAAGGGTGTACGGACGAATTTTCAGCAGATGTTTGCTTTTGAGTCTGTAGTCTTTTTTTCAGAATTCAAGAATTCCATTATAATTTCTATTCTCACATATTTGACAAGTTACATTAGTAATGTAACCACACTTATATCACAGTGTCAATTAAAGCCAAAAGTACAAATTGGTTTATTACCAAATCTTTGAAAATTCTCTCGTACTTCGATATGAACATATTATGTTATCTTAGCATCTGAGTTTAAAGTGTGTAATGTTCCTCTGTCAATCTGTCAAGAGGTTATAAATGCTCCCGAAAATTCTCATGCGGTTCCTTGCGACAATTTCGAAGTAGATGGTGATCCTTAATTAATGATCATTTATGACCAAATTCATATTTCAAAGCATACTTCAACTTGCTCCAATGTCTTATGCCTGACTGACTCCTGACGAAAATTCTTGCCACTCCCTTCAGCAACTGTTTCTCATTGATACACTTTTCCCGCCATCAAACCATGTACGTTCCTCGAATCCTTCGATCCACTTTTCCTTCGATCCACATCTCTACTGTTGCATGATTGGAACCAGTGAACGTATTCCATGAGTCGCGAAGGGTGAATGCGAAGCGATCTTCAGCTGGTTAAATTTTTGAGGCTTCATTGTATTCTGATCCCTCAGTGGCCTAAACAGTCAACCCATATTAATTAAATTGCTTGTCCTATAAAGTCGATTTTTGCCCCACAGTTGATAACTACAATATCAACTGTGGGGATATTTACAATTTTTAACTCATCGCGAATATTCTTTAGTTTGAGATGGTCATTGCAACCATTAAAAATATAATATATTGATAAATACAGTTCAATACAGTTTAAAATACGAATAACAGTGTTATAATGTTCATAATGATAACGTATTTTCAATATCCAATGATGCTGTATTCGCGTTTATGTCTTACTGTTGTAACTTATATTGTTCTTCTTCACTATTTACTCTTGACAATTTCTCTAGTCTTTGCTATGGCATGTTTTACTATTGACTTTTTTTCATGATTTTTCACTTTATTCTTTATTCTCACATTTTTTATTTCTGTGCACTCACGATCGGGTTAATTCGTTAATTTTTCACAAATCACTGATTAACTATTCTTTTGCAACTGTCAGTGCGTCTTCATTCAGTCCGTATCTTCCTGTGCAGTTTAATCTGCACGTCTCAAATGAAGAAAGATAATGGTCCCGGGCTTTAGACGGCCCGAACCGGAAATTTGCCGGGTATTCGAGATATCGAGATATATATATGATTGAAGTAAATACAAGCTCACAAACAAATATGCTAAATGTCAAAATAAATTGCTTTGTATGCCATCACACAAATTATGTTTAAAAGTAATTTTAAATTATTTGCATTCCCATATTTATTATTGATAAAATTGAGTGTCTTATCATTTTAGTAACTTGTTTTCAACTGCTGTTGGTTTGTATATATGCAGGTGAGGAAAAATAAAAACCATATATATAGCACATATAAATACTGTGCATTTGGTGAAGTGAACTGATGATTGTATTCATAACGAAATGCCATGACAAGGCGGAAGTTGATCGTGGGAATAATTTTCAAAAGAATGCTAAAATTGATTTAATATTGTTTATAAATAATTAAATTAAAAAATTTATAGTGACAATAAACACAACATTCTAAAACAAAAAATATACAAAATATATTATTTCGTGATATCTTACTTAAAATTCAAAATTCACTGTCACTGAGCTACAAATATTTTGTTTAATTATTTGAACAATATGTGATTTTTAATCGTATAAATAATTAAAAATGAAAGTATATAGTGTTATATAATCTAATAATAATTCATTACATTGAATATATGAAATTATGAACAAAGGTTAGCAAAATTGTTTCGGGTGCAGTAACACTCTAGGCCATAACACTCTATCATATTTCTTAGTCACAGTTTCTGAATTGTTATTTATGTTTGAGAACAAATTCAAAAAATTAATTGAAAATTTGACAGATTTTACTCAATTGTACTCGCAATACTATAGATGAGATAAATTTATAATTTAATTTAATTTTTTATTAATTTAATAATTAGGTACGTTGCAAGCAGTTTTGACTGCTATTTTCTTACACCCTCACGGAGAAGTGAATGTCTTTGTTAAATAAAATTTCGTGGTCGGTGACAAGGGGTCACGGGGGTTAGTAACAAAACAAATCTTCCGCAATATAATGTATTCTTAAGCTTTCTTATAAATATTACTTAATTAATTTAAATATATAATAAATTAAATTAATATTTATATTTAATGAAATATGTCTGGATCGATGCTAAGAATTGAACAACTGCACAGTTGTAATTGCATTTAGACACTAATTTAATAATCAAAAATATCTGATATATATCTAATATACACAAATAGTGTTCAAAAACTAAGAGATGCGTGACATTCATATTTTGAAAAACTGCACTGCCATGATAGTTCAGAATATTCATCATAGAATCAAAAACATCTGTATGCCTTATTCTAAAAAAAGTAGAAATTGTATGATACAAATTAAATTTTATCAATATACATCTCCTTCTGCCTTCTGTGTATTTTCATTTTTTTCTTATATCCCTTAGTTAACTCTGAATTGTCTCCAAAAGCCATTATATTTTTTAAAAATATATGTAGTAGAATATTATAGTATATTGTTACTTTATTGATAGGTTACTTGTTCATAATCTACTTTTTTTTTTGTGAAAAGTTCAGTTTGGAAAATATTTCAATAAAGCAAGACTTATTTTTGATAATAATTGAATAATAATTTAAAACGAATAAAGATACCACATATATAAAAATATATTCTTTACTTTTTATAAATTCAGCACATGCGAAATGTGAATGTACAATTATTGCTTTAAAATTCAAAACAGTTCTATCGAAAAAGGAAAGAACAGAAAATATCAATATAATATAATATAATACAATATATTATAATATAATATAATACAATATAATATAATATAATATAATATAATATAATATAATATAATATAATATAATATAATATAATATAATATAATATAATATAATATAATATAATATAATATAATATAATATAATATAATATAATATAATATAATATAATATAATATAATATAATATAATATAATATAATATAATATAATATAAAATATAATATAATATAATATAATATAATATAATATAATATAATATAATATAATATAATATAATATAATATAATATAATATAATATAATATAATATAATATAGTATAACATAATATAATATAATATAATATAATATAATATAATATAATATAATATAATATAATATAATATAATATAATATAATATAATATAATATAATATAATATAATATAATATAATATAATATAATATAATATAATATAATATAATATAATATAATATAATACAATATAATATAATATAATAAAAATGAAAATATAAAAAATATAATTTCAAAATATAATATAATAAAAATGAAAATATAAAAAATATAAATATAAATGAATTTCGATTCCGGATCCGGCTTGTTGGCTTTTGGATGGGGCACGTCAAAGACGTCTACTACAACTTCCCCTCCCATTCATTATTATTGTACACGCCGCTTCATCATTTGGACAACAAGGACCCCACGGAAATCATTCTTCCCCTCCTACCAATTGCTTAATTAGAAATCATAAACAAATTTAGCAATTCTAATTTAGCAAACTAAATTAATCATAAAAAAAATAAATTATGCACGAGAACAAATTTGGATCTATATTTTCGTAATTCGATGTGTGGATTATCGTCACTTAACCACGCGAACTATATATCCCCAAGGTTAAAAACGTATGATCGAAATCTAACCGGAGATCATGGAATAGTATCGTAATTTATACAGCTCGAAGAAAACTACCGACAGGGATAGACGGATGTTACCCTTTCATGTTACGTGTTAGATTTTAATTCACTAGAAAAAAATATATTTTTTCGAGTTTATTTTCTAGGCTGTCCGTTGGTCTCAGAGTTTTCTACCTAATTATTTCTTTCTTCTTATACTCACAACTCTGTAGAGTTTAATTTTAATCAATAAGTTCGTCAATCATCAAACTTTGTTGGCGAAAAGAATAAAAAGGGATATTACAGATTAGAAAAAAAAAAAAAAACAGATATCATGACAATCCGAAAATACAAATCGATTCTATATCTTTGGAGTGAACAACCAAGTGTTTCTAAAATACTGAAAATATAAATTACTCAAACGATAAATTTAAACTAATATATAAAATATAGTAGTTGATTAAACTACTAGTCGTTGGCGGTTGGTTCATAATATATAGCGTCATTGAAGTGAGTGAGTAACAGCTTTCCTTTTACGGTCATTCACAAGTAACACAGTATTATTTCTTAGAAGTGGTCAAGCATTGTGGTTCTTTGCTGCTCATTCTCTCAGCACTCCAAATTTATTGTGCGATTACAGTTCCTTCATGTTCGGATTCGCGATAATCTTCATTAACTTATTATAAATGGACTATTATCTAATAATTGTTTTATTTTATGAATTTTGACTCTGAGCTCGTGTACGAATCATTAAAATGAGAGTTGCCATAAAATTCGCTAAGAATAAAACAACAATCGTCTCCAATCATTGTAAAGATATGGTTTTATTGTGGTCTATGCTGAAATCATATTTGAATAAAATTTTTTTACTCCAAACACATTGTGTAATATATTTGTTTAATTCCGCGAAAGTTTTCATTGGTAAACAATATAGTTGGCATTTTAGGTCTTAGTATAGGTGCTTGAGATAGAGATCGAGAAAAAAGTCTCCACTATGATGTGTGGAAGAGTCGCGAACCCATCCGATGTTTTCCGACGATCACATTCAACCTGGAGATTATAAGTGATGTAACAGGTAACCGAAGACTACCGAGCGGGTTGAATTTAGGATAAGAACAGGAAGCGGATGCACGCAAAAGTTGCCGGTTCTTGCTCATGGGCTAGTGATTACGGAATCTTGCTTCCTGCTGCTGGATCGTCATATTCGATTTGGCTCTCAGCACATTCAGGCATGAATCGAAGGAATGCGTGAAAGAAGGAGAGAGTACAGTGAAGAAAAGAAGATAAAGGTTACCATCAATACGTTGTTGTGATACATTTTTGCAGAAATCGGACTGGGCAACGCTGGAATCGTAGCATCATTTAACCGCCTGACACGACCAGCAATGAAGTTTCCGAGTTGGACGTGGATGGTAAACTACCCCAGTGGACTATAGACATCGGCTCCGAAATAAAATGAGAGGATCTACTCCATTATAAACATTTCATTTAATTATAATTTTCAACTCAATTCTAACAAAAAAATCCATTTGGAGCAATGAAGAGATATGAATACAAATTACCAGATTCTGAAGTATCAAATATTTTAACATCTAGTTAATATAAAAAAAATTAAATGATTACTTCTAGGCTAAACACAAAAAAAATCACATAATTATGGTGTTATAAATCTCTCGGCGATTAATGGCAAACTAAAACACGAGCAGGATACATTGCAAAAGTTGAGCCAAAAACAGATCATGTTTACCTAGAGATAGCATTAGCAAGAATTAGTTTCGTTTATTTTTTTTATCGTTTCGTATTTTTTGTTTTTTATATTATTAAATATGTATTCACATTCTTGTTAAATGTAATACAATTAATGGATAATTATGTTAGAATTTAATTTAAATTTTTAAGTTGTTATGTGCATCAAGTCTCACTTAAGCAGTGATTATGTTTATCGACAGAATCGAACTGTATTTCCACTCTTCTTTGTTTTGTTTTGGTCTTCATTCATTTGTATAACGATAGGGAGAGAGAGAAGAAATGCAGTCGCTGTCAAATCACAGCCTCTCAAGCCTCGCTTCTTGCTTCTCGTTTCTCTCTCGCTACCTGGCACATATGAATATATGCGAAGAAGACCGAACAGAATACAAAAAAAAAATTGTCGAGAGACTTACTTTGGATCTCCAACGATGAAAGATCGTTCATTCGGGGTTTGTAGAGCCAATTTTGGTAACGCTGTAACGAGAAGAGAAGAGAGGCGAGGGTAATTTAAGTGCAACAATGTAGACATGTGCAGATTCCGCAGCATGATTCGCTCGCATTGATATCAGTGTGCAGCGATCTTGCACTTTTATTTCTCTTTTGTTTTTGCACTCGCGGAAGTGAAACCGGAAATTAACGGTGTATCTGGTTTTACATTTACTTCGCGGGAAATTGTTCTGTATAACTATTATTTTATATCATACTAAAGTTAACAGCATGTGATGTTCTTGTTCTCGACGGTGGTGGACCACTACCAAATTACTGAACTAATAACATAACATTTCAATTTTTTCCTTTTCTTTTAAATTAATCTACTTCTTAAACTACATTATACTAAACAGAACTAAACTAAATAACGCGGATTCAGCGACGATCGGGACTGGAATTCGTTGATACAGTGTACATTTTTCATTTTCTCTTTTCTTTTAAATTATTCTACTTCTTAAACTTAAAACTTAATCTCGAGCGCGGCTTCAGCGGCGATTGGCACTGGAATTCGTTGATACAATGCACAGCATGTTTCGGACACTTATCTTTGAATTAGACCGTGACCGATTGTACACATTTTTACAGTACGACTTTTATTTATTTCTCGACTCTTTCATCTTTGATTGGTTTGTAATATCCATGTTTTAGATATTTTAATTTATGAGTGCCCAAAATCTGATAACGCTTGTAGCGGAATTTTGGTGTTATTGCAGCAAATCTTTTGTGTGATACGTGCCTAATATGCGGTCCTGCAAATCCTCCAATTCGTAATAATAACTTCTTAATTTTCTCCGCACACGAGGTTTCACGAATGACGGGGCTAATTTGGCATAATATTCCTTTTAGAAGTCTCTCAGTCGGAAATTTCTTCGGAAAAAACTTATTGGCCAACCGCATACGTTATTATTCTAGAGCGCAAATTATATCGTACCTCTATTCGATCTTGTCGTTCAACATTTATAATGTTCGAAGCAACCTGTATGTTGATTTACCGTCTGTGATTATGAACTGACCAAAAGCCATGAAATAGGGTGATATGCCAAATGCCGAGTGGGTAGATAATCACAATGCGCAGCGATCAAGGTTCCAAGCAAATGTCCGTTAATGGGGAGGAAATGGAAGCGTCGTTTCAGATGAACTTCCGGTACCAACCTTGGGAGTTGTTTAACAGATCTCGGAGTCGGAAATTAAGTAATGGCGGATACTTTTTCCGGATCCGTACGAATAATCCCATTGCCCACAATATGACCCAAGTATCGGACTTCTCTCAGACACAATGACTCCCAGTTGGATCATTCTGTCTAGTTCCGGTTAAATTAGTTTGTCCATTGCAGGGGAAATAAGAAAATGGCGCTGTTTATTGGTTTCAAAGAACCAACATCAATGGTATGCGTAATCAAATCAAATCCCAGACCTTCTTTAATGGATGAGGGAAACAAGACAATTACACGGCGCAGTTGATTCATTTCGATTTCGGCCAAAAGTTATTGATTCGATTTGCTCAATTCTATAGTTTTAAGTTAGCTGATCAGTTCCACAGGCACAAGATCGAAGGATTTCCAAAAATCGATTTTAAGGTACAGGTCCCGTGACAAATTTGGAATAAAAAATATTGTCAATGGATTAGACAAACCTCGGAAAATTACACTCGTTTTTACCTGACCGATAACACTTTGAGATTTACCGTCTGCTGTTCTAACGAAGTAATTTAATTTTTTGAAAGGCTTTTTAGAGGCAATGAAATCTCGTGCAGTCTGTGCACAGATGCAGCTCATTGAAGCACCCGTAACAATAACCCAATTGGAGATTTTTCAAATATACTAACCTCTTCATAAGGCCTAATGTCATTTGGTTTATCGAAAATAGAAGCTACAAAATTGTTCCTATTTCTATTCACTGTTTCCCGAAAAGATCGAAGTCACAGACTAGATTATGGCGGAGTAGGATTATTGAATATGCGTTTGCGTTTCTCAATGTATTGAGTGAGTCGCACATAGAACGGTTTTGATACTTACATTTTGGTATTTTCTGGTTTTCCAATCATGGAAGTAAAGTCAGGTGGTTCTGTATGTCTGGTAATTATTGCTACACTGTTTACAATTTGGTTGGTTTGGTACACATTTGAAGTGCCACACCCGCAACAAAACATGGTCTTTTCGCTTACACAGATATGTCCACTTCATCTGTAAATTTCAACTTGTTAACGATTTTGTTGCAATTTCTTCATCGCATTGTTCGTTGTCTTCTTCACGAGTATCGGATGTAATTTCCACTTCGCCATTCAGTTCTGAATCCTATCTACGCGCCATATTTGTTTTGGTGAATTATAGTTTCCGATATGCATCTTGTATAAAAAACTCACTTCTCCTGCAAATATCTTGTAGATGCGTTACCGAGTATATCTGCAGGTTTAAGAGTTCATGCTCGATTTCGGGATGCAGATTTCTGCGTAGGATCTCTACCATTGCATTTTCCGGCAGTGGACTTCATAACCGATCTGCATGGTCCAGGACTAATTCATAATATGAACTGAAGCTTTCATTCGATTTTTGTTTCCGGTTCCTTATCATTTCCCGGAAGTCAAAGTCGGTTCGCGAATCCCTATATTGCCTCCACAGCCCAGCGCATAAATTCGGCCAGATAATTTCTAGAACTGACTTATGGTATCGCCAGAACCAGTCGTTGGTTTTACCTTCAAACAGTGAACTTACGTTGCAACACAATATTATCCCTAGGGTCGATGAATTTCAACTTCCAGTTGAACATTATGTGACCTACTTTTTCGACGCGAAGAACCAGGCCGGAATTGGTTTGAACTCCTTGTGACGCTGGAGAATTATGACCGGAAAAAATATCAGCTGGAATGTTTGCTTGACCGACTAGTGGCAAGCCAAGTAACTGCTCCATAGGCTGTTGCTTTAACACACTAACAGAGGCATTTGTTGTTGTTCTGGTGTTTGGTGGTTTGAACTATGAGCATTTACAGTTTGAGGATTTTTAAGACTGATGGGTCTGAAACCTTCTTCAATATTTGTTTCAATTAATTTTGACAGGCTTTGACTGAGGGCTGACAGCATATCAGCTTGTTGTGCCCCAACGGTAGCCGTGACCACATTTCGAATATCTACAATACGATCGATAGGGGAACGCGATACAGATGTTCCAGCCGACTCTTGTCTAACACCTGGGACCTGTTGTGACGTCGAAGGGTGTATGGACGAATTTTCAGCAGATGTTTGCTTTTGAGTCTGTAGTCTTTTTTTCAGAATTCAAGAATTCCATTATAATTTCTATTCTCACATATTTGACAAGTTACATTAGTAATGTAACCACACTTATATCACAGTGTCAATTAAAGCCAAAAGTACAAATTGGTTTATTACCAAATCTTTGAAAATTCTCTCGTACTTCGATATGAACATATTATGTTATCTTAGCATCTGAGTTTAAAGTGTGTAATGTTCCTCTGTCAATCTGTCAAGAGGTTATAAATGCTCCCGAAAATTCTCATGCGGTTCCTTGCGACAATTTCGAAGTAGATGGTGATCCTTAATTAATGATCATTTATGACCAAATTCATATTTCAAAGCATACTTCAACTTGCTCCAATGTCTTATGCCTGACTGACTCCTGACGAAAATTCTTGCCACTCCCTTCAGCAACTGTTTCTCATTGATACACTTTTCCCGCCATCAAACCATGTACGTTCCTCGAATCCTTCGATCCACTTTTCCTTCGATCCACATCTCTACTGTTGCATGATTGGAACCAGTGAACGTATTCCATGAGTCGCGAAGGGTGAATGCGAAGCGATCTTCAGCTGGTTAAATTTTTGAGGCTTCATTGTATTCTGATCCCTCAGTGGCCTAAACAGTCAACCCATATTAATTAAATTGTTTGTCCTATAAAGTCGATTTTTGCCCCACAGTTGATAACTTTTACAATTTTTAACTCATCGCAACCATTAAAAATAAAATATATTGATAAATACAGTTCAATACAGTTTAAAATACGAATAACAGTGTTATAATGTTCATAATGATAACGTATTTTCAATATCCAATGATGCTGTATTCGCGTTTATGTCTTACTGTTGTAACTTATATTGTTCTTCTTCACTATTTACTCTTCACAATTTCTCTAGTCTTTGCTATGGCATGTTTTACTATTGACTTTTTTTTCATGATTTTTCACTTTATTCTTTATTCTCACATTTTTTATTTCTGTGCACTCACGATCGGGTTAATTTGTTAATTTTTCACAAATCACTGATTAACTATTCTTTTGCAACTGTCAGTGCGTCTTCATTCAGTCCGTATCTTCCTGTGCAGTTTAATCTGCACGTCTCAAATGAAGAAAGATAATGGTCCCGGGCTTTAGACGGCCCGAACCGGAAATTTGCCGGGTATTCGAGATATCGAGATATATATATGATTGAAGTAAATACAAGCTCACAAACAAATATGCTAAATGTCAAAATAAATTGCTTTGTATGCCATCACACAAATTATGTTTAAAAGTAATTTTAAATTATTTGCATTCCCATATTTATTATTGATAAAATTGAGTGTCTTATCATTTTAGTAACTTGTTTTCAACTACTGTTGGTTTGTATATATGCAGGTGAGGAAAAATAAAACCATATATATAGCACATATAAATACTGTGCATTTGGTGAAGTGAACTGGTGATTGTATTCATAACGAAATGCCATGACAAGGCGGAAGTTGATCGTGGGAAAATTTTCACAAGAATGCTAAAATTGATTTAATATTGTTTATAAATAATTAAATTAAAAAATTTAAAGTGACAATAAACACAACATGATAAAACAAAAAATATACAAAATATATTATTTCGTGATATCTTACTTAAAATTCAAAATTCACTGTCACTGAGCTACAAACATTTTGTTTAATTATTTGAACAATATGTGATTTTTAATCGTATAAATAATTAAAAATGAAAGTATATAGTGTTATATAATCTAATAATAATTAATTACATTGAATATATGAAATTATGAACAAAGGTTAGCAAGATTGTTTCGGGTGCAGTAACACTCTAGGCCATAACACTCTATCATATTTCTTAGTCACAGTTTCTGAATTGTTATTTATGTTTGAGAACAAATTCAAAAAATTAATTGAAAATTTGACAGATTTTACTCAATTGTACTCGCTATACTATAGATGAGATAAATTTATAATTTTATTTAATTTTTTTTTTAATTTAAATTTAAATTTTTTAAATTTAAATAATTAGGTACGTTGCAAGCAGTTTTTACTGCTATTTTCTTACACCCTCACGGAGAAGTGAATGTCTTTGTTTAATAAAATTTCGTGGTCGGTGACAAGGGGTCACGGGGGTTAGTAACAAAACAAATCTTCCGCAATATAATGTATTCTTAAGCTTTCTTATAAATATTACTTAATTAATTTAAATATATAATAAATTAAATTAATATTTATATTTAATGAAATATGTCTGGATCGATGCTAAGAATTGAACAACTGCACAGTTGTAATTGCATTTAGATACTAATTTAATAATCAAAAATATCTGATATATATCTAATATACACAAATAGTGTTCAAAAACTAAGAGATAAAAGCACTTTGAAAATCTATAGTCCTTTTGATGTTTGGTCCAAAGCACATTCGTTCCAATTCCAGATGCGTGGCATTCATATTTTGAAAAACTGCACTGCCATGATAGTTCAGAATATTCATTATAGAGTCAATAATATTTGTATGCCTTATTCTAATAAAAGTAGAAATTGTATGATACAAATTAAATTTTATCAATATACATCTCCTTCTGCCTTCTGTGAATTTTCATTTTTTTCTTATATCCCTTAGTTAATTCTGAATTGTCTCCAATAGCCATTATATTTTTTAAAAATATATGTAGTAGAATATTATAGTATATTGTTACTTTATTGATATGTTACTTATTCATAATCTACTTTTTTTTGTGAAAAGTTCAGTTTGGAAAATATTTCAATAAAGCAAGACTTATTTTTGATAATAATTGAATAATAATCTAAAACGAATAAGGATACCACATATATAAAAATATATTCTTTACTTTTTATAAATTCAGCACATGCGAAATGTGAATGTACAATTATTGCTTTAAAATTCAAAACAGTCCTATAGAAAAAGGAAAGAACAGAAAATATCAATATAATATAATATAATATAATATAATATAATATAATATAATATAATATAATATAATATAATATAATATAATATAATATAATATAATATAATATAATATAATATAATATAATATAATATAATATAATATAATATAATAACAATCTAATAATAATATCTAACAAAAAAATCCATTTGGAGCAATGAAGAGATATGAATACAAATTACCAGATTCTAAAAAAACTATAAGTATCAAATATTTTAACATCTAGTTAATATAAAAAAAATTAAATGATTACTTCTAGGCTAAACACAAAAAAAATCACATAATTATGGTGTTATAAATCTCTCGGCGATTAATGGCAAACTAAAACACGAGCAGGATACATTGCAAAAGTTGAGCCAAAAACAGATCATGTTTACCTAGAGATAGCATTAGCATGAATTAGTTTCGTTTATTTTTTTTTATCGTTTCGTATTTTTTGTTTTTTATATTATTAAATATGTATTCACATTCTTGTTAAATGTAATACAATTAATGGATAATTATGTTAGAATTTAATTTAAATTTTTAAGTTGTAATGTGCATCAAGTCTCGCTTAAGCAGTGATTATGTTTATCGACAGAATCGAACTGTATTTCCACTCTTCTTTGTTTTGTTTTGGTCTTCATTCATTTGTATAACGATAGGGAGAGAGAGAAGAAATGCAGTCGCTGTCAATTCACAGCCTCTCAAGCCTCGCTTCTTGCTTCTCGTTTCTCTCTCGCTACCTGGCACATATGAATATATGCGAAGAAGACCGAACAGAATACAAAAAAAAAATTGTCGAGAGACTTACTTTGGATCTCCAACGATGAAAGATCGTTCATTCGGGGTTTGTAGAGCCAATTTTGGTAACGCTGTAACAAGAAGAGAAGAGAGGCGAGGGAAATTTAAGTGCAACAATGTAGACATGTGCAGATTCCGCAGCATGATTCGCTCGCATTGATATCAGTGTGCAGCGATCTTGCACTTTTATTTCTCTTTTGTTTTTGCACTCGCGGAAGTGAAACCGGAAATTAACGATGTATCTGGTTTTACATTTACTTCGCGGGAAATTGTTCTGTATAACTATTATTTTATATCATACTAAAGTTAACAGCATGTGATGTTCTTGTTCTCGACGGTGGTGGACCACTACCAAATTACTGAACTAATAACATAACATTTCAATTTTTTCCTTTTCTTTTAAATTAATCTACTTCTTAAACTACATTATACTAAACAGAACTAAACTAAATCACGAACGCGGATTCAGCGACGATCGGGACTGGAATTCGTTGATACAGTGTACATTTTTCATTTTTTCTTTTCTTTTAAATTATTCTACTTCTTAAACTTAAAACTTAATCTCGAACGCGGCTTCAGCGGCGATTGGCACTGGAATTCGTTGATACAATGCACAGCATGTTTCGGACACTTATCTTTGAATTAGACCGTGACCGATTGTACACATTTTTACAGTACGACTTTTATTTATTTCTCGACTCTTTCATCTTTGATTGGTTTGTAATATCCATGTTTTAGATGTTTTAAATTATGAGTGCCCAATATCTGATAACGCTTGTAGCGGAATTTTGGTGTTATTGCAGCAAATCTTTTGTGTGATACGTGCCTAATATGCGGTCCTGCAAATCCTCCAATTCGTAATAATAACTTCTTAATTTTCTCCGCACACGAGGTTTCACGAATGACGGGGCTAATTTGGCATAATATTCCTTTTAGAAGTCTCTCAGTCGGAAATTTCTTCGGAAAAAACTTATTGGCCAACCGCATACGTTATTATTCTAGAGCGCAAATTATATCGTACCTCTATTCGATCTTGTCGTTCAACATTTATAATGTTCGAAGCAACCTGTATGTTGATTTACCGTCTGTGATTATGAACTGACCAAAAGCCATGAAATAGGGTGATATGCCAAATGCCGAGTGGGTAGATAATCACAATGCGCAGCGATCAAGGTTCCAAGCAAATGTCCGTTAATGGGGAGGAAATGGAAGCGTCGTTTCAGATGAACTTCCGGTACCAACCTTGGGAGTCGGAAATTAAGTAATGGCGGATACTTTTTCCGGATCCGTACGAATACTCCCATTGCCCACAATATGACCCAAGTATCGGACTTCTCTCAGACACAATGACTCCCAGTTGGATCATTCTGTCTAGTTCCGGTTAAATTAGTTTGTCCATTGCAGGGGAAATAAGAAAATGGCGCTGTTTATTGGTTTCAAAGAACCAACATCAATGGTATGCGTAATCAAATTAAATCCCAGACCTTCTTTAATGGATGAGGGAAACAAGACAATTAAACGGTGCAGTTGATTCATTTCGATTTCGGCCAAAAGTTATTGATTCGATTTGCTCAATTCTGTAGTTTTAAGTTAGCTGATCAGTTCCACAGGCACAAGATCGAAGGATTTCCAAAAATCGATTTTAAGGTACAGGTCCCGTGACAAATTTGGAATAAAAAATATTGTCAATGGATTAGACAAACCTCAGAAAATTACACTCGTTTTTACCTGACCGATAACACTTTGAGATTTACCGTCTGCTGTTCTAACGAAGTAATTTAATTTTTTGAAAGGCTTTTTAGAGGCAATGAAATCTCATGCAGTCTGTGCACAGATGCAGCTCATTGAAGCACCCGTAACAATAACCCAATTGGAGATTTTTCAAATATACTAACCTCTTCATAAGGCCTAATGTCATTTGGTTTATCGAAAATAGAAGCTACAAAATTGTTCCTATTTCTATTCACTGTTTCCCGAAAAGATCGAAGTCACAGACTAGATTATGGCGGAGTAGGATTATTGAATATGCGTTTGCGTTTCTCAATGTATTGAGTGAGTCGCACATAGAACGGTTTTGATACTTACATTTTGGTATTTTCTGGTTTTCCAATCATGGAAGTAAAGTCAGGTGGTTCTGTATGTCTGGTAATTATTGCTACACTGTTTACAATTTGGTTGGTTTGGTACACATTTGAAGTGCCACACCCGCAACAAAACATGGTCTTTTCGCTTACACAGATATGTCCACTTCATCTATAAATTTCAACTTGTTAACGATTTTGTTGCAATTTCTTCATCGCATTGTTCGTTGTCTTCTTCACGAGTATCGGATGTAATTTCCACTTCGCCATTCAGTTCTGAATCCTATCTACGCGCCATATTTGTTTTGGTGAATTATAGTTTCCGATATGCATCTTGTATAAAAAACTCACTTCTCCTGCAAATATCTTGTAGATGCGTTACCGAGTATATCTGCAGGTTTAAGAGATCATGCTCGATTTCGGGATGCAGATTTCTGCGTAGGATCTCTACCATTGCATTTTCCGGCAGTGGACTTCATAACCGATCTGCATGGTCCAGGACTAATTCATAATATGAATTGAAGCTTTCATTCGATTTTTGTTTCCGGTCCCTTATCATTTCCCGGAAGTCAAAGTAGGTTCGCGAATCCCTATATTGCGTCCACAGCCCAGCGCATAAATTCGGCCAGATAATTTCTAGAACTGACTTATGGTATCGCCAGAACCAGTCGTAGGTTTTACCTTCAAACAGTGAACTTACGTTGCAACACAATATTATCCCTAGGGTCGATGAATTTCAACTTCCAGTTGAACATTATGTGACCTACTTTTTCGACGCGAAGAACCAGGCCGGAATTGGTTTGAACTCCTTGTGACGCTGGAGAATTATGACCGAAAAAAATATCAGCTGGAATGTTTGCTTGACCGACTAGTGGCAAGCCAAGTAACTGCTCCATAGGCTGTTGCTTTAACACACTAACAGAGGCATTTGTTGTTGTTCTGGTGTTTGGTGGTTTGAACTATGAGCATTTACAGTTTGAGGATTTTTAAGACTAATGCGTCTGAAACCTTCTTCAATATTTGTTTCGATTAGTTTTGACAGGCTTTGACTGAGGGCTAACAGCATATCAGCTTGTTGTGCCCCAACGGCAGCCGTGACCACATTTCGAATGTATACAATTCGATCGATAAGGGAACGCGTTACAGAAGTTCCAGCCGACTCTTGTCTAACATCTGGGACCTGTTGTGACATCGAAGGGTGTACGGGCGAATTTTCAGCAGATGTTTGCTTTTGAGTCTGTAGTCGCGTTTGGTGTGTAGTTGGTTCAGTTGTTTTCTGCGGTATAAAGACCTTTGGGAGATCCTTCGAAATGCAACGCCCACCACACACTGGATAAATATTTAGCGATACAAGCCTTATGGAAGCTGTGTCCGCAAGGTGTTTTGATTTTGTGCCACAAAACATTTATGTCATAATTATAAATTTGGCAGGTGCCCAAGGTGAAAATAGTAATGGGAAATTTTAGTGCAACAATGTTGCGGCAACAATATGTATATGTAACAAATTACCGTCGCCACTTTGTGTCGAGCAATAGAAATGTGTGTGAGAAAATTACTCACACAAACACCATTGCGTGCATTGGGTCAATGCGACCAACTCCAAATGTCTAACGAATTTCAAATATTAACACCACTTTTCTTAACCAAAACCACAGTCAGTGCTCCAGGTCTGCACCTGCCACCACTGCGATTTCTCACAACTCTCTTCCGACGCATGGATACTAGAGAATAAGAAAATTATTCGCTACGTTTTTCCCTATACTCACGAACCGTCTACACTCTTCAGTTTCCGACTTTTTATGAATTAGAAGTTTTTATTTTGATCCGTGTCAATAAAAGTTCGAAATCCCAAGATTGGCGGATCTCGACCACTTATGACGATCCGTTTCCAGACGTTGGAAACGGTGTTAGATATTCCAAATGAATTTCCAATTGGATTAATCTGATCAAACTCGCTTCTGTTGAACAGTCTCTTGCTATTTCAATAAATTAGCTGATAACAGATATCAGCGGCACAAGCAAATTAACCATGATATTACCAGTACGATAATTATGAGAAATTAAGTCCGCTAGTTTCGAACTTCGATCTCAAATTGTATCGGCATTTTAAAGTAAATAGCAAGAGATCACTTGCTCAGCATAGAGTTCGATATTGATATCTGCATAGAGAAAACCCATTAGAATTTATTCCGAATATTTTTATATATTGTTTTAATTTCAATTTTACGTCGTCATCAACATGTGGTTTATCGACAGAATCGAACCGTATTTCCACTCTTCTTTGTTTTGTTTTGGTCTTCATTCATTTGTATAACGATAGGGAGAGAGAGAAGAAATGCAGTCGCTGTCAAATCACAGCCTCTCAAGCCTCGCTTCTTGCTTCTCGTTTCTCTCTCGCTACCTGGCACATATGAATATATGCGAAGAAGACCGAACAGAATACAAAAAAAAAAAATTGTCGAGAGACTTACTTTGGATCTTGTTCTCCAACGATGAAAGATCGTTCATTCGGGGTTTGTAGAGCCAATTTTGGTAACGCTGTAACAAGAAGAGAAGAGAGGCGAGGGAAATTTAAGTGCAACAATGTAGACATGTGCAGATTCCGCAGCATGATTCGCTCGCATTGATATCAGTGTGCAGCGATCTTGCACTTTTATTTCTCTTTTGTTTTTGTACTCGCGGAAGTAAAACCGGAAATTAACGGTGTATCTGGTTTTACATTTACTTCGCGGGAAATTGTTCTGTATAACTATTATTTTATATCATACTAAAGTTAACAGCATGTGATGTTCTTGTTCTCGACGGTGGTGGACCACTACCAAATTACTGAACTAATAACATAACATTTCAATTTTTTCCTTTTCTTTTAAATTAATCTACTTCTTAAACTACATTATACTAAACAGAACTAAACTAAATCACGAACGCGGATTCAGCGACGATCGGGACTGGAATTCGTTGATACAGTGTACATTTTTCATTTTCTCTTTTCTTTTAAATTATTCTACTTCTTAAACTTAAAACTTAATCTCGAACGCGGCTTCAGCAGCGATTGGCACTGGAATTCGTTGATACAATGCACAGCATGTTTCGGACACTTATCTTTGAATTAGACCGTGACCGATTGTACACATTTTTACAGTACGACTTTTATTTACTTCTCGACTCTTTCATCTTTGATTGGTTTGTAATATCCATGTTTTAGATGTTTTAAATTATGAGTGCCCAAAATCTGATAACGCTTGTAGCGGAATTTTGGTGTTATTGCAGCAAATCTTTTGTGTGATACGTGCCTAATATGCGGGCCTGCAAATCCTCCAATTCGTAATAATAACTTCCTAATTTTCTCCGCACACGCGCTTTCACGAATGACGGGGCTAATTTGGCATTATATTCCTTTTAGAAGTCTCTCAGCCGGAATTTTCTTCGGAAAACTTATTGGCCAACCGCATACGTTATTATTCTAGAGCGCAAATTATATCGTACCTCTATTCGATCTTGTCGTTCAACATTTGTAATGTTCGAAGCAACCTGTATGTTGATGCGTTTGTGAACATGAACTGACTAAAAGCCATGAAATAGGGTGATATGCCAAATGCCGAGTGGGTAGATAATCACAATGCGCAGCGATCAAGGTTCCAAGCAAATGTCCGTTAATGGGGAGGAAATGGAAGCGTCGTTTCAGATGAACTTCCGGTACCAACCTTGGGAGTTGTTTAACAGATCTCGGAGTCGGAAATTAAGTAATGGCGGATACTTTTTCCGGATCCGTACGAATAATCCCATTGCCCACAATATGACCCAAGTATCGGACTTCTCTCAGACACAATGACTCCCAGTTGGATCATTCTGTCTAGTTCCGGTTAAATTAGTTTGTCCATTGCAGGGGAAATAAGAAATAAGTTTATTGGTTTCAAAGAACCAACATCAATGGTATGCGTAATCAAATTAAATCCCAGACCTTCTTTAATGGATGAGGGAAACAAGACAATTAAACGGTGCAGTTGATTCATTTCGATTTCGGCCAAAAGTTATTGATTCGATTTGCTCAATTCTATAGTTTTAAGTTAGCTGATCAGTTCCACAGGCACAAGATCGAAGGATTTCCAAAAATCGATTTTAAGGTACAGGTCCCGTGACAAATTTGGAATAAAAAATATTGTCAATGGATTAGACAAACCTCAGAAAATTACACTCGTTTTTACCTGACCGATAACACTTTGAGATTTACCGTCTGCTGTTCTAACGAAGTAATTTAATTTTTTGAAAGGCTTTTTAGAGGCAATGAAATCTCGTGCAGTCTGTGCACAGATGCAGCTCATTGAAGCACCCGTAACAATAACCCAATTGGAGATTTTTCAAATATACTAACCTCTTCATAAGGCCTAATGTCATTTGATTTATCGAAAATAGAAGCTACAAAATTGTTCCTATTTCTATTCACTGTTTCCCGAAAAGATCGAAGTCACAGACTAGATTATGGCGGAGTAGGATTATTGAATATGCGTTTGCGTTTCTCAATGTATTGAGTGAGTCGCACATAGAACGGTTTTGATACTTACATTTTGGTATTTTCTGGTTTTTCAATCATGGAAGTAAAGTCAGGTGGTTCTGTATGTCTGGTAATTATTGCTACATTGTTTACAATTTGGTTGGTTTGGTACACATTTGAAGTGCCACACCCGCAACAAAACATGGTCTTTTCGCTTACACAGATATGTCCACTTCATCTATAAATTTCAACTTGTTAACTTGTAATTTTCACTTCGCCATTCAGTTCTGAATCCTATCTACGCGCCATATTTGTTTTGGTGAATTATAGTTTCCGATATGCATCTTGTATAAAAAACTCACTTCTCCTGCAAATATCTTGTAGATGCGTTACCGAGTATATCTGCAGGTTTAAGAGATCATGCTCGATTTCGGGATGCAGATTTCTGCGTAGGATCTCTACCATTGCATTTTCCGGCAGTGGACTTCATAACCGATCTGCATGGTCCAGGACTAATTCATAATATGAATTGAAGCTTTCATTCGATTTTTGTTTCCGGTCCCTTATCATTTCCCGGAAGTCAAAGTAGGTTCGCGAATCCCTATATTGCCTCCACAGCCCAGCGCATAAATTCGGCCAGATAATTTCTAGAACTGACTTATGGTATCGCCAGAACCAGTCGTTGGTTTTACCTTCAAACAGTGAACTTACGTTGCAACACAATATTATCCCTAGGGTCGATGAATTTCAACTTCCAGTTGAACATTATGTGACCTACTTTTTCGACGCGAAGAACCAGGCCGGAATTGGTTTGAACTCCTTGTGACGCTGGAGAATTATGACCGGAAAAAATATCAGCTGGAATGTTTGCTTGACCGACTAGTGGCAAGCCAAGTAACTGCTCCATAGGCTGTTGCTTTAACACACTAACAGAGGCATTTGTTGTTGTTCTGGTGTTTGGTGGTTTGAACTATGAGCATTTACAGTTTGAGGATTTTTAAGACTAATGCGTCTGAAACCTTCTTCAATATTTGTTTCGATTAGTTTTGACAGGCTTTGACTGAGGGCTGACAGCATATCAGCTTGTTGTGCCCCAACGGCAGCCGTGACCACATTTCGAATGTATACAATTCGATCGATAAGGGAACGCGTTACAGAAGTTCCAGCCGACTCTTGTCTAACATCTGGGACCTGTTGTGACGTCGAAGGGTGTACGGGCGAATTTTCAGCAGATGTTTGCTTTTGAGTCTGTAGTCGCGTTTGGTGTGTAGTTGGTTCAGTTGTTTTCTGCGGTATAAAGACCTTTGGGAGATCCTTCGAAATGCAACGCCCACCACACACTGGATAAATAGTTAGCGATACAAGCCTTATGGAAGCTGTGTCCGCAAGGTGTTTTGATTTTGTGCCACAAAACATTTATGTCATAATTATAAATTTGGCAGGTGCCCAAGGTGAAAATAGTAATGGGAAATTTTAGTGCAACAATGTTGCGGCAACAATACACACATGTGCAGATTCCGTAGCATGATTCGCTCGCCTAGCTATCAGTGTGCAGCGATCTTGCACTATTATTTCTCTTTTGTTTTTTTTTTTTTGTTTCTCACTTCTGCGAGTGCAGAAGTGAAACCGGAAATAAACGGTATATCGGTTTTACATTTACTTCGCGGGAAATTGTTCTTTATTACTATTATTTTATTTATTTATTTTTTTATTTATTATTTATTTATGTTGCTTCTCTTTGCAACATGTATCCCGACGGAGGTGGACCACTAACAAATGAATTATCTAAAAACTTCACTTTTTTTCTTCATCTTTTCTTTTAAATTAATCTACTTCGTATGAATCTACTTCTTAGTGAGTGCCCAAAATCTGATAACGCTTGTAGCGAAATTTTGGTGTTATTGCAGCAAATCTTTTGTGTGATACGTGCCTAAGATGTGATCATGCAAATCCTCCAATTCGTAATTAGAACTTCCTAATTTTCTCCGCACACGCGCTTTCACGAATGATGGGGCTAATTTGGCATTATATCCCTTTTGAAGTCGCTCTTCGGAAAACTTATTATTCAAGAGCGCAAATTATATCGTACCTCTATTCGATCTTGTCATCCAACATTTGTAATGTTCGAAGCAAACTGTATGTTGATGCGTTTGTGATCATGTACTGACCAAAGGCCATGAAATAGAGTGATACGCCAATTGCCGAGTGAGTAGATGATCGCAATGCGCAGTGATCAAGGTTCCACGCAAATGAACGTTTATTTTTCACCAGGTCCGTTACAATTCAGAAGTGGGATACGGTCCACAGAATCCTGACAAATTTTTTTACAAAAAATTAAATTATGTGCTGAAAAATAAAGAGTTCAGAAAATTAATACGTGAAATAAAGAAAGACAAAGTTCGGCAAAAAATTCGAATTGTTCGTTGAAGCATCAGAAAAGTGTGAATATTTGGAAACATAAAGTGAAGCAAAAGACAGAAGAGAATGAGAAATTAAGACAAAGAGACGTGAGATAAAGAAAGACAAAGTTCGAAAGTGAGAAAAGTGTATCAGAAAAGTGTGAATATTTGGAAATACAAAGTAAAGAAAAAGACAGAAAAGTGTGCATCAAAGAAAGACACAATTTTGCAATGATCTCCGCAAACGAATATAATGCGGTACAGCTGCGCAATTGGTTGTTGGGGTTATCAACAAGTTGCACAAAAAGTACGTCGATAATGCGATTGAACGATGTGAGTGTCGAAGCACGCGGAGTGTGCCCAGAAGTCTTCGACAACTGCGCCGGCGCAGAGGCACAGCAACGGGAAGCCGTCGACGACAACGATGCTGTCGCACAACAACAAAGGGACGATGAAGACAGCCGTGATGATGATTTCGTTGCAGACACAAAGTAAGAAAGTAAGAGAAGATTATGAGTGCAACTGAGAGAGACAATTATGAGCGAGAAATAAACATATTGCGACGTGAGAGAGAACGCATTTTTGATGAAAGTGGCACAAGTCGAAAATGTCCGTCCAGTGGTTGCAGAATGTGATCGAATATGTTCAATCGAACCAAACAAAGTCGCTGATGCTATTCAGTGTGATGATGCCGTGCCGTTCAGTGCACATAAAGATTTGCTCCCTGAATATGATGTGGAATCGTCATCAGAGACGTAGGTTGCGCAATTGCAGAGTCTCGGTAGAGTATATAGAGTTGCTGAGCCGACATTACTTGCGTTGCTAGTCAGCAAAATGAAAGGAAGAGCTCAGTTGTGGGTGCACTCCAGACCGAACTACATTGACGAGAGCATAAACAGCTTGGTGCGTCAAATCTTGGTGCGTTCAATGCTATACTACACCGGAACAGGTGCGAGAAGCCTTCAAAAAAAAAATTCAGTTGCCTAAACGCTTCAATCAACACGTCCCGAAGAGTACGGTTCCTCAATCGGCAAGGAACATTCGATGTTTTATTTGTAACTGCGCGGGACACTTAGAAGCTGATCGTATGAAACCGAAGAGGGAGCTTGGAGCTTGCTTCGCTTGTAGAAGTCTCCAGCATAAAGTTTCTGTTTGTCCAGAAAGGAAGAAGCCGGTATAATCGCAGGAGAAAAATGATTATGTGTTGGAACTTAGAAAAGGTTCTCGCGTGCTACATGTCGATGCACTTAATCGAAGTACAAATATTTTAGTAGAGTCCAACACCTTCGAGGAAAACTTAGTTATTTGTCAAGGGAGAGATAAAGAATTGGGTAAATTACGAGAATTACTAGACAAATCAGAACACAAATTGTATGAAATGCGAAATGGTGTAATTTATAGGAAAAAAGAAGATGGATCAGTATTATTCTGTGTTCCTAAAGATTTGAAGGAGCATATTTTATACAAATACCATGACGAGATGGGACATGTAGGTATTGACAAAGTAGTAGAAGCAATATCAGAGACATATTGGATTTCAAAATTACGAAACAAAGTTAGAACACATATAGGAAATTGTATAAAATGTATCGTTTACTCATCGAAACAAGGTAAGGGTGAAGGTTTTTTGAACATAGATCACCTTAATGATTTAGGAAACAATGTGGATAAACAAAGCCACAGTAATATTAGGAAAAAAGAATAATTAGTTCAGAAGAAACTTCAATCTTATAATAAAAAGTATTTTGAAAACAAACGCCAGAAACCCACAAAATATATAGAAGGTGATTATGATATGATTCGAAATTTTGATTCAAATTCTGGCATATCCAAAAAGCTCATTCCAAAGTTCAAGGGTCTGTACAAAGTTGCGAAGGTTTTGAGGCATGATACGTATGTGCTAGAAGACGTAGAAGGTTTTCAACAGAACTCAATATAAAGGTGTGTGGGCTGTTAGCAATATGCGCCGCCGGTACAAAGGACGACGGTTGTCAGATAATAGTTGACACTCGAGCTCAGGAGATCTCATGGACGGCCGAGTTGTAGCAATATGTATATATATGTATAAGCCATCCTGTCATCATTGTATATTCTCCCTTACCCTGTGCATATCCCCGTTAAGATCTCGTTATCCTCGCTCACACTCCTCTAGTTCATAAGCTATTGCCCATCTCTTTCCCACTCATAGTACGTAAGCATAGCATGTAAGTTAATTTTTATCGAGAGCGTCAGAATAAATTGAGAAGTCAAAGTGTAAACACGTAGTTTTACTCAGCTATTACACTGCGAACCTCTAAATGTTTGGTGAATGATTCAGAAATATCAACACATCATCTAAATAAATAAATACTTCGGTTCTTAGATGAGCAGGAACTACCTTATTCATCAGGCGAGATATTGTTTGTGGTACATTAATGAAATCTCGTGTATGTCTAGTAATTATTGCTACAATTTTTAAAATTTGGTTGGTTTGGTACACATTTGAAGTGCCACATCCGCATCAAAACACGGTCATGATATGCCCACTTCATGTACAAGTTTCAACATGTTAACGATATTGTTGCAATTTCTTCATCGTATTGTTCGTTGTCTTCGTCACGAGTATCGGAAGTAATTTCCACTTCGTCATCCAATTCTGGATCCTACCTACGCGTCATATTTGTTTTGGTGAATTGTGGTTTCCGATATACATTTTGTATAAAAAACTCAAAAAACTTCTCCTGCAAATATCTTATAGATACGATACCGAGTATATCTGTAGGTTTAAGAGTTCATGCTGGATTTCGGGAAGCAGATTTCTGCGTAGGATCTCTACCATTGCATTTTCCGGCAGTTGACTTCATAACCGATTTTGACAGGCTTTGGCTGACAGCTGACAGCATATCAGCTTGTTTTGCCCCAACGGCAACGGTGACCACATTTCGAATATATACAATTCGATAGGGGAACGCGTTACAGAAGTTCCAGCCGACTTTTATCTAACATCTGGGACCTGTTGTGACGTCGAAGGGTGTACGGACGAATTTTCAGCAGATGTTTGCTTTTGAGTCTGTAGTCGCGTTTGGTGTGTGGTTGGTTCAGTTGTTTTCTGCGGTATAAAGACCTTTGGGAAATCCTTCGAAATATAACGCCCACCACACACTGGACATATGTTGCTCATAAGCTGATGTTTAGCGATACAAACCTTATGAAAGCTTTGTCCGCAAGGTGTTCTGATAGTAACTAATAACGATATGAATATTAATAAAGGATACAGAGAATATGATAGTCGTATGAGTACTTTAATTTCGGAGTACTCAGTCCAAGCCCATTGGCATATAAGGGCTAAAAACGGTAACCCAGGTAATTTTAAGGAGTTAGATAAGAAAGGTTGTTACCAGATCCGAAGTTGGCAATAGGTACTCGAATTAGAACTTAACTTTTATTCCTAACGCCTCTCAGGATACAATTGCTATTTTATCGGGATCATAATGGTAAAGACGTAGTTGCCTCAATCTCGAAAATTCTAGCCAAAGGCTTAGATGAAAATAAAAATAGGGGGATAGAGATAGAAATCTGGAGAGAACGAAGAAGGGATGTTGTCTTGTATTCATTGCGGTTCGAACTGTGCTCTTCGGCTCAAGATCGACGTTCCGCTGATGATACACAACTTTCTATATACCGGAATCAAATGTATAGTAATGCTTGTTAACTGTGATATCATTCTACACATTTCCTATCACCGCTACCAAACAAAGGAAGCTTTAAGCCGAGAAAAAAAAATTTGGAGGATCCACATAAAGTCTAAAAAGCATGATTAATACGTGTTTGGCCCCACGTTGGGCGCGAAATTAATTATAGCATGCAACTGAATGGCTCGATCAAACCAGCTAGGTTGAATTTGGGATAAGAACAGGAAGCGGATGCACCCAAAAGTTTCCGGCTCTAGCTCATCGGCTAGTGGAATCTTGTTTCCAGTTGCTGGATCGTCATATTCAATTTGGCTTTCAGCACATTCAGGCATGAATGGAAGGGATGCGTGCGAAAAAGAAGGAAGTACAGTGAAAAAAAAAATTATTATAGAGTTAAAAATTTTTCCATGATTAATGGCAAACAAAAACAAGAGCAGGATACATTGCAGAAGTTAAGCCAAAAACAGATGATAAGATAAGGCGAGAATTAGTTTCGTTTATTGTTTTTTTTTTTGTATTGTTTTGTTTTTGTCTATTTTTATTTTTTTTAATATTTATTCACTTTCTTTTTAACTGTAATACCATTAATGGATAATTATGTTACCATTTGATTTCGATTTTTAAGTTGTTATGTATATCAAGTCTCGCTCAAGCGGTAACCATATTTATCGACAGAAGCGAACTGTATTTCGCCACTCTTCTTTGTTTTGTTTTGGTCTTCATTCATTTGTATAACGATAAGGATAGAGAGAAGAAATGCAGTCGCTGTCAAATCACAGCCTCTAAAGCCTCGCTTCTTGCTTCTCGCTACCAGGCACATATGAATATATGCGAAGGAGACCGAACAGAATACAAAAAAAAAATTGTTGAGAGACTTACTTTGGATCTTGTTCTCCAACGATGAAAGATCGTTCATTCGGGGTTTGTAGAGCCAATTTTGGTAACGCTGTAACAAGAAGAGAAGAGAGTAAATGTATCTGTATAACTATTATTTTATATCATACTAAAGTTAACAGCATGTGATGTTCTTGTTCTCGACGGTGGTGGACCACTACTAAATTACTGAACTAATAACATAACATTTCAATTTTTTCCTTTTCTTTTAAATTAATCTACTTCTTAAACTACATTATACTAAACAGAACTAAACTAAATCACGAACGCGGATTCAGCGACGATCGGGACTGGAATTCGTTGATACAGTGTACATTTTTCATTTTCTCTTTTCTTTTAAATTATTCTACTTCTTAAACTACATTATACTAAACTGAAATAAACTATACACTAAAACTTAATCTCGAACGCGGCTTCAGCGGCGATTGGCACTGGAATTCGTTGATACAATGCACAGCATGTTTCGGACACTTGTCTTTGAATTAGACCGTGACCGATTGTACAAATTTGTACAGTATTTTTTTATTCTCGACTCTTTCACCTATGATTGGTTTGTAATATCCATGCTTTAGATGTTTTAATTTATGAGTGCCCAAAATGTGATAACGCTTGTAGCGAAATTTTGGTGTTATTGCAGCAAATCTTTTGTGTGATTCGTGCCTAATATGCGGGCCTGCAAATCCTCCAATTCGTAATAATAACTTCCTAATTTTCTCCGCACACGCGCTTTCACGAATGACGGGGCTAATTTGGCATTATATTCCTTTTAGAAGTCTCTCAGCCGGAAATTTCTTCGGAAAACTTATTGGCCAACCGCATACGTTATTATTCTAGAGCGCAAATTATATCGTACCTCTATTCGATCTTGTCGTTCAACATTTGTAATGTTCGAAGCAACCTGTATGTTGATGCGTTTGTGAACATGAACTGACTAAAAGCCATGAAATAGGGTGATATGCCAAATGCCGAGTGGGTAGATAATCACAATGCGCAGCGATCAAGGTTCCAAGCAAATGTCCGTTAATGGGGAGGAAATGGAAGCGTCGTTTCAGATGAACTTCCGGTACCAACCTTGGGAGTTGTTTAACAGATCTCGGAGTCGGAAATTAAGTAATGGCGGATACTTTTTCCGGATCCGTACGAATAATCCCATTGCCCACAATATGACCCAAGTATCGGACTTCTCTCAGACACAATGACTCCCAGTTGGATCATTCTGTCTAGTTCCGGTTAAATTAGTTTGTCCATTGCAGGGGAAATAAGAAAATGGCGCTGTTTATTGGTTTCAAAGAACCCAACATCAATGGTATGCGTAATCAAATCAAATCCCAGACGGTGCAGTTGATTCATTTCGATTTCGGCCAAAAGTTATTGATTCGATTTGCTCAATTCTATAGTTTTAAGTTAGCTGATCAGTTCCACAGGCACAAGATCGAAGGATTTCCAAAAATCGATTTTAAGGTACAGGTCCCGTGACAAATTTGGAATAAAAAATATTGTCAATGGATTAGACAAACCTCAGAAAATTACACTCGTTTTTACCTGACCGATAACACTTTGAGATTTACCGTCTGCTGTTCTAACGAAGTAATTTAATTTTTTGAAAGGCTTTTTAGAGGCAATGAAATCTCGTGCAGTCTGTGCACAGATGCAGCTCATTGAAGCACCCGTATCCAATAACCCAATTGGAGATTTTTCAAATATACTGACCTCTTCATAAGGCCATTTGTCAATGCCATTTGGTTTATCGAAAATAGAAGCTAAAAAATTGTTCCTATTTCTATTCAATGTTTCTCGAAAAGATCGAAGTCACAGACTAGATTATGGCGGAGTAGGATTTTTGAATATGCGTTTGCGTTTCTCAATGTATTCAGTGAGTCGCACATAGAACGGTTTTGATACTTACATTTTGGTATTTTCTGGTAGTGATTTTTCAATCATGGAAGTAAAGTCAGGTGGTTCTGTATGTCTGGTAATTATTGCAACACTGTTTACAATTTGGTTGGTTTGGTACATATTTGAAGTGACACACCCTCAACAAAACATTTTCCAGCAGTGGACATCATAACCGATCTGCGTGGTCCAGGACTAATTCATAATATGAATTGAAGCTTTCATTCTATTTTTGTTTCCGGTCCCTTATCATTTCCCGGAAGACAACGTCGGTTCGCGAATCCCTATATTGCCTCCACAGCCCAGCGCATAAATTCGGACAGATAATTTCTAGTACTGACTTATGGTATCGCCAGAACCAGTCGTTGGTTTTACCTTCAAACAGTGAACTTACGTTGCAACACAATATTATCCCTAGGGTCGATGAATTTCAACTTCCAGTTGAACATTATGTGACCTACTTTTTCGACGCGAAGAACCAGGCCGGAATTGGTTTGAACTCCTTGTGACGCTGGAGAATTATGACCGGAAAAAATATCAGCTGGAATGTTTGCTTGACCGAATAGTGGCAAGCCAAGTAACTGCTCCATAGGCTGTTGCTCTAACACACTAACAGAGGCATTTGTTGTTGTTCTGGTGTTTGGTGGTTTGAACTATGAGCATTTGCAGTTTGAGGATTTTTAAGACTAATGCGTCTGAAACCTTCTTCAATATTTGTTTCGATTAGTTTTGACAGGCTTTGACTGAGGGCTGACAGCATATCAGCTTGTTGTGCCCCAACGGCAGCCGTGACCACATTTCGAATGTATACAATTCGATCGATAAGGGAACGCGTTACAGAAGTTCCAGCCGACTCTTGTCTAACATCTGGGACCTGTTGTGACGTCGAAGGGTGTACCGACGAATTTTCAGCAGATGTTTGCTTTTGAGTCTGTAGTCGCGTTTGGTGTGTGGTTGGTTCAGTTGTTTTCTGCAGTATAAAGACCTTTGGGAGATCCTTCGAAATGCAACGCCCACAACACACTGGACAAATATTTAGCGATACAAGGCTTATGGAAGATGTGTCCGCAAGGTGTTTTGATTTTGTGCCACAAAACATTTATGTCATAATTACAAATTTGGCAGGCGCCCAAGGTGAATATATTTTCATATATTAATAAAGGATACAGAGAATATGATAGTCGTATGAGTACTTTAATTTCGGAGTACTCAGTCCAAGCCCATTGGGATATAAGGGCTAAATCGGTAACCCAGGGAATTTTAAGGAGATAGATAAGAAAGGTTGTTACCAGATCCGAAGTTGGCAATAGGTACTCGAATTAAAACTTAACTTGTATTCCTAACGCCTCTCAGGATACAATTGCTATTTTATCGGGATCATAATGGTAAAGACGTAGTTGCCTCAATCTCGAAAATTCAAGTCAAAGGCTTAGATCAAAATAAAAATAGGGGGAAAGAGATAGAAATCTGGAGAGAAAGAAGAAGGGATGTTGTCTTGTATTCATTGCGGTTCGAACTGTGCTCTTCGGCTCAAGATCGACATTTCCGCTGATGATACACAACTGGAATCAAATGTAATGTAATGCTTGTTAACTGTGATGGTTAAAGACGCCTAGGGCGCCATTCTATACATTTCCTATCACCGCTACTAAACAAAGGAAGCTTTAAGCCGAGAAAAAAACATATGGAGGACCCACATAAAGTCTACAAAGAATGATTAATGCGTATTGGGCCTCACGTTGGGCACCAAATTAATTGCAACATGCAACTGAATGGCTCGACTGAACCAGCTAGGTTGAATTTGGGATAAGAACAGGAAGCGGATGGACGCAAAAGTTTCCGGCTCTAGCTCTTCGGCTAGTGGAATCTTGCTTTCGGTTGCTGGATCGTCATATTCAATTTGGTTCTCAACACATTCAGATATGAATCGAAGAGATGCGTGCGAAAGAAGAAGGATGTACAGTGAAAAACAAAAACATAATTATAGAGTTAAAAATCTTTTCGCGATTAATGGTAAACAGAAACAAGAGCAGGATACATTGCAGAAGTTAAGCAAGAACAGATTTTGTTTTTGTTTTTGTCTATTTTTAGTTTTTTAAATATGTATTCACTTTCTTTTTAATTGTAATACAATTAATGGATAATTATATTACAATTTAATTTCGATTTTTAATCATTTCTGTTAATCGACAGAAGCGAACCGCTGTAACAAGAAGAGAAGAGAGGCGTGGGAAATTTAAGTGCGACAATGTTGCGGCAACATTGCACACATGTGCAGATTCCGTAGCATGATTCGCTCGCCTAGCTATCAGTGTGCAGCGATCTTGCACTATTATTTCTCTTTTGTTTTTTTTTTTTTTTGTTTCTCACTTCTGCGAGTGCAGAAGTGAAACCGGAAATAAACGGTATATCGGTTTTACATTTACTTCGCGGGAAATTGTTCTGTATTACTATTATTTTATATCATCCTAAAGTTAACAACACGTTATGTTGCTTCTCTTCGCAACATGTATCCCGACGGAGGTGGACCACTAACAAATGAATTATCTAAAAACTTCACTTTTTTTCTTCATCTTTTCTTTTAAATTAATCTACTTCGTATGAATCTACTTCTTAGTGAGTGCCCAAAATCTGATAACGCTTGTAGCGAAATTTTGGTGTTATTGCAGCAAATCTTTTGTGTGATACGTGCCTAATATGCGATCATGCAAATCGTTCAATTCGTAATTATAACCTCCTAATTTTCTCCGCACACGCGCTTTCACGAATGACGGGGCTAATTTGGCATTATATCCCTTTTGAAGTCGCTCTTCGGAAAATTTATTATTCAAGAGCGCAAATTATATCGTACCTCTATTCGATCTTGTCATCCAACATTTGTAATGTTCGAAGCAAACTGTATGTTGATGCGTTTGTGATCATGTACTGACCAAAGGCCATGAAATAGAGTGATACGCCAATTGCCGAGTGGGTAGATGACCGCAATGCGCAGCGATTAAGGTTCCACGCAAATGAACGTTTATTTTTCACCAGGTCCGTTACAATTCAGAAGTGGGATACGGTCCACAGAATCCTAACAAATTTTTTTATAAAAAATAAATTATGTGCTGAAAAATAAAGAGTTCAGAAAATTAATACGTGAAATAAAGAAAGACAAAGTTCGGCAAAAAATTCGAATTGTTCGTTGAAGCATCAGAAAAGTGTGAATATTCGGAAACATAAAGTGAAGCAAAAAACAGAAGAGAATGAGAAATAAAGACAAAGAGACGTGAGATAAAGAAAGACAAAGTTCGAAAGTGAGAAAAGTGTATCAGAAAAGCGTAAATATTTGGAAATACAAAGTAAAGAAAAAGACAGAAAAGTGTGCATCAAAGAAAGACACAATTTTGCAATGATCTCCGCAAACGAATATAATGCGGTACAGCTGCGCAATTGGTTGTTGGGGTTATCAACAAGTTGCACAAAAAGTACGTCGATAATGCGATTGAACGATGTGAATGTCGAAGCACGCGGAGTGTGCCCAGAAGTCTTCGACAACCGCGCCGGCGCAGAGGCACAGCAACGGGAAGCCGTCGACGACAACGATGCTGTCGCACAACAACAAAGGGACGATGAAGACAGCCGTGATGATGATTTCGTTGCAGACACAAAGTAAGAAAGTAAGAGAAGATTATGAGTGCAACTGAGAGAGACAATTATGAGCGAGAAATAAACATATTGCGACGTGAGAGAGAACGCATTTTTGATGAGAGTGGCACAAGTCGAAAATGTCCGTCCAGTGGTTGCAGAATGTGATCGAATATGTTCAATCGAACCAAACAAAGTCGCTGATGCTATTCAGTGTGATGATGCCGTGCCGTTCAGTGCACATAAAGATTTGCTCCCTGAATATGATGTGGAATCGTCACCGGAGACGTAGGTTGCGCAATTGCAGAGTCTCGGTAGAGTATATAGAGTTGCTGAGCCGACATTACGTGCGTTGCTAATCAGCAAAATGAAAGGAAGAGCTCAGTTGTGGGTGCACTCCAGACCGAACTACATTGACGAGAGCATAAACAGCTTGGTACTACCCCGGAACAGGTGCGAGAAGCCTTCAAAAAAAAATTCAGTTGACTAAACGCTTCAATCAACACGTCCCGAAGAGTACGGTTCCTCAATCGTCAAGGAGCATTCGATGTTTTAATTGTAACTGCGCGGGACACTTAGAAGCTGATCGTATGAAACCGAAGAGGGAGCTTGGAGCTTGCTTCGCTTGTAGAAGTCTCCAGCATAAAGTTTCTGTTTGTCCAGAAAGGAAGAAGCCGGTATACTCTCAGGAGAAAAATGATTATGTGTTGGAACATAGAAAAGGTTCTCGCGTGCTACATGTCGATGCACTTAATCGAAGTACAAATATTTTAGTAGAGTAGAGTACACCTTCGAGGAAAATTTAGTTATTTGTCAAGGGAGAGATAAAGAATTGGGTAAATTACGAGAATTACTAGACAAATCAGAACACAAATTGTATGAAATGCGAAATGGTGTAATTTATAGGAAAAAAGAAGATGGATCGGTATTATTCTGTGTTCCTAAAGATTTGAAGGAGCATATTTTATACAAATACCATGACGAGATGGGACATGTAGGTATTGACAAAGTAGTAGAAGCAATATCAGAGACATATTGGATTTCAAAATTACGAAACAAAGTTAGTACACATATAGGAAATTGTATAAAATGTATCGTTTACTCATCGAAACAAGGTAAGGGTGAAGGTTTTTTGAACATAGATCACCTTAATGATTTAGGAAACAATGTGGATAAACAAAGCCACAGTAATATTAGGAAAAAAGAATTATTAGTTCAGAAGAAACTTCAATCTTATAATAAAAAGTATTTTGAAAACAAACGCCAGAAACCCACAAAATATATAGAAGGTGATTATGATATGATTCGAAATTTTGATTCAAATTCTGGCATATCCAAAAAGCTCATTCCAAAGTTCAAGGGTCTGTACAAAGTTGCGAAGGTTTTGAGGCATGATACGTATGTGCTAGAAGACGTAGAAGGTTTTCAACAGAACTCAATATAAAGGTGTGTGGGCTGTTAGCAATATGCCCCGCCGGTACAAAGGACGACGGTTGTCAGATAATAGTTGACACTCGAGCTCAGGAGATCTCATGGACGGCCGAGTTGTAGCAATATGTATATATATGTATAAGCCATCCTGTCATCATTGTATATTCTCCCTTACCCTGTGCATATCCCCGTTAAGATCCCGTTATCCTCGCTCACACTCCTCTAGTTCATAAGCTATTGTCCATCCCTTTCCCACTCATAGTACGTAAGCATAGCATGTAAGTTAATTTTTGTCGAGAGCGTCAGAATAAATTGAGAAGTCAAAGTGAAAACACGTAGTTTTACTCAGCTATTACACTGCGAACCTCTAAATGTTTGGTGAATGATTCAGAAATATCAACACATCATCTAAATAAATAAATACTTCGGTTCTTAGATGAGCAGGAACTACCTTATTCATCAGGCGAGATATTGTTTGTGGTACATTAATGAAATCTCGTGTATGTCTGGTAATTATTACTACAATTTTTAAAATTTGGTTGGTTTGGTACACATGTGAAGTGCCACATTCGCATCAAAACACGGTCATGATATGCCCACTTCATGTACAAGTTTCAACATGTTAACGATATTGTTTCAATTTCTTCATCGTATTGTTCGTTGTCTTCGTCACGAGTATCGGAAGTAATTTCCACTTCGTCATCCAATTCTGGATCCTGCCTACGCGTCATATTTGTTTTGGTGAATTGTGGTTTCCGATATACATTTTGTATAAAAAACTTCTCCTGCAAATATCTTATAGATACGATACCGAGTATATCTGTAGGTTTAAGAGTTCATGCTGGATTTCGGGAAGCAGATTTCTGCGTAGGATCTCTACCATTGCATTTTCCGGCAGTTGACTTCATAACCGATTTTGACAGGCTTTGGCTGACAGCTGACAGCATATCAGCTTGTTTTGCCCCAACGGCAACGGTGACCACATTTCGAATATATACAATTCGATAGGGGAACGCGTTACAGAAGTTCCAGCCGACTTTTGTCTAACATCTGGGACCTGTTGTGACGTCGAAGGGTGTACGGACGAATTTTCAGCAGATGTTTGCTTTTGAGTCTGTAGTCGCGTTTGGTGTGTGGTTGGTTCAGTTGTTTTCTGCGGTATAAAGACCTTTGGGAAATCCTTCGAAATATAACGCCCACCACACACTGGACATATGTTGCTCATAAGCTGATGTTTAGCGATACAAACCTTATGAAAGCTTTGTCCGCAAGGTGTTCTGATAGTAACTAATAACGATATGAATATTAATAAAGGATACAGAGAATATGATAGTCGTATGAGTACTTTAATTTCGGAGTACTCAGTCCAAGCCCATTGGCATATAAGGGCTAAAAACGGTAACCCAGGTAATTTTAAGGAGTTAGATAAGAAAGGTTGTTACCAGATCCGAAGTTGGCAATAGGTACTCGAATTAGAACTTAACTTTTATTCCTAACGCCTCTCAGGATACAATTGCTATTTTATCGGGATCATAATGGTAAAGACGTAGTTGCCTCAATCTCGAAAATTCTAGCCAAAGGCTTAGATGAAAATAAAAATAGGGGGATAGAGATAGAAATCTGGAGAGAACGAAGAAGGGATGTTGTCTTGTATTCATTGCGGTTCGAACTGTGCTCTTCGGCTCAAGATCGACGTTCCGCTGATGATACACAACTTTCTATATACCGGAATCAAATGTATAGTAATGCTTGTTAACTGTGATATCATTCTACACATTTCCTATCACCGCTACCAAACAAAGGAAGCATTAAGCCGAGAAAAAAACATTTGGAGGATCCACATAAAGTCTAAAAAGCATGATTAATACGTGTTTGGCCCCACGTTGGGCGCGAAATTAATTGTAGCATGCAACTGAATGGCTCGATCAAACCAGCTAGGTTGAATTTGGGATAAGAACAGGAAGCGGATACACCCAAAAGTTTCCGGCTCTAGCTCTTCGGCTAGTGGAATCTTGGTTCCAGTTGCTGGATCGTCATATTAAATTTGGCTCTCAGCACATTCAGGCATGAATGGAAGAGATGCGTGCGAAAAAGAAGGAAGTACAGTGAAAAAAAAAACATAATTATAGAGTTAAAAATCTTTCCGCGATTAATGGCAAACAAATACAAGAGCAGGATACATTGCAGAAGTTAAGCCAAAAACAGATGATAAGATAAGGCGAGAATTAGTTTCGTTTATTGTTTTTTTTTGTATTGCTTTGTTTTTTTCTATTTTTATTTTTTTTTTAATATTTATTCACTTTCTTTTTAACTGTAATACAATTAATGGATAATTATGTTACCATTTGATTTCGATTTTTAAGTTGTTATGTATATCAAGTCTCGCTCAAGCGGTAACCATATTTATCGACAGAAGCGAACTGTATTTCGCCACTCTTCTTTGTTTTGTTTTGGTCATTTGTATAACGATAAGGATAGAGAGAAGAAATGCAGCCGCTGTCAATTCGCAGCCTCTCGAGCCTCGCTTCTGGCTTCTCGTTTCTCTCTCGCTACCTGCCACATATGTATATATGCGAAGGAGAACGAACAGAATAAGAAAACAATAATTTGAGAGACTTACTTTGGATCTTGTTCTCCAACGATTAAAGATCGTGCATTCGGTATTTGGAGATCCAATTTTGGGAACTCTGTAACAAGAAGAGAAGAGAGGCGAGGGAAATTTAAGTGCAACCATGTTGCGGCAACATTGCAGACATGTGCAGTTTCACTCGCCTTGCTATCAGTGTTCAGCGATCTTGCATTTTATTTCTCTTTTGTTTTTGCACTCGCGGAAGTGAAACTGGAAATAAACGGGGAATCTGGTTTTAACTTTACTTCGCGAGAAATTGTTCTGTATTTCTATTACTTTATATCATCCTGAAGTTAACAACGCGTGATATTGTTGCTCTTCGCAACATGTATTCCGGCGGTGGTAGACAACTAACAACTTTATTTACGAAAAGCACTAAAACTAAATCTCAAACGCGCCTTCAGCGACGATCGGCACTGAAATTCGTTGATACGATGCACATTATGTTTCGAAAATTTTACTTTGAATAAGACGTGACCGATTGTTCAAATTTTTACAGTTCGACTTTTATTTATTTCTCGACTCTTTCATCTTTGATTAGTTTGATATTTTCGAACCAAAATTGTGTTTTATAATACTAATCACACAATTTTCTGCGATTTCGGGTAGCCTGACATTGATCCGGACTCTACACTTTTACTGATCTAGCCTATCAAAGAATCCTCTCCTGGATTTTGAAAGTCCTACGAAGATTATTATGGAAACTCCAGAGAAATTAGGACTTCGTTCTCCCTGTCACCACCTGGTCAATAACAGAATTCTGAAAAGGGAAATTGTTCGTGTAAATTTATATCATTTTTTTACTTCTTGCGTTTTGAGGGAGAACTTACTTGTGAATTAATTCCAGAAGTTCGGAAACAACGCAAATATGTACTATGTATACATAAGTAGTTATATATTTGTTTTTCATCTTTGTTGTTTTATTTTTTTGTTTTATTATTTTTCTCGATAAAATACAAATTTACTTTCCCGAATTATTGTATTATAAAAAACTTTATAAAAGTTAAATAAAATTAATTTATTAACTAATTTCGGACACTGCTTTCGAAATGGACGATTTTATTTTCGAGCAACAACAAATTATTTGTTGTTTTTTTATTATTTGTTGCTTTGGGACTAGTTTTATTGTAGTTGTGCAGTGGTTTATCACAAACAAAATAAATTGTTGGTATTACAGGCTACAAGCGCAGGTACAGTGAGAGACGTTAGTAAGACTTCGTCATATAAATTTTTCATATCATTTTTAATTGTTCATCACCATATTCGCTGTTTCTGCTGCAAGTATGGATTTGTATTTTGCTGCCCCAAATCGAATCATGGTAAAACAACATGGTAACGACAACCACTGCGTATTATATCCCCCAGGCCCCAACACTTATTTTATTATCTTTTCTTTTATTTCTTTCAAATTCTCTACGAATAGGCTTCATTCGAGTTTGGATTAGATTCATAATTCTTCATTCCAATCAGTTTTCTGTATCCATATGACTTGCATAATTATACTGGCCTAGGAGTCTAAATAATGTTGAGAAGACAGTTTGTTTTGTAATTGTTAAGATAGTTAAGATGAAACGAAAAACATAAAAATGCATTTCAACACAAATCTCCAATCAACAAATCTACTTTTGCAATGTCTTCTCAGAATTACCGGGAGTTGAAAGTCCGCTTTCTCAAGGACCAGTTGGAACTTTTTTTCAGTCTCAACTATTCGCATTTGAATTGCAGTTCGAAAATTATGAGTACCAATATATCACTATTTATTCAAAAGTAAACGTTTTAATTTCATAATCTTAAAAAATTTGTTAGTACGACGTATCATAATCCAACATTTGAAGGTACATTTTTTCTATCTTATCGTTTAAAAATATATACGTTTGGAGCGGATGATTTCGGAACGTCGATTTGATGAACGATAGTATGACTATCATGACTATTAGTGGTCATTGGAGCACTTTCAGATGGTTGTAGATATTGAGAAGTATACTGACTTACCGACGAACTACTGAAATATTCAAATACATGTTTTGAAATATATTTTTCCGTGTTTCGCGACAAAAATGTTAGTTCTGTTTACATGTAAAATAACTATATGAACATTTGCAATCCTTACGTGAATGAGAGCTGGACAAATAATCAATATATAAATGATACAGCTTGAAGTTAGATAACCGATCCTGTACATTCATGCATAGAAACTAGGCACAATTCTTTAATCCGTTATATGATTAGGTATGAACTTTTAATTATCGAGATCTTCTCATTAATTTTCTCACTTTGCTCTCAAAATACAAACGTACTTTCCGGAAGCCTACTGAAACACCAATATATAATGACAGTATGACAATTTCTAGTTATGTAGTATTTATTATTATTAGTGTTGTTAAAATCTCATTTACTTATTTGTTTATTGATTACATCACCGAAAATTTCAAAGTAAGTTCAAAATATTTTGAATGAGTGAAAATTGTTCTTAAATGCATAGAAATTTAAAATAAGATAAGATCAGATAAGATAAGATAGGATTTATAAGTGTTATTATTATACTGTGTTATTGTACACTTTTTTTTTTTTTGTTTGGTTTAATAAGTTTAAAATATATCACAGCCACTCCACTTTACTGTGAAAAAAGAACAGAATTTGTATATGTAACAAATTACCGTCGCCACTTTGTGTCGAGCAATAGAAATGTGTGTGAGAAAATTACTCACACAAACACCATTGCGTGCATTGGGTCAATGCGACCAACTCCAAATGTCTAACGAATTTCAAATATTAACACCACTTTTCTTAACCAAAACCACAGTCAGCGCTCCAGGTCTGCACCTGCCACCACTGCGATTTCTCACAACTCTCTTCCGATGCATGGATACTAGAGAATAAGAAAATTATTCGCTACGTTTTTCCCTATACTCACGAACCTTCTACACTCTTCAGTTTCCGACTTTTTATGAATTAGAAGTTTTTATTTTGATCCGTGTCAATAAAAGTTCGAAATCCCAAGATTGGCGGATCTCGACCACTTATGACGATCCGTTTCCAGACGTTTGAAACGGTGTTAGATATTCCAAATGAATTTCCAATTGGATTAATCTGATCAAACTCGCTTCTGTTGAACAGTCTCTTGCTATTTCAATAAATTAGCTGATAACAGATGTCAGCGGCACAAGCAAATTAACCATGATATTACCAGTACGATAATTATGAGAAATTAAGTCCGCTAGTTTCGAACTTCGATCTCAAATTGTATCGGCATTTTAAAGTAAATAGCAAGAGATCACTTGCTCAGCATAGAGTTCGATATTGATATCTGTATAGAGAAAACCCATTATAATTTATTCCGAATATTTTTATATATTGTTTTAATTTCAATTTTACGTCGTCATCAACATGTACGATAAAGAGACAATAAATAAATTTTTATGCGAATTGAGAAATTCGTCAATCCTTCCAAAATGACTCTATGCAAACATGTTGTAAGTGTCTTGGAGCAGGTTGCAAACGTCATTGATAATGGTGGAGCCTCGATAAATATGCATTTGATTCATTGTTGGGTGGTGCACCAACAAATTTTTTTATACATAAGACAAAATCACAAATTGGATTGCTCGTGTTGTGGCACATGGTTGCAGCTTTAAGTATTCGATGTCATCGATCGACCATGGCGTTCACAAATGGATGGTTGGGAGTGGTTCCGATTTGTTAACAACGTACAAGCTGCGTAAGTTAACTTAACAAACTTGACTCGAATTTTCGTTCTGGTTTGTGAAGGTTTTCGCTGATGCACCAAATCTTGCTATTCAACCAGCTGTTGTGACGGTTCTGCTAGGATATCTGGTACGCCTTTTATTTGGCTAACAAAACACTGCTGGATGTTCAAATCGAACTGGGCAACGCTGGAATCGTAGCATTATTTAACCGCCCGACACGACTAGCAATGAAGTTTCCGAGTTGGACGTGGATGTTAAACTACCCCTGTGGACAATAGACTTTAGCTCCAAAATAAAATGAGAGGATCTACTCCATTATAAATATTTTATTTAATTATATTATTTTCTCAATTCTAACTTAAAAAATTCATTTGGAGCAATGAAGAGATATGAATACAAATTACCAGATTCTGAAAAAAAACTATAAGTATCAAATATTTTAAAATCTAGTTAATATAAAAAAAATTTAATGATTACTTCTAGGCTAAACACAAAAAAAAAACATAATTATGGTGTTATAAATCTCTCGGCGATTAATGGTAAACTAAATGAAGAGCAGGATTCATTGCAAAAGTTGAGCCAAAAACATATCATATTTACCTAGAGATAGCATTAGCAAGACTTAGATCTTGCACTTTTATTTCTTTTTTGTTTTTGCACTCGCGGAAGTGAAACCGGAAATTAACGGTGTATCTGGTTTTACATTTACTTCGCGGGAAATTGTTCTGTATAACTATTATTTTATATCATACTAAAGTTAACAGCACGTGATGTTCTTGTTCTCGACGGTGGTGGACCACTACCAAATTACTGAACTAATACCATAACATTTCAATTTTTTCCTTTTCTTTTAAATTAATCTACTTCTTAAACTACATTATACTAAACAGAACTAAACTAAATCACGAACGCGGATTCAGCGACGATCGGGACTGGAATTCGTTGATACAGTGTACATTTTTCATTTTCTCTTTTCTTTTAAATTATTCTACTTCTTAAACTACATTATACTAAACTGAAATAAACTATACACTAAAACTTAATCTCGACCGCGGCTTCAGCGGCGATTGGCACTGGAATTCGTTGATACAATGCACAGCATGTTTCGGACACTTGTCTTTGAATTAGACCGTGACCGATTGTACAAATTTTTACAGTATTTTTTTATTCTCGACTCTTTCACCTATGATTGGTTTGTAATATCCATGCTTTAGATGTTTTAATTTATGAGTGCCCAAAATGTGATAACGCTTGTAGCGAAATTTTGGTGTTATTGCAGCAAATCTTTTGTGTGATTCGTGCCTAATATGCGGGCCTGCAAATCCTCCAATTCGTAATAATAACTTCCTAATTTTCTCCGCACACGCGCTTTCACGAATGACGGGGCTAATTTGGCATTATATTCCTTTTAGAAGTCTCTCAGCCGGAAATTTCTTCGGAAAACTTATTGGCCAACCGCATACGTTATTATTCTAGAGCGCAAATTATATCGTACCTCCATTCGATCTTGTCGTTCAACATTTGTAATGTTCGAAGCAACCTGTATGTTGATGCGTTTGTGAACATGAACTGACTAAAAGCCATGAAATAGGGTGATATGCCAAATGCCGAGTGGGTAGATAATCACAATGCGCAGCGATCAAGGTTCCAAGCAAATGTCCGTTAATGGGGAGGAAACGGAAGCGTAGTTTCAGATGAACTTCCGGTACCAACCTTGAGAGTTGTTTAACAGATCTCGGAGTCGGAAATTAAGTAATGACGGATACTTTTTCCGGATCCGTACGAATAATCCCATTGCCCACAATATGACCCAAGTATCGGACTTCTCTCAGACACAATGACTCCCAGTTGGATCATTCTGTCTAGTTCCGGTTAAATTAGTTTGTCCATTGCAGGGGAAATAAGAAAATGGCGCTGTTTATTGGTTTCAAAGAACCAACATCAATGGTATGCGTAATCAAATCAAATCCCAGACCTTCTTTAATGGATGAGGGAAACAAGACAATTACACGGTGCAGTTGATTCATTTCGATTTCGGCCAAAAGTTATTGATTCGATTTGCTCAATTCTATAGTTTTAAGTTAGCTGATCAGTTCCACAGGCACAAGATCCAAGGATTTCCAAAAATCGATTTTAAGGTACAGGTCCCCTGACAAATTTGGAATAAAAAATATTGTCAATGGATTAGACAAACCTCAGAAAATTACACTCGTTTTTACCTGACCGATAACACTTTGAGATTTACCGTCTGCTGTTCTAACGAAGTAATTTAATTTTTTGAAAGGCTTTTTAGAGGCAATGAAATCTCGTGCAGTCTGTGCACAGATGCAGCTCATTGAAGCACCTGTATCCAATAACCCAATTGGAGATTTTTCAAATATACTGACCTCTTCATAAGTCCTAATATCATTTGGTTTATCGAAAATAGAAGCTACAAAATTGATCCTATTTCTATTCAATGTTTCTCGAAAAGATCGAAGTCACAGACTAGATTATGGCGGAGTAGGATTTTTGAATATGCGTTTGCGTTTCTCAATGTATTCAGTGAGTCGCACATAGAACGGTTTTGATACTTACATTTTGGTATTTTCTGGTAGTGATTTTTCAATCATGGAAGTAAAGTCAGGTGGTTCTGTATGTCTGGTAATTATTGCTACACTGTTTACAATTTGGTTGGTTTGGTACACATTTGAAGTGCCACACCCGCAACAAAACATGGTCTTTTCGCTTACACAGATATGTCCACTTCATCTATAAATTTCAACTTGTTAACGATTTTGTTGCAATTTCTTCATCGTATTGTTCGTTGTCTTCTTCATGAATATCGGATGTAATTTCCACTTCGCCATTCAGTTCTGAATCCTGTCTACGCGCCATATTTGTCTTGGTGAATTCTAGTTTCCGATATACATCTTGTATAAAAAACTCACTTCTCCTGCAAATATCTTGTAGATGCGTTACCGAGTATATCTGCAGGTTTAAGAGTTCATGCTCGATTTCGGGATGCAGATTTCTGCGTAGGATCTCTACCATTGCATTTTCCGGCAGTGGACTTCATAACCGATCTGCATGGTCCAGGACTAATTCATAATATGAACTGAAGCTTTCATTCGATTTTTGATTCCGGTCCTTTATCATTTCCCGGAATTCAACGTCGGTTCGCGAATCCCTATATTGCCTCCACAGCGCAGCGCATAAATTCGGTCAGATAATTTCTGAAACTGATTTATGGTATCGCCAGAACCAGTCGTTTGCTTTACCTTCAAACAGTGAACTTACGTTGCAACACAATATTAACCCAAGGGTCTGAGTCGTTAAGGCTTCGATGCGATAAACGAAATTTTCAACTGACAGTCCATTTTGATCCCCAGTGAATTTCAACTTCCAGTTGAATATTTTGTGACCTACTTTGTCGGCTCGGAGATCCAGGCCGGAATTGATTTGAACTCCTTGTGACGCTGGAGAGTTATGACCGGAAAAAATATCAGCTGGAATGTTTGCTTGACCGACTAGTGGCAAGCCAAGTAACTGCTCCATAGGCTGTTGCTCTAACACACTAACAGAGGCATTTGTTGTTGTTCTGGTGTTTGGTGGTTTGAACTATGAGCATTTGCAGTTTGAGGATTTTTAAGACTAATGCGTCTGAAACCTTCTTCAATATTTGTTTCGATTAGTTTTGACAGGCTTTGACTGAGGGCTGACAGCATATCAGCTTGTTGTGCCCCAACGGCAGCCGTGACCACATTTCGAATGTATACAATTCGATCGATAAGGGAACGCGTTACAGAAGTTCCAGCCGACTCTTGTCTAACATCTGGGACCTGTTGTGACGTCGAAGGGTGTACCGACGAATTTTCAGCAGATGTTTGCTTTTGAGTCTGTAGTCGCGTTTGGTGTGTGGTTGGTTCAGTTGTTTTCTGCAGTATAAAGACCTTTGGGAGATCCTTCGAAATGCAACGCCCACCACACACTGGACAAATATTTAGCGATACAAGGCTTATGGAAGATGTGTCCGCAAGGTGTTTTGATTTTGTGCCACAAAACATTTATGTCATAATTACAAATTTGGCAGGCGCCCAAGGTGAATATATTTTCATATATTAATAAAGGATACAGAGAATATGATAGTCGTATGAGTACTTTAATTTCGGAGTACTCAGTCCAAGCCCATTGGGATATAAGGGCTAAATCGGTAACCCAGGGAATTTTAAGGAGATAGATAAGAAAGGTTGTTACCAGATCCGAAGTTGGCAATAGGTACTCGAATTAAAACTTAACTTGTATTCCTAACGCCTCTCAGGATACAATTGCTATTTTATCGGGATCATAATGGTAAAGACGTAGTTGCCTCAATCTCGAAAATTCAAGTCAAAGGCTTAGATCAAAATAAAAATAGGGGGAAAGAGATAGAAATCTGGAGAGAAAGAAGAAGGGATGTTGTCTTGTATTCATTGCGGTTCGAACTGTGCTCTTCGGCTCAAGATCGACATTTCCGCTGATGATACACAACTGGAATCAAATGTAATGTAATGCTTGTTAACTGTGATGGTTAAAGACGCCTAGGGCGCCATTCTATACATTTCCTATCACCGCTACTAAACAAAGGAAGCTTTAAGCCGAGAAAAAAACATATGGAGGACCCACATAAAGTCTACAAAGAATGATTAATGCGTATTGGGCCTCACGTTGGGCACCAAATTAATTGCAACATGCAACTGAATGGCTCGACCGAACCAGCTAGGTTGAATTTGGGATAAGAACAGGAAGCGGATGGACGCAAAAGTTTCCGGCTCTAGCTCTTCGGCTAGTGGAATCTTGCTTTCGGTTGCTGGATCGTCATATTCAATTTGGTTCTCAACACATTCAGATATGAATCGAAGAGATGCGTGCGAAAGAAGAAGGAAGTACAGTGAAAAACAAAAACATAATTATAGAGTTAAAAATCTTTTCGCGATTAATGGTAAACAGAAACAAGAGCAGGATACATTGCAGAAGTTAAGCAAGAACAGATTTTGTTTTTGTTTTTGTCTATTTTTAGTTTTTTAAATATGTATTCACTTTCTTTTTAATTGTAATACAATTAATGGATAATTATATTACAATTTAATTTCGATTTTTAATCATTTCTGTTAATCGACAGAAGCGAACCGCTGTAACAAGAAGAGAAGAGAGGCGTGGGAAATTTAAGTGCGACAATGTTGCGGCAACATTGCACACATGTGCAGATTCCGTAGCATGATTCGCTCGCCTAGCTATCAGTGTGCAGCGATCTTGCACTATTATTTCTCTTTTGTTTTTTTTTTTTTTTGTTTCTCACTTCTGCGAGTGCAGAAGTGAAACCGGAAATAAACGGTATATCGGTTTTACATTTACTTCGCGGGAAATTGTTCTGTATTACTATTATTTTATATCATCCTAAAGTTAACAACACGTTATGTTGCTTCTCTTCGCAACATGTATCCCGACGGAGGTGGACCACTAACAAATGAATTATCTAAAAACTACACTTTTTTTCTTCATCTTTTCTTTTAAATTAATCTACTTCGTATGAATCTACTTCTTAGTGAGTGCCCAAAATCTGATAACGCTTGTAGCGAAATTTTGGTGTTATTGCAGCAAATCTTTTGTGTGATACGTGCCTAATATGCGATCATGCAAATCGTCCAATTCGTAATTATAACTTCCTAATTTTCTCCGCACACGCGCTTTCACGAATGACGGGGCTAATTTGGCATTATATCCCTTTTGAAGTCGCTCTTCGGAAAACTTATTATTCAAGAGCGCAAATTATATCGTACCTCTATTCGATCTTGTCATCCAACATTTGTAATGTTCGAAGCAAACTGTATGTTGATGCGTTTGTGATCATGTACTGACCAAAGGCCATGAAATAGAGTGATACGCCAATTGCCGAGTGGGTAGATGATCGCAATGCGCAGCAGGTCCGTTACAATTCAGAAGTGGGATACGGTCCACAGAATCCTAACAAATTTTTTTTTTAAAAAATAAATTATGTGCTGAAAAATAAAGAGTTCAGAAAATGAATACGTGAAATAAAGAAAGACAAAGTTCGGCAAAAAATTCGAATTGTTCGTTGAAGCATCAGAAAAGTGTGAATATTCGGAAACATAAAGTGAAGCAAAAAACAGAAGAGAATGAGAAATTAAGACAAAGAGACGTGAGATAAAGAAAGACAAAGTTCGAAAGTGAGAAAAGTGTATCAGAAAAACGTGAATATTTGGAAATACAAAGTAAAGAAAAAGACAGAAAAGTGTGCATCAAAGAAAGACACAATTTTGCAATGATCTCCGCAAACGAATATAATGCGGTACAGCTGCGCAATTGGTTGTTGGGGTTATCAACAAGTTGCACAAAAAGTACGTCGATAATGCGATTGAACGATGTGAATGTCGAAGCACGCGGAGTGTGCCCAGAAGTCTTCGACAACCGCGCCGGCGCAGAGGCACAGCAACGGGAAGCCGTCGACGACAACGATGCTGTCGCACAACAACAAAGGGACGATGAAGACAGCCGTGATGATGATTTCGTTGCAGACACAAAGTAAGAAAGTAAGAGAAGATTATGAGTGCAACTGAGAGAGACAATTATGAGCGAGAAATAAACATATTGCGACGTGAGAGAGAACGCATTTTTGATGAAAGTGGCACAAGTCGAAAATGTCCGTCCAGTGGTTGCAGAATGTGATCGAATATGTTCAATCGAACCAAACAAAGTCGCTGATGCTATTCAGTGTGATGATGCCGTGCCGTTCAGTGCACATAAAGATTTGCTCCCTGAATATGATGTGGAATCGTCACCGGAGACGTAGGTTGCGCAATTGCAGAGTCTCGGTAGAGTATATAGAGTTGCTGAGCCGACATTACGTGCGTTGCTAATCAGCAAAATGAAAGGAAGAGCTCAGTTGTGGGTGCACTCCAGACCGAACTATATTGACGAGAGCATAAACAGCTTGGTGCGTCAAATCTTGGTGCGTTCAATGCTATACTACCCCGGAACAGGTGCGAGAAGCCTTCAAAAAAAATTCAGTTGACTAAACGCTTCAATCAACACGTCCCGAAGAGTACGGTTCCTCAATCGTCAAGGAGCATTCGATGTTTTAATTGTAACTGCGCGGGATACTTAGAAGCTGATCGTATGAAACCGAAGAGGGAGCTTGGAGCTTCGCTTGTAGAAGTCTCCCGCATAAAGTTTCTGTTTGTCCAGAAAGGAAGAAGCCGGTATACTCTCAGGAGAAAAATGATTATGTGTTGGAACATAGAAAAGGTTCTCGCGTGCTACATGTCGATGCTCTTAATCGAAGTACAAATATTTTAGTATTAGAATCCAACACCTTCGAGGAAAATTTAGTTATTTGTCAAGGGAGAGATAAAAAATTGGGTAAATTACGAGAATTACTAGACAAATCAGAACACAAATTGTATGAAATGCGAAATGGTGTAAATTATAGGGAAAAAGAAGATGGATCGGTATTATTCTGTGTTCCTAAAGATTTGGAGGAGCATATTTTATACAAATACCATGACGAGATGGGACATGTAGGTATTGACAAAGTAGTAGAAGCAATATCAGAGACATATTGGATTTCAAAATTACGAAACAAAGTTAGTACACATATAGGAAATTGTATAAAATGTATCGTTTACTCATCGAAACAAGGTAAGGGTGAAGGTTTTTTGAACAACTTACCTAAAGATAGTGCACCATATGAGATCGTGCACATAGATCACCTTAATGATTTAGGAAACAATGTGGATAAACAAAGCCACAGTAATATTAGGAAAAAAGAATAATTAGTTCAGAAGAAACTTCAATCTTATAATAAAAATTATTTCGAAAACAAACGCCAGAATCCCATAAAATATGTTGAAGGTGATTATGTTATGATTCGAAATTTTGATTCAAATTCTGGCATATCCAAAAAGCTCATTCCAAAGTTCAAGGGTCTGTACAATGTTGCGAAGGTTTTGAGGCATGATACGTATGTGCTAGAAGACGTAGAAGGTTTTCAACAGAACTCCATATAAAGGTGTGTGGGCTGTTAGCAATATGCGCCGCCGGTACAAAGGACGACGGTTGTCAGATAATAGTTGACACTCGAGCTCAGGAGATCTCATGGACGGCCGAGTTGTAGCAATATGTATATATATGTATAAGCCATCCTGTCATCATTGTATATTCTCCCTTACCCTGTGCATATCCCCGTTAAGATCTCGTTATCCTCGCTCACACTCCTCTAGTTCATAAGCTATTGTCCATCCCTTTCCCACTCATAGTACGTAAGCATAGCATGTAAGTTAATTTTTGTCGAGAGCGTCAGAATAAATTGAGAAGTCAAAGTGAAAACACGTAGTTTTACTCAGCTATTACACTGCGAACCTCTAAATGTTTGGTGAATGATTCAGAAATATCAACACATCATCTAAATAAATAAATACTTCGGTTCTTAGATGAGCAGGAACTACCTTATTCATCAGGCGAGATATTGTTTGTGGTACATTAATGAAATCTCGTGCAGACTGTGCACAGATGCAGCTCATTGAAGCACCCGTATCCAATAACCCAATTAGAGATTTTTCAAATATACTGATCACTGCATAAGGCCTAATGTCATTTGGTTTATCGAAAATAGAAGCTACAAAATTGTTCCCATTTTTATTCAAAAGAACGAATTTACCGACTAGATTATGACGGAGTAGGATTTTTGAATATACGTTAGCGTTTCGCAATGTATTCAATGAGTCGCACATGAAACGGTTTTGATACTTACATTTTGGTAATTTTTTTCTCATCTGCATCCGCATCAAAGCACGGTCCTTTCGCTTACACAGTCATGATATGCCCACTTCATGTACAAGTTTCAACATGTTAACGATATTGTTGCAATTTCTTCATCGTATTGTTCGTTGTCTTCGTCACGAGTATCGGAAGTAATTTCCACTTCGCCATCCAATTCTGAATCCTGTCTACGCGTCATATTTGTTTTGGTGAATTGTGGTTTCCGATATACATTTTGTATAAAAAACTCAAAAAACTTCTCCTGCAAATATCTTATAGATATGATACCGAGTATATCTGTAGGTTTAAGAGTTCATGCTGGATTTCGGGAAGCAGATTTCTGCGTAGGATAGGGAATTATAAGGAGATAGATAAGAAAGGTTGTTATCAGATCCGAAGTTGGCAATAGATGAAAATAAAAATAGGGGAATGAGATAGAAATCTGGAGAGAAAGAAGAAGGGATATTGTCTTGTATTCATTGCGGTTCGAACTGTACTCTTCGGCTCACCGTTTCGCTGATGATACACAACTTTCTATATACCGGAATCAAATGTATAGTAATGCTTGTTAACTGTGATATCATTCTACACATTTCCTATCACCGCTACCAAACAAAGGAAGCTTTAAGCCGAGAAAAAAACATATGGAGGATCCACATAAAGTCTAAAAAGCATGATTAATACGTGTTGGGCCCCACGTTGGGCGCGAAATTAATTATAGCATGCAACTGAATGGTTCGATCAAACCAGCTAGGTTGAATTTGGGATAAGAACAGGAAGCGGATGCACCCAAAAGTTTCCGGCTCTAGCTCATCGGCTAGTGGAATCTTGCTTCCAGTTGCTGGATCGTCATATTCAATTTGGCTTTCAGCACATTCAGGCATGAATGGAAGGGATGCGTGCGAAAAAGAAGGAAGTACAGTGAAAAAAAAAATTATTATAGAGTTAAAAATTTTTCCGTGATTAATGGCAAACAAAAACAAGAGCAGGATACATTGCAGAAGTTAAGCCAAAAACAGATGATAAGATAAGGCGAGAATTAGTTTCGTTTATTGTTTTTTTTTTTGTATTGTTTTGTTTTTGTCTATTTTTATTTTTTTTAATATTTATTCACTTTCTTTTTAACTGTAATACAATTAATGGATAATTATGTTACCATTTGATTTCGATTTTTAAGTTGTTATGTATATCAAGTCTCGCTCAAGCGGTAACCATATTTATCGACAGAAGCGAACTGTATTTCGCCACTCTTCTTTGTTTTGTTTTGGTCATTTGTATAACGATAAGGATAGAGAGAAGAAATGCAGCCGCTGTCAATTCGCAGCCTCTCGAGCCTCGCTTCTGGCTTCTCGTTTCTCTCTCGCTACCTGCCACATATGTATATATGCGAAGGAGAACGAACAGAATAAGAAAACAATAATTTGAGAGACTTACTTTGGATCTTGTTCTCCAACGATTAAAGATCGTGCATTCGGTATTTGGAGATCCAATTTTGGGAACTCTGTAACAAGAAGAGAAGAGAGGCGAGGGAAATTTAAGTGCAACCATGTTGTGGCAACATTGCAGACATGTGCAGTTTCACTCGCCTTGCTATCAGTGTTCAGCGATCTTGCATTTTATTTCTCTTTTGTTTTGCACTCGCGGAAGTGAAACTGGAAATAAACGGGGAATCTGGTTTTAACTTTACTTCGCGAGAAATTGTTCTGTATTTCTATTACTTTATATCATCCTGAAGTTAACAACGCGTGATATTGTTGCTCTTCGCAACATGTATTCCGGCGGTGGTAGACAACTAACAACTTTATTTACGAAAAGCACTAAAACTAAATCTCAAACGCGCCTTCAGCGACGATCGGCACTGAAATTCGTTGATACGATGCACATTATGTTTCGAAAATTTGACTTTGAATGAGACGTGACCGATTGTTCAAATTTGTACAGTTCGACTTTTATTTATTTCTCGACTCTTTCATCTTTGATTAGTTTGTTATTTTCGAACCAAAATTGTATTTTATAATACTAATCACACAATTTTCTGCGATTTCGGGTAGCCTGACGTTGATCCGGACTCTACACTTTTACTGATCTAGCCTATCAAAGAATCCTCTCCTGGATTTTGAAAGTCCTACGAAGATTATTATGGAAACTCCAGAGAAATTAGGACTTCGTTCTCCCTGTCACCACCTGGTCAATAACAGAATTCTGAAAAGGAAAATTGTTCGTGTAAATTTATATTATTTTTTTACTTCTTGCGTTTTGAGGGAGAACTTACTTGTGAATTAATTCCAGAAGTTCGGAAGCAACGCAAATATGTACTATGTATACATAAGTAGTTATATATTTGTTTTTCATCTTTGTTGTTTTATTTTTTTGTTTTATTATTTTTCTCGATAAAATACAAATTTACTTTCCCGAATTATTGTATTATAAAAAATTTTATAAAAGTTAAATAAAATTAATTTATTAACTAATTTCGGACACTGCTTTCGAAATGGCAGATTTTATTTTCGAGCAACAACAAATTATTTGTTGTTTTTTTCTTATTTGTTGCTTTGGGACTAGTTTTATTGTGGTTGTGCAGTGGTTTATCACAAACAAAATAAATTGTTGGTATTACAGGCTACAAGCATAGGTACAGTGAGAGACGTTAGTAAGACTTCGTAATAAAAATTTGACTGCCATATAAATTTTTCATATCATTTTTAATTGTTCATCACCATATTCGCTGTTTCTGCTGCAAGTATGGATTTGTATTTTGCTGCCCCAAATCGAATCATGGTAAGACAACATGGTAACTGCGTATTATATCCCCCAGGCCCCAACACTTATTTTATTATCTTTTCTTTTATTTCTTTCAAATTCTCTACGAATAGGCTTCATTCGAGTTTGGATTAGATTCATAATTCTTCATTCCAATCAGTTTTCTGTATCCATATGACTTGCATAATTATACTGGCCTAGGAGTCTAAATAATGTTGAGAAGACAGTTTGTTTTGTAATTGTTAAGATAGTTAAGATGAAACGAAAAACATAAAACAACAAATCTACTTTTGCAATGTCTTCTCAGAATTACCGGGAGTTGAAAGTCCGCTTTCTCAAGGACCAGTTGGAACTTTTTTTCAGTCTCAACTATTCGCATTTGAATTGCAGTTCGAAAATTATGAGTACCAATATATCACTATTTATTCAAAAGTAAACGTTTTAATTTCATAATCTTAAAAAATTTGTTAGTACGACGTATCATAATCCAACATTTGAAGGTACATTTTTTCTATCTTATCGTTTAAAAATATATACGTTTGGAGCGGATGATTTCGGAACGTCGATTTGATGAACGATAGTATGACTATCATGACTATTAGTGGTCATTGGAGCACAACTCAGATGGTTGTAGATATTGAGAAGTATACTGACTTACCGACGAACTACTGAAATATTCAAATACATGTTTTGAAATATATTTTTCCGTGTTTCGCGACAAAAATGTTAGTTCTGTTTACATGTAAAACAACTATATGAACATTTGCAATCCTTACGTGAATGAGAGCTGGACAAATAATCAATATATAAATGATACAGCTTGAAGTTAGATAACCGATCCTGTACATTCATGCATAGAAACTAGGCACAATTCTTTAATCCGTTATATGATTAGGTATGGACTTTTAATTATCGAGATCTTCTCATTAATTATCTCACTTTGCTCTCAAAATACAAACGTACTTTCCGGAAGCCGACTGAAACACCAATATATAATGACAGTATGACAATTTCTAGTTATGTAGTATTTATTATTATTAGTGTTGTTAAAATCTCATTTACTTATTTGTTTATTGATTACATCACCGAAAATTTCAAAGTAAGTTCAAAATATTTTGAATGAGTGAAAATTGTTCTTAAATGCATAGAAATTTAAAATAAGATAAGATCAGATAAGATAAGATAGGATTTATAAGGCACAAAATAAACTAGTAAAATGAAAAAGTAATGTAGTCATGTGATACTAATTGAGTTTTCCTTGCTAGTTGTGATGATGTTTTTTTCTCGTTGACTGTGTTATTGTACACTTTTTTTTTTTTTTTTGTTTGGTTTAATAAGTTTAAAATATATCACAGCCACTCCACTTTACTGTGAAAAAAGAACAGAATTTGTATATGTAACAAATTACCGTCGCCACTTTGTGTCGAGCAATAGAAATGTGTGTGAGAAAATTACTCACACAAACACCATTGCGTGCATTGGGTCAATGCGACCAACTCCAAATGTCTAACGAATTTCAAATATTAACACCACTTTTCTTAACCAAAACCACAGTCAGCGCTCCAGGTCTGCACCTGCCACCACTGCGATTTCTCACAACTCTCTTCCGACGCATGGATACTAGAGAATAAGAAAATTATTCGCTACGTTTTTCCCTATACTCACGAACCTTCTACACTCTTCAGTTTCCGACTTTTTATGAATTAGAAGTTTTTATTTTGATCCGTGTCAATAAAAGTTCGAAATCCCAAGATTGGCGGATCTCGACCACTTATGACGATCCGTTTTCAGACGTTTGAAACGGTGTTAGATATTCCAAATGAATTTCCAATTGGATTAATCTGATCAAACTCGCGTCTGTTGAACAGTCTCTTGCTATTTCAATAAATTAGCTGATAACAGATGTCAACGGCACAAGCAAATTAACCATGATATTACCAGTACGATAATTATGAGAAATTAAGTCCGCTAGTTTCGAACTTCGATCTCAAATTGTATAGGCATTTTAAAGTAAATAGCAAGAGATCACTTGCTCAGCATAGAGTTCGATATTGATATCTGTATAGAGAAAACCCATTATAATTTATTCCGAATATTTTTATATATTGTTTTAATTTCAATTTTACGTCGTCATCAACATGTACGATAAAGAGACAATAAATAAATTTTTATGCGAATTGAGAAATTCGTCAATCCTTCCAAAATGACTCTATGCAAACATGTTGTGAGTGTCTTGGAGCAGGTTGCAAACGTCATTGATAATGGTGGAGCCTCGATAAATATGCATTTGATTCATTGTTGGGTGGTGCACCAACAAATTTTTTTATACATAAGACAAAATCACAAATTGGATTGCTCGTGTTGTGGCACATGGTTGCAGCTTTAAGTATTCGATGTCATAGATCGACCATGGCGTTCACAAATGGATGGTTGGGAGTGGTTCCGATTTGTTAACAACGTACAAGCTGCGTAAGTTAACTTAACAAACTTGACTCGAATTTTCGTTCTGGTTTGTGAAGGTTTTCGCTGATGCACCAAATCTTGCTATTCAACCAGCTGTTGTGACGGTTCTGCTAGGATATCTGGTACGCCTTTTATTTGGCTAACAAAACCCTGCTGGATGTTTTTCAATGTCGAGTTAATATCACCATGCTACAAGTTTTGAATAGAATCAAAATCTCCTTGAAATGAATTGACAACCAAAGGTCTTGCGCGGTTTGTGGAAGTGTACCGGTTGACGGCTTTGCTGTTCGGACTCAAGTGAAAAAATTTTACCACGAACAATTTATCTTGATTCTGGAGAATTTCTTGTGTGTTTCGTTTCCGTTTGCGGCAAAGTTGCATGGTTTCCTGCACCTACAAGCTTTCGGCCGATATCTTTGGTGGTAGTAGCACACACCAGAAGTTCGTGCCCGTGATCTGGATCGTGTGTCTCGACTATGAGGGAGACGTCTGTCGGTCTTGAGCTCGGCAATCGCTGTGGTGAGTTGGGTGATATATGTTTAGGGCTCAGAGACATTAAAAGATGGAGACAGGGAAGCAGTGCCATTTGAGGACAATGAGAAAACGTCTCAGTAATATAATGTGCACTTTTTGTGAGACCGGCAAACGTTGAACACACATCGTGTGGAGGAAACCGTAGGTGACATTGTCGTTCTCCTGGATTCTCATTTCCCAAAGCAATATCGATGATTTTTTGTCACCAATTTCTACTTCCGCGAAGAACAGCTTCAAACAGCTTCAAACGACGCTATTCAGATAGTGAAAAAAGGTTCGATAAGACCTTTGTCCATATGGGTCATCAACCGTTAGATTTTGAGCAATATAACTCATAACACAGTGATCTTGGTCGAGTTCGATTATAACTACGTATAATTTAAAAAGTTCGTTTCTACCACGGTGTTGGTGGAGGTGTGCAATGCTGAGTGTGTGCCGAAGTGTGGACCGAATCGGAATCTGGCGCAATAGTTGACGGCGATGCGATTGGAATAGACGTGGAAGAAAACGGGTTTAAGGCATTTTAATCCATTTGAAGTCTCCTCCCAATATCTTGAAAGATATTCTATACAAATTCAAAGGCCTCTCACCTGAAATCAATTCGCTGTCACTACTCTCAGTATTGGGCAATAGAAAAGTGTATCAGAAAATAACTCGCACTGTTTTGCCACCGTTGTGTATAGTGGATAAACGGGACCAAATCCAAACTTAAACATCGAACTGTTTTAACTCTCGATACTTTATCGAAGGAAGCAGTGAAGGAGTTGTTTCAATACCACTTTTCTCAACGAAATCCAAAGAAGCGCTTCAGGTGCGCTCTCACCTCACCGCAATCTTTCACAAGTCGCGCCTGACCATCAATAACGGGCCGATTTCCTACCTGTATCTCCCTATCTGGTGAATTATCCTCTCTGCTTTTCGTTACACTCCACTTAAAGTACTCACTCATTTTCTGCACTGCTACGAATTCCGTTGCCGACTTTTATTTTGATCCGTGCGATGGAGGGATTTCGTTAATTTGTTTTGGAAAATAAATTATTATGTAAAGTATATGAAATAAAAGCAACAACAAAAAATAAAATAATGTGGAATATGCAAATCGCCTTTATTTAAAAATACACCCAAACGAAAATGTTCGGATGTTGCCTTATTTTCTATCAAAATCAAAAGTATATTTTATATTATTATATGTATATACTGCATACTTTCACGTCAACCTAAGAAATTTAGAGATCACTCAAGAATTGTGATTTTTTCTTTCATGCGATTGTATGTGGTTTCTCATATAAGTAAAAGATCATATAAGTAAAATTTGTTATGAATTAAACCCAGTAGGTTTAAGAGTAATTTTGTCATTATGGTACCAGAATATTGTCGTTAAGTACGAATATTAACTGTCAATAACTTTGCACTATCCTAATGTAAACAATGTTACATCTTTCAATATCTTTACTTGTGCCCATAACAATCTATATGCGATTTTAATGCATAAAGTTTGTGTTGTATTGAAGTCCGCTGGCTTCGACTTCGTAATAGGTCCTCAAATTATATGAATATTTTGGAGGATATAGCAAATGACAACTTATTCAGAGAAAACGTTCTGGGATTCGAAGACTCAGAGAAATTGGGACTTCGTTTTCCCTGTCACGCAATGGTTAATAACACAATTCTGAAAAGGGAAATTGTTCGTGTAAATTGCTATTATTTTTTTACTTCTTGCGTTTTGAGTGAGAACTTACTTATGAATTAATTCCAGAAGTTCGGAAGCAACTCAAATATGTACTATGTATATGTTATATATTTGTTTTGCGGCTTTGTTGTTGTTTTTTTTATTTTATTGTTTTTCTCGATTAAATACAAATTTACTATCTCGAATTATTATATTATAAAAAATTTTGTATTATAAAAGATTCTATTTTCGAGCAACAACAAATTATCTAATATACGGCTTTTTATTATTTGTTGCTCTTGGACGTTTGGGACTAGTTTTATTGCAGTTGTGCAGTGGTTTATCACAAACAAAATAAATTGTTGGTATTACAGGCTACAAGCGCCAGTACAGTGAGAGACGTTAGTAAGACTTCGTAATAAAAAAATTACTGCCATAGAAATTTTTCATATCATTTTTAATTGTTCATCGCAATATTCACGATTCGTTCCTGCTGCAAACATGGATTTGTATTTTGCTGCCCCAAATCGAATCATGGTAAAACAACATGGCAACGACAACCACTGCGTATGATATCCCCCAGGCCCCAACACTAAGCCACCTCATCACACTTCTTCTTCCAAAGTTTCAACTCGTATATATAGAACAGCATATGGCCTGCCCAAGACGTCTCAGAATCGATGAAACTCAACCTTTTCCATGGTGCATAGTTGAATCCAACAAGGATTATTTTATTATCTTTTCTTTTATTTATTTCAAATTCTCTACGAATAGGCTTCATTCGAGTTAGGATCAGCCTACGCTACTAAGCTATCGGAACAGTGATTTTGCACAATTGAAATGCATTCCGTTTTATGATTTTTGTGACGCTTCTGAATGTATCTGAAAATATCAGCCGTTGTGATTTACATTCGCATTGAGGATTCCGGAAATGGCTAAAATTATCTCAAAAAATGGATTCAAACAGCGAGTTGGAAGCTAAACCAGTGCACTTGTACTTCACATATTTCTATGATTTCCATTATATTGCCGAAAGATTTTTGTCTTTAGCAAAAATACTCCGAGTATTATCCTATGTCTTCTGGTTTTATCACCGAATGAACTCTAAAATTGCTATGGCACAATTGTCGTCCGAAGAAATAAATTTCGGATACAAAAATTGATCATTATCAATCAAGAGAAGAATATCGAAATGTCTAGGCGAAAGTTGCTGTACTTTCGAAAATTACAATTTTACCTTTGAACACTTTACTTGACGCTCACGATGTCATGTTATTTGGAAGCAGATTGGTAAGATGTCCGAACCTTTCGAACGGAGAAAAGTGACCGATAACCTTGCTATATTATTGTAGTCAAAATTTATAACTGAATTTGTACATGACAATAGTTTCCCTGGTGGGTGTTGATGTCGAAAACAGAATACAAACATAGAATTTTATATAATTACAAATTAAAATGAACACTAAAATTTAAAAATTGCATAATTGATATTTCTGAATTCTGTTGCTTATATACAGTTCCTGTTCCTAAAAACCCTATAAAACCTGCTCACAACAAACATCAATGTTAAAACGCCACAATAGTTCGCCTATATTAATTAAAAAAAAAATATGAATATGAAATATAACCATCTCAATTTTAAAACCGATTTTTGCCTGCCGCCAATATAAAGTTATTAACAGTGCTTACTTTTATTTAAATTGGTATCGTATTATTTTGTATATAAATATATTTATAGCAGTTATTAATATTCTAATTAACCCAAAATTTATAATAAACTTTTAAATTACAAATCAGTTAATTTGGGTACTTTTTTTTCTTTACGTTTTCTTGTACATCTAAATTTTTGCGTAAACTCATTTCAAAATCAACATGTTTACAACATATGTTAAGGGAATTTTTTGCTTGTTAACGATTCGGTCTTTAGCTTTTACAGAGATCACTATGGAGATGTCAGACAAATCAAAAAAAAAAATCGTTTAAAATCTTCCTTATCTACGACAGATAGCGACTGAAGAAATATGTGTCAGAGATAGGTTTAAACACTCCATGTTTTTTGACCATTGTTAACATAAATATTTTATCAAAATCAGAATATGACCAAATAGGAAGCAATTTAACGGTCTCATGATATTAGCGAAATCCATTATATATTTTCGATAGAAACCAATCAGGCATAGAAATGATTTAACCTCTTTCTTAGCTCAAGGTTTAATATAGCTTCGACATCATTTGGATTCGGTACTATTCCTTCCTTTTATTCCTTGTAATAGTTTGAATGAGCACCATTTAATCGACGAAAAACGTCTTTGAAGAGCTTCGACATGCTCTTGAAGAAACCTACTAAAGACAATAAGATCATCCCAATTCATCATGCAGTCTTATCCGATTAAAACATCCAAAATTATGTCCATTAATCGTTCAAAGTAGATGGTGTATTTTTGTGCCCAAAAGGCATAAGTAAAGACTCATAATGTTAATTTTGTATAGATAATTCAGATTTTATCTATTCTTCGGGTCCATTTCTACTTGATGGAAACATTTCGTTAGATCAATAGTAAAAATGACATTAAATTTCCAGGTTAATCGAGGAGAAGAGAAATAAGGCACTAACTGTGAATCAGTTTGCTTTCGATAATCAACAAAAGATTTGCACAGAATATGATAAATTGCGTTCGTAAACTGTACCCTGCTTCAATATATCGTTCATTTGGTTATTTCTTATAACATACGGATTTTCTTGAAACGTCTTAATTTTATATATTATATTGAATTTTTATATTGTTCATTTATCGCCTTCAAATAAATCTTCATAATTAGTGGAAATTATATCTTGTAATTTGGCAAGGGCGAAGTCATCGTATGATTTCTAAATCGATACTTCGTAATGATAGAGGAAAATCTGGGTATATATAGAAATGCCTTTCTTCTAAACTCATTGAATTACAAATGCAATAAATTAGGGCTTTGTACATTTCAGCACACGCTCATGAACCATGCAAATTTACAATTTCATTATAAAATTGTTGTTATAAATTAAATACTCTCGCTGTTACACTTATGATTATTAAAATTGTTTTTCGTTTTTTGTGTTTAGGATAGAACATTTTCATTCGGACCTGCTGTAATGTCTAGACTCCTTGATTTTTTTGAAATGGATGGTGACATTTTACAAACACACATAACATCTCCAAGATCAACTGCTTACTTGGCTGCATTACTATATTCCGTAAATCGTTTAAATTGCTTCTTCGTTTATGGAGCAGGTTCTAATCTTAAAGAGTATAGAATGTATATGGAAAACTTGGGCATCACCAATATACGCCTGTTTGCTGAATCATTTACATCTATACCTTTGGAAGCCAACAGATTTGGATCAGTAGTTGGAATTTTTGCGAATCCACCTAATTCGTTCAGTGCCATTTCGGACCCAATCGATTTAATATGTTCACGTGGAGGAGATTTGAGTATGTTAGAAATTTTAACAGAGACGGAAATTAATGAAGATGGTAAACAGAGGGTGACAGAAATATTGGAAGAACAATTACTTACTCTAAAAATGGCAATGTCTAGATCACACGTTCAGTTTATACTATATCAAACTCATTCTATTCTAAACTCTGAAAATCAAGAAATGGTTAATTGTGCTCTTCATTTAATAAACCATTCATCATTAAAAAAACATGAAATCGCCAATAACGAAAAAAAAAATATGGAAGCTTTCTTGGAAGCAGAATTTGTAAATTTACCATCAGCTGCATCTAATTCGGGATCCCCAAGAAAAAAAAATGTAGGTAATGAAAATGAGCATATTAATAAAAACAATGGACATGGGGACTGCACAGAACTTCCAGATACTCCATTATTACCAAATATTGATGCATTTGTTTGCACTAAATTACCAGACATTTGTCTTAATCAAGATCAATGCTTCCAAAACATTTCTAGTGGCTGTTTTTTATCTTTAATAAAACGAAAAGAAATGACTCGATTGAATGCAAAATATTTAATACAGATGGCAGAAAATAGAGGATTATTTGGAAAAAGCCAAAACCAAAAGTCTTTAAAACTCAAAACCGTAAAAACTACAGAACTAAAAACCGAAAATGATAAATACAATAACGAAGTTCAAGGTCAGGAAAGAAAATGTTTTGCTGATATTGAAAACGTGGTAGGTATTTCATTTGATATAAATGGCAAAGCAGTTTTATATAAATGTATTATGTATTAGAAATATTTAAATGCTGGTAGAGAATTCGAAAATGGAAATACTGTTTTTTATATTTCAATATTCCTTTTTGATTTAAATTTATATAATATTTCTATATTCTGTATCGTTGGGTGGTCATTAACCTCTTTTCCATTTTCAAATAAATATGGCCAAAAACTCTGAACTCATTTTCCAGGAAAGATTCGAAATTGTATATGCCTCGACATCCTTCAATGGTATATATTGCAAATCGAAACTTTTATGACTTAATTATTATTATTTAATTTACAGAAATTAAATGCGTTTACTGGTACTCGAATTCAGTCGACTCTAGTTGCAATAATTAAATAAGAATCCGCCGACCGATACTTTTTTTTACAATATTTTGAATTTTGATAGGCAATGATGTAGATTATACAGTACTAATTAATTTATAACTCCCAGAAAAACTCAGCAGATATTTCACTATATACTTTAGTAAAACAAAAACGTCCGCTTTTGACGAGAATTCCAACTTTCCACTCAAAGCATATAATATAAAAATTTATATAGACAAAAAATATTTTCGTAGAATACATATACCCTGCTAGAATTTTAGACTTTGAATTACTTGTATTCATTAACTACAGAAAATTGCAAATGTTACAGCATTCACTCGATAGGGATAATGATAATCGGAAAGGGAAATAGAGAGAACTGGGAAGAATGGAGGTTATCGTGCAGCAACTACAGATAATCTACCAAAAGAAATGTATTCATCGCAAAAAGGAATTCGCATAATATAAGTAAGCGAACTATTGATATTTGTTAGTGTCATTCACTGATGACTGATCCTGTTTCTAGAATGATCCTGTTACGATGTTAACACTCAAACTGTTGTCGATATATCATGGTTATCGAATCAAGTTATCGAACCGCGTGATCGAACCATCTTTTATGGAGAGTAAAAACGAAACGATATGCCCTCATTGGTGTCATATATAAGTTCAATGGGTGAAATAATCCGCAACTATTCGAATTATTCAGAGTGGATCATGTCCTACGGAAACCATAATATTAATTTGAAAGTATTGAGTCTATTGCTCAAATCAGATGCATACCAACCGTTCAAGTACTTTGCTGACAGAATCCAGCACACGTAAATTTCAATTGATTCGGAAGTAAGATCAAACGTTAGCGCTTCTAAACTATTGGAAATAATCTATCTCAGTAATCTTTCTCAGAAAGAAGGTTTACATACTGGCAAATAAAGTTGAGTTTTCCGTCATCGACGTCTTATGTACTGTTTGAGAGGCTGTCCACCTTATATCTGTTGTAACGTTTAACTGAAGTTTTTCAACAATCATATTCAATCTGGATTTCAGAGGTGAGAGACGATAACGAAAACTAAGGAATTTACTGACTCAACTATTTTCATAGCGTTTTTATTTGTTGACCACCATATTTTCTTCACGTTTATTGTATTATTTTGGATTTCAACAATAAATATTCTATTTGGAATTGGTATTTTCACGACGGAGACAACAACAGACCAACGACAAACACTGTGGAAGCAATTTCTCAGCCCCGCAACTAAGTTATCGCAACATTCGGTCCATCAAAACATAAAAATCTTAAATAAAAATAGAAATTGCCTTGACTCTCGAAAGAGTCGTTTCGACACCACTTCTTCTCAAAAACACAGCACAACACAGTACTGCGGTCTCGCCTGTCTCACGCAAACGATAGAATAAGTGAATTGTTTTCTCTGCTTTCTCCAAACAGATTCACAATATCCACGTACTCTCACTTTCTGCTGTGCGGATTTTATTTTATTTATGTAAACCTATTTTAAATCAAACTTTATTTTGATCTTTAGGACATACGGACGTCGTCATAAAGAAAAGTAACTTACACTAAAAACATTTTTGTGGCAAAAGGATTCTATATCGTACATCGTATCGTACATTAGAGCCACATTTTTGTATGGCAACTATATCGCCTTAAAAGTGTTAGTATTGAATCGCATATCGGAGCGGAAAGAAGTTAATAAATGTTGGGTTTTTTCATATGTTTTTTCCCAATTGAAAATCATTGAGTTTTAATTCATCGAATTAATTTTGGTACTCGTACTTAACATTTTGGTCGCATTCAAGCAGGATGACAAATAATAAGTAAAAATAATTAAAAAAAAAAAACAACAAAGAAACGAAAAATATAATATTCAAAACTGTTTAGAAAGATGCACAATTCAAAACGAGGGTCTACAATGTTGCCATGTGTTAGCAGAGAAGTACGTAGAGAAAGAGAGACAGGTAAATTGTACATGTATGTAAGGGACAAGTTGGAAAGGGAATCTTCATTCGCAAGAATTTTCTAAAAGAAGTAAGACGTGCGGGGTGAAAACCCTTCAAATTCTATTTAAAAATAAATTAATAATTAAATATAATCATAAGGAAAGTGATCTCGAAAAATAGGGGAAACCAAAGAAAACCGGAGTAAGTACAAATTATATTTATTATATAATAAGAATATGTTGTGGGTTTATAATTATATGAGTGAATTGTGTCGGTTGCATTTGTCGAAAGAATTTGTCATGCGCACATTATGAAATACAAATAATTCGCATGCTTTGTTTGGCAACAGCGGCGTCGCGCAGGTAATGTGAAGGAAGGTTTGGAGAAGTCAGATGTCGTTTCGCTTTGTGATAGAATATAATTAAACTCAAAGCCAAAGGAAAATGTTGTATACTTTTGTTTAAATTCAAAGAAGGGGTTGAACTCGCGTCGTGACCATGAGTAAAGGAAATTTTGGAAGCAATGAATTCCAAGAGGTTCCGAAGAGTAGTGCTCGTGTACTGACATTAACTTCGAAGCGACACTCTCCATGTGCGTAGTGCGAAGGTAATCATCCTCTATATGAATGCGAGGAATTTCTGTCATTGCATCTACAAGTACGTAAAAAATTTGACAGAAACAGAAATTTGTGTCCGAACTGCTTTAAGGCAGGTTATAGAAAAGAAGATTGTTATGAACCAAAATTAATTTAAAAAAATATTAAATTTAAGTTGGACAGGTTGATTGGAGAAGAAGCTAAGATAGATAACGAAATATATTTACTTCAGGAAAGAAAGGGATATATTTATGAAAATGTAATAAATAAAAATTCAATGAATAAAAGTATTAAATTGCCAGGTACAGAATATAATAATTGTTTTAATAATATTATTAAATAGAAGCTCTATTATTACCCACTGCAATGATATGGATTGAAAATGAAGGATCAAATTACGGGCCCATGAGAGTAATAATTCACATTGGATCGCATCCGAATTTGGTGCGTTACGTATTGCATAAAAGGTTGCAATTTTGTAACACATATGTATTAAACAAAATGGTTGGCATAGACGGACAGCCCTTTCACATTCAAAGAAAAGTTAATGTAAAAATTAAACCCCGGTATGATAATAACAGTAAAATTCCCTTACAAGAATCATTTTGGATTCTGCGAAAAGGAAGTACATGGAGTATTTTGTTACCTCCAATTTCTCTAGAATCGAATATATATAAAAATCCAACAAATATACCACTGAACCAGACTATTGGAATCCGAATACAGTCCACATATTATTAGGAGTTGGATGATTTGCTATTTATTTATTAGAACACACAAACGAAATAAAAGTGGTCATCGTTAAAATACCTTTGAAAGAAAATGTATTAGATATCAGAAACTCAAGAGAAATTCGAAGACACCGGATAGGAATATACGCAGACATTAACGTATTGTTCAACCAAGTAAAAATTGCTAATGAACAATGGAATCTCCAAAGAATGTTTTTGAGAGAGAGTCCAAAATGAACCACTACAGGAGTACTAGTTGACCGTAGTAATATTTGGTTGCACATCTTCACCTTCTTTAGCCGTACGTTCAGTAATTTAAAGCGCAAAAAATGCAAAGAAAAGACTTCCATGTGCGGCAAAAGTAATGCAAGAAGATTTTTATATGGATGATTGTATAACTGGAAGTAATTCTGAAGAGGAAGCGATTAAATTAGCTAAATTTATTTTATTTATTACTGAAAGGAGCTGGATTTATATTAAGATAATTGAAATCTAACAGTAAAGCATTGGTAGAAGAAATAAATTCAGAAATGAAAAATTCAGTAACTCTTTTGGAGGCGGAAAGGACAACCATTTTATGTTTAAAATTAAATGAAGATAAATTCATGTACTTTATTAGAAAACCGAAATTGGAAGGAAATATTATGAAAAGATCTCTTGTAGCGCATGCCGCCAAATTATATGACCCAAATGGGTATATATCACCGGTAACGATAAAAGGAAAATACTTATCCATGATCTATGGAGACTGAAAATAAATGGGATTCAAAGCTCCCAACGGAAATGGAAAATAAATTATAAATTATATAAATTATGAATTATAAAATTTTCAGAATGACAGATGGCATGGAAGTTCAAGAGAAACCGACATAGAAATTCATGAGTTTTCAGACACATCGAAAAGTGCATATGGTGTCATTTATTTTAGAACAAAACATTTAAACGGCGTCATCATGAGTAATTTGTTTGTATCTAAAACACGAGTAACACCACTAAAATCAGTCACGATCCAAGGCTTGAGCTCGCTCCAGCAGAATTGCTATTGGCCAGTAAGTAAGATTATACAGGAAATTATCAAAGAAATGCATAATAATAGAGGTAAAATCGTATTCACATATTATAACTACATATAAAAATTAATTACATATAAGGTATTACCAAATTAATGTATTGTACCTTTATTAGATTATGTACACAAGTTGGAAACTGTGTATGAGAGACAAGTTGAATCGAATCCTTTAAGCCGATTTCTGACAGAAAGGGATTATAGCGAGTCGGAGGAAGACTAAAGAGATCAGAGATCGACTATGAGATGAAATATCCAGTTATCATTCCACATGGTTCAAGGTTAACATTGTTAGTAATCGATCATGCCCATAGAAAAACACTACATGGTGGTGAGTTGAGTTGAAAAATTATGTACACATATATGTAATATGTGTTCGAATGAGCGCACAACTGGAAGGCCAGCTCATGGCCGAGAGAGTTCCTGCAGAGAGAGTTCAGATGGGAAAGCCGTTTTAACATATCAGAATATATTATGCAGGACCCCACTCACTACGAATGGTTGATAAAATTTACAATAAACACAAATGTTGGATAGCCGATTTGGTCTGTCTCAAAACAAAAGCTATACATTTAATGTTATAACGGATATGACCTCAATAACTTTCATTGCTTGCTATGAGCGATTTTTTGCCAGAAGAGGCAGATGCGAAAATATTTTAGTCGGAGCTAACAAGGAATTAAAATTGTCCTTCGATTTATGGACAGTGAAGGACAGCCTAGATAATTTACATTCTATAGGAACGGACTGGATATTTATGTCACCAGCGGCACCTCATCAAGGAGGAATATACGAAACAGCAGTGATATATATGAAATTTCACCTGAAACGCATAGTAGGACAGAAAACGTATGCATTTTAACAGTTTATAATAGTATTAACCCAAATTGAAGTAATTTTAAATTCTAGACCTATTCATCCATTAAGTGACGATCCTTTGGATATGCAAGGCTTAACACCAGGCCATTTTCTGGTTGGAGAACCACTAGTATTACCACTACCATTTCATTTGGTATTAAACTTTGGAGGGAAAGACAGATTATGATAAAACCTTTCTGGGAAAGATGGTCTTCGAAATATCTTGCGACTTATCAAGAACGGAAAAAAGGAAAAGAGAGAAGGAAAGTTTGAAAATTGGACAGCTTGTTATTTTGAGCGAGGACTACTCACCAGCAACATGAACGTTGGGACGTATAAGTGATTAATTACCATGCACGGATGACCTCGTCAAGACCGTTATCATAGATACAGCAACCAACCGCCCGAAGATACCTGTACAGAAACTTTGCAGAATACCAGTTGAAAGAGAGAATCTTCAACATTGAATTGTATTTATTGAAATGTATTTCTAATTATTTTATTGGTAATTTATTGGAACATCTATCCAATTTATGGGAAGACATTTTTTATTGCTCGCTCTACTTCGCTCTACATTTTTTTCTTCGTTGACTGTCTCACATTGATTCAGGTTCATTTTTCCCTGTTTTTAGTCCCTGACCCCTGGAATGTGCAAATGTGTACCCGTTTTTTCATCACGTGCAATTTCTCTACAGCAGTTTATGTACCACCCCAGTTCGGTCTGAAAGATTTTATTGCGTTTTCATTCACCGTGAAGATAATTGAAAATTTACTGTAGCCGCGGACTGTAATACTTGTTCTGCTTGCTTTCACAGCTTTCCAGTTTTGACGTCGAATCCCTCCTTGAGCTCTACGGGGGGACAGTTGCTCCGAGTTCTTTAAGTTCAAAGTTTGGCTTTCGATTTTTGACCCACCCGTGAGGTTTGTAAAATCGCTCATGCGTCGCATTCTAGATACACAAACAATATATTAAATCACCGACACAAAAAGCTCAAATATTGTTCTGCCTTTTTTTATGTTGTGTTCTGTTTGTTAATGAAGGATGTTAGTACATCAATACCAAATCCATGTCCTTATGGTGCATATGCGAAATAATATTGCTCTATATTATTATAAAATGATGAGATATTTCCTCTATATGCACTTGCACCATCTATGTATTATTTGTATATAGTGAATTTATTGTAACATTATTGTACGAAGAAGTTTGGTTATGGTTATGTAACTGTTCGTGATCTGTTATCGTCTTTTTGATGAAATTAAATGGTTGGACTATTGCTTGCGCAACTACATTCTTCATAATTAACATATTTCAAATATTCAAGTCAAGCAATAAATTTATTTTTATTTTCTATCGGTCAACAAAATAATACTTACCAAAATAATATGATCATTTGCCTGTTGGGAATTGGTTGATACTTTAAATTGTTGAACATTATATCATTCTAAAAATTCTACAAAATCCCCTGACGTAAAACACCTTTCTCTATTGGAAACCTTAATTTTTTGTGTGGCTTTATGTTCTAAAGTAATTAGTCTATAGCCGAATGAACAGTGTACAGGCATTAATTACATCCACATACACTACTCCGAAATTTGCCTTATGCAAAATTCAATGTTCAATGCATTTTCAATAAGTTTGTGTACCCTTTTATTTTTGATAACCAATTAATTTTTGAAATAAATTCGTTAGTTCTTTTATCGACTCTTATATGCTCCATTTCGTTATGGTACATAAAAATATATTCAATAACACAAAACAAAATATTCACATCATTTTTTTATATTATTACTCTATTTCGCATTTCATATATACTAAACTCTGAATTTTATGAAATATCAACTACATTTTTTATCTTTTCCTTAATTTTTCCTCGAAAATATATGCTTCTAATTTACAATTGTAGCTTATGATACTCTTAACAAATCTTAAATCATTCTAATCGATGATACATATTCTAATGTATGACGTGAACATACAATGATTTGGAATGTGTGAAGGCTGTATACAGCGGCATCGATGACATTCACGGTTTGCGATGGCGAGAGTATGCGCGACGGATGAATGTGCAGGTGATGCTGGAGTGTCGGGGTATATGCGTGGTTGATGAAGATCGATCCCTTCCCGTGCGTCTCTGCGGTTGGACATGCGCGATTGCCTTAGCGCTGATGTGGTGCTACCCGGGACGTGCGGAGTTCCGTTACTTCGAGAAATCTCTTCCATGGGTCCCATCCCTTTGTCATTGAGGCGTCGGAGTTGCATAATCCTCGTCAGGCCCTTACTTGGAAGAGGGAACGTACTTGAAGCGCTGCTTTTAGAATGAGAGAAGTGGTATCGAACCGACTGCTTGCTTCGATCGAGTATCGAGAGTCAAGGAAATTTCGATTTTTCGATTTTCGTACAATTTAAATACATGTTTTGTTACTAGATCTACTAAATAAGTATACCCAAGTGTTTATATTGAGAGGAAATATTATTTGACCACTATTGGTTTAAATCAAAAATCGTTGGACAGTTTGATTTGGTACTTTTCTCATACACTTTTCTAATGCCCAACACTAAGAGTGGCGACGGCGAATTGAGTTCGGGCGGGAGACGTTTAAATTTGTTTACAATTCATTGCAATCTCAAAATATATTTTTTTCAGGAATATATAAAATATAAAAAATCACGAGGGGACACCAAATCAATTATTAAATGTTTCCACACACATTTTTTGCTTGATGGACCAAATGTTGCGGAGGCTTAGTACTGGGGCTGGGGGATGTCTTCGGCAGTGGTAGTCGTTGCGATATTGTTTTTCCGTCGGCAAAGCCAAATAAATTGATTATGCGATTGGCACTAAAATTATAATTCCAACTCGGGGCAGAAGATGGCAGTAAACAATAAAACGGGACAGTAAATTTTTTTTTTTTTGTTTAGTTTTCTATAACGTCTCTTAACAATGAAGTCCAGCTTGATTGTGATCGGCGGAAAACTGCGGATGGGTTCCTGACCCTTTCACAAATCAAAGTGGAAATTTTTTCGACGATCCCTACCTTACGCATATATACTAAGCCCTGATATGCCACAAAAATTGTTTTTATTGGAAAACAATCCTATAGAATAAAACTAATCTATTTTGTTGAGTGTTTGGGGTAAACAGCACAGTGATGACTATTAATAAACTAAACACTGTTGATGTAAATTAGATTTGTGAATTAATATTTTTTGTAGGCGAGATTTCAGATTTCAACTATATATGTGAATGTAGATATTTTTTTTTCTTTTTCCATAATTATTCTTTAGTATTTTAGATAGTTTAAATTATTTTTAACAATATTTTTAGGATTAGCAAGATCAATATTTTAAGAAATGGAGAAAAAGATTTTATAAAATAATATAGAAAATCACGGATCTTGCAATTTCTATAATTCCAATGAATAAATTTGAGTGTGATGGGTGATATTAATTTTTTTTATGTTTAAAATTAGGTTTATATAGTATAACTTTTTTCAATTCCGTCAAAACCAATTACCTGGTATCCAATTAATATATTAGTTAGGTACGCAAAACCAAATATTTGCACTACGTACCTTTCGGGGATTTCCGTTATATCAGACGAATAGTTATAAATCCTGTATATCGATTACACTCTAAGTAAATTATGAGTTTTGTTAAACAAAACAAATTTAGGGAAATACCTCTGCTTTCCGAAAATCTACTTTGCGTATAACGCAATGCGTTGCTGTCGAATAACACTAAATTGTGGCTATCACTTTTCACTGATTTTAAAACTAATTAAATTACTAATTAATTTAACCAATTAAATATTGGTTAAATAATGAAGTGGAAATAAATTATTAAATTTCTACCTAAGTGCAATTGAAATTCTTTAAATTAATTTTAATTAATCGCAATGGCAAAATTGTGACGTTTTTTTAATCATCTTTTTTTAGGAGGGAAAACATGACTTTTTATTTCGCAATCAACGTGTTCTGTGATTATTTTTTCAACGGCTGTTAATATACTTATATTGTTATATATCTTAAATGAATTGATGAACTAAACTGTATAGTGAAAAATTATAATGGATATATAGGGTGTGAATAATATCGTATGTAGTAGATATAGTTAGTAATAACCATATTACTACATTCTGAAATCAGTATGTACAACTTGTATTAAAAGACAAAAGAAGATCCCAAGAATAAGATTGATTTTAGAATGCAAAGCTTTTAATTCAGAAATTATAATTTTGTGTCTAGTGGACATCCAGTTGACTATGTAAGTAGCAAAAAATTCAAAAACAGAATAACAAAATATCAAACATTTTTAAGTGTTAGTTGTCTAATGCCGAAATTTATGAGATACATATCAGCCGATGAAAATATTGAATTCACGATTTTGTCACAAATACACCAATACTTGATTTTTTGAATATAAATGGAGATGTATTTCAAAAACTATTTTTAATATGCTATATATGTAGCGGTGTATTTTCAAAACGTAAATAATTAGTAATATTGTGCTGACAACTTTTAACACACAATTGCAAAAAAATAATTTTTATTTAACATTTTTCTATTTTAATAGATTCTTCGACTTAATAAACCGACAAATGCAAGTTACATACGTTCAAATTTAGTAAAAGTTTCGCATCAAAACAATCCAATGGTATTCAATTATCACAGAAGAGAATGTCAGCGCTATTTAATGGTAAAATGGAGAACGTCGATAATTTATAAGGTACGAGTTTATTCAATATTACAGTTTTGTCATTATTTGCGTCTCTTGTTCTTATTTCCTAATTCTATTTTTCTTTTAATAACTCGTCAATTGCAAATTGTAAATAACTTTATTTTTTGTTTATCGATTATATATTTGTTAGTAATTTTTGGCCATATTTTTTCTATTGAACTAAAGCATGGCTCCATAACAATTAACCGTATATTTTCACTATTTCATTAATCGCAGTAACTGTAAAAAATAACGAAATTAACCTTATACGACTTCAAATAAAATCGATATATATATGATATATATATATATATATATATATATTATAATTATATATTAAGTAGACTGTTAAGCGACTGTTATTTGTGACGAAATTAAATGCAAAGATCTTCCATGTGAAGGTATAACACAGCGGTAATGACACCTTCGTCAATATATATATATATATACATACATATATATATATATATATATATATATATATAAATATACATATATATATATATATAAATATGTATATATATATGTATATATATATATATATTGACGAAGGTGTCATTACCTCGTTTATAAATGCTTGCTACTTTGCTGAATTTATAGAAGCGATAGAACCACAGTCCAGTAGTGATAGCATCAAGTTTAGCAGCATCAACCGTTTTCACCAAATTGTTGCTTTGGTTGTAAATCGAGTAGCGGATATTTTAGACAAATTATCATTAGAAATAGATTCCAACATTGAAATGGAAGCTAAATCAGTGCGCGTATGCTTAATATATAATCTGCCCGAAAATCTTATATTATTGTCGTCTTTCAAAACTAATAACTCAAACTGTACATGAAATCACCTAATCTGAATGTAATACTTGGATAAGGTACCATTTGTGAAAAATTTCTTTTCTCTACAAGAAAGACAAACAAACCCAACTCACGATGGAGTTACTACAACGCGCACCATAATTGAAAGACCACTTGCGAGCTCGACTTATCGAGTCTTTCTTACATTAAAAAATATACTAGCCGAGCATGCTGAAAACCAAACAGTATGTGTGCGTTTTTGTACGTTATGCAATGAATGAAATTTGCTTAGAACGTACAAGTTATTTATCAACACTTACATTCGTAGCGGCATTATCATGATTCGACAATCACCGTAGATGTCCATCGTACATCCTTCGGGCGTCTACTAAGATAATATAACAAACATCTGTATGGCTTCGAAAGAATTTACAAAGAACTTTCGACTTTGTATTAGAAGCTCCAGCGAAATGGTGAAACAAATTTTTGATCATCATTAATTAAAGACTGACGTATATTTCAGAATATTAGAGACTTAACCCATCTGGTTCCTGGTCATTTTCTAATTGGAGACCCAATGTTAGAGTACTCTGATCTTGAAATAACAGCCATCGCACTCTGTATCTTAAATTGATGACAAAAGTTCAAAGCTTTATATCAACAAGTCTAATGAAGAATAACTGATTGAAATCTACAAACTGCAGTGGAGGTGGAAGATATCAACGCGAACTATGCAAATTAACATTTTATTGGAGACCCAATGTTAGAGTACTCTGATCTTGAAATAAAAGCCAGCGCAATCTCTATCTTAAATTGATGACAAAAGTTCAAAGCTTTAACTCAACAAGTCTAATGAAGAATAACTGATTGAAATCTACAAACTGCAGTGGAGGTGGAAGATATCAACGCGAACTATGCAAATTAACAATTTATTGGTTGTGCGTAAAGAGACAATATTTGGCGCCTTCGATAAGGCATTGTTAAGAGAGTTCGGTTTGCGAAATTACAAATCGATCAAGGTACCATTATTCACCTGATTGTGATCTGATGATCTGAGTTATCCTTCTAATATGTTTCCGACTTGACGATCTACTTATCTCACTCTATATGGCTAAAACCACAACATCCACCAATTTGCATTAGTTGAAGAATGCTAATAGTGGTGCTTACAGCCTTTGCGCTTTTCGAAATGGATCACGAGTAGCGATTGCGAGTAGTGGCGTGGCATCAGTACTGCTCGAATTCTTTCTCCTGGAGTCCAAAGTCACGTGAGGGGCAGTCGACTACTCTTAATTGTCTTAGACGAGTCACCTGCTCTCTCACCATCAGCAATCAGAGCGGAAAATTCAGAAAAAGCTGTGCCATTGAAGACCCAATTGACCCAATTATGATGAGCAAAATTGTTACTCACTTGAGCCTTGATGTTCTGAGATTAAGTAGGAGGTCCTTTTTAAACTTTTATGAAGGACCTGCGAAATGGGGTCCAGTTGACGCAAAAGGTTTTCAATCTTGGAGTGCTCCAGAAGTATCACCGTCATGTAACTTTTTCTTTAAAAGAATAAGAGCGAATCATGGGTTTTATAAGATTCTTAATTCTAGAAATCCAGTATTACATTCGAATTACGTATAAAACAGACTGATTCTCACCATGTATACTGATCTCGTGTAAAAATACAGATCATTATATGGAAAGATTATCGGATTAATTTCTCTGTTCGAAAGATTCGGACAACTTACTAATCTGTTTCCAAATCGCATTACATCGTGGGCGTCAAACAAAAAAATGCTTTAAAGTTAAAATCGTAATTTGCGAAATTGCAGCAACTTTCGCCAAAACGTTTCGATAATCTTCGGAGAAATGAACTTTTTAATTATTAATGACCCATGGTCGTTATACGAAAGTTATTTCCTCGGATGATAATTGTACCGTGAAAATTGTTGTCTTAAATTTTACAGAAGCGTCACAGAAACCATGGAACTGAAACGTTATTATTGTGCAATGTCACTATGTGTTGTTTCTGAGCTTCAAAAACAAATCGCCCAGCTCACCACAGAGATTACCGAGCTCGAGATGAACTGCAGAAACTGAGCTCAAGGTCGACACTCACGATCCAGATCACGGTCACAAACTTCTGGAATGTGCTACTATCGATTTGACCCGTAAGTGCAACTTCAAAGGTAACTCGTGAATGTAGGAAAACTTCTGACGTGAACTATCCGGTCATCGGTGCAGATTTCCTACACTGCTGGTTGAACCCAAATGCCAGAAATTTACCGCCAATGAAACTGACATCGAGTGCATTGGAAAAATGTCGAAGGCGATTGAGTACCTTGAAATCAAGACCATCACACTGTCACGATCTTTTTTCGAATTTCAGAATTGTCTGCAACTAATCTCTTACAAGAGAACGAAACACATAGTTGATCTCGACAACGAGATAACAAGATACAGGGCACAGTCTATACCGAACAGTGACGTTCTCGACTTTAGCACATATTAATCAATTTCTTCATGTGACTCGTAGAGACTATGATTTGACTATGAATATAATTTTGATTTTGATGGAAAATAAGTCAACAGCCTAACATTTTCCTTTGGGTGTATTTTTAATAGATCACTTATATTTCACCTACTTTAATAAATAATTTATTTTCCATAACAAAACAATGACATTCGTCCATCACACGGATCAAAATAAAACCCTGCAACGGAATTCGTAGCCGTGCAGAAAGTGAGTGACATATTTAAGTGGAGTGTAGCGAAAAGCAGAGAGGATCATTCACCAGATAGGCAGATATATGTAGGAAATCGGCCCGTTATTGTTGGTCAGGTGCGATAGTGAGTGGTTGGCATAAACAATTACAATTTCATCAGTTATCACGACGTGATCTAAACTTGCGTCGCGAATTAAAATACCTTCAATCCCGATTTCCAATCTAATCGCATCGCCAGATTCCAATTCAATCCAAAAACGTAAGTTCAAAACTGCGCACAACATCCGAATAGTCTAACGGTCTCGCAAAATATGCGCAAAATGCAAAATGTGCTGTTCAGTACCACATTACCGTGAACACTGGTAAACACAAAACTAAAAGTGAAATTCAAAGTATGTAAATTTAATGCTTTTATCGGAACGAAAAAGAATTAAAGCTAAGAAAACACAATAACAGTACACTAAAAAAAAAGGGTTCCACTACTGAACCCTCGCACAATTCCAACTGGAATTTCTTCACCTGTTTATTCAAACTAGACTCGGTTGCGGTATGCTAAACACAAGAGGAACACGTCTACTATTACAAAATAAATACAAGAATTCACGAAAATACTTCCCAACGACAGTCCAGACTCCAACGCTGCAAATATTTCTTCTTAAGGTCACCAAATTTATTATTAAAACACTTCCTCCCGACTCCGAGGTGTATTCTCACTCACAGTTCGTATCAAACTCCACTACCTTCCTGACGCGGAGCACTGAAGGCACTTGCATCTTTTATACTGGATATCAGCGGTTTTTGGCGAAATCCTTATTGGAATCTGGGATTTTCATATACACCTATTTAAGAAATTCCCTCTAGATTGTTCTTAAATGGGATGGGATTGTTCTGGTGGGAATAAAATACGCCGATCAACCCGATGACCAATATTTTGGCCCCACATATCCATGAGAGATCGCTGCCTAAGTGTGGTATCATCTCAGTGGACCCAGTGAGACCAAACCTCAGTACAAATCTACTACTGGATTGTCGAAGGAGAACAGAAGACAGAAAACGACAAATATTGAGACGCGACAAACTCTGAAAAAATCTTTCAACAATTTATGCACGAAGTTCTGCTGGCATAGACTTCTGCTTTGGCTCCCTCCATGACGTTCTCATTACACCGAGAAATAAAGATGATTACCGCGAATACCTTTTTCAATGTGACGACGCGTTCGAGTTCGTCATTGGTGAAGCATTGCAGCAACACACTTCTGAAGGTTACTAACCGTTGAGTTTTCATTGTGATACTCGCCAAATACACAGTCGAATAGTACTATCGGCACTTGTTAAATTTTTGATTGTGGTTACACATGAATTGCAAGTATCAGCGTCCCTGAAATAGTCTAAGAGAAATTTGCTATAGCTCAAGCATTTGTACGCTTTGTATGGCCATATATAAATCGCCCGTGAATGTATGATCTTTCAGCGCTCGAAGGTAAATCCACGAAGGCAAAGTACATTCGGAATATTTCCTCCTTCAACAGAGCCGCTTGCATCAAATTCCCAACTCGTGTTATCAGCGATGTTAATTTGTCGACTAAAACAGTGGTGAACAGTGAAGGACCGATATTATAGCATATATTCGGAAATAAGCACTTATTGACAACATCTTCCATCAATTATTGTAATTAACATCTTGAGTTGTATACTTTAATTTCCCCGAGCCACATATCACTGTTCTGGTAGAAAATGAATTCATCTTAATAGGAACAGGAATTGTTACAGGAATGGAAGTCGATGACCTAGAAATGTTTAGAAGATGAAATTTATTCTCTTAACTGTCTCTAATCATTTTTATGTGCAAACACTTTGCGTTTCATTACGTTCTCATTTACTTGCCAAGTTTTTCTAGAAATAATCTTTCAACAATGAACTTCTGATATTCGTAGTGTGTTCCATAAATGAATTCTACTGCAGATGCTTTTATGTCCACTTAATGACTCACCCAATGTTTGAAAGTTGGATGCCTAATTGATGAAGAGTCATGCGTACTAACAATGACTAGAGTATAGATCAAGTGAACTCGAGTAAGATTATCAGTCACGATATTTTACTCGCCGGAAATATTAAAGAAACGTATGAAAAATTTGTCGATCCCCTCAACCCTATATTCTACAACTCAATTCTATTATCACTCAATTTCCTATTGTACTGTTAAAATATATAGATTTCTCATACCGTTTTAAACGCTCCAAAATTGTTATGCAAGTGCAAAGTAGACAAAACATGATGACATCTTCATGCTCATCATGAACAAGTACAAACGTAGTTTTATGAAAATGCGATAAGATGATAATGAGATAATAAAACGTTCGTTGTGAAAAAGTGCAAACGGAGTTGCAAGTTGCAGCTTCAATATAGTTTTCTTTAAACTACTTTTTTATTTTTTATTTCCTCTTTACATTACATAATAATGTAAAAATTTGTACATGTTGGATTTTTTTAGTAATTTAAATAAATATTTACATTACATTTTATTTTTTTACGAATTTATTGTGTTTAAAAATTCCTTGTTTGTAGGTCAGTGGGCGTGCATCTTTTCTAGGATGTGGCAGTTCTATCAGTGGGATGTTCGCTACTTCAATATTTGGGTGTCCGTAGAGGCTCTGTATATGTATTATGCTGGGTTTTTGTATGGTTTCTTCTATTGTGTCAACTTGTAGATCTCTGTGTATATCGAAGTTTGGGATATACCAGTCAGCTTTTGTAATTGTGTGAACAATTTTTGATTGTACTCGCAGCATTGTTGCGATGGTCGTTTTGATCGCTGTGTCCATATTTCTATGCCCTACTTCTATTATGGTCTCATAACTGTTTTATAAATAAGATTGCCGATTGTCTTCCCAGCAGCCAGTTAAGATGCCTGAGTCTGTTTTTAATTCCATTACGTTTTTGTACTATGTGTCATTTCCATTTTAATTTAGAGTCTATTGTCATGCCTAGATATTTGGTTTTAGTGTCAATTTTGATTTCCTCATTATTTATTGTCAATTGTATTATCAAGTGGTACATGTCGTCTGTTTATATATATTACTTTTACTCTTTTGTCTGCGTAAAATGTTGAATCAATTTAGTGTGCAATTTACTTTCCTTGTAATTATGTGATGATAGCATTACAGTATCGTGCAAAACTTGCTATCATGTCACCGTTTCTTGTTGGCAGGGGGATGCCTGTAATGTTGAGTGCATAGAGATGCCTAGCACAACTAGCACACTACCTTGCCGTACTCCTGCTTCCATTTTCAAGATATCTGAAAATTCGTCCTGATATTTGACATAAAAGTATATGTCTTTAATATAACTTTTGAGGAGGAGATAGTAGTCAAGTGGTACTGCGGTTGCTGTTTTAGTTTATGCAGTAGTCCATTATGCCATACACTTCCGAATGTTTTTGCGACGTCAAGATATAATCCCACACAGATTTTTTTTATATTCAATGTTGGTATGAATCTTATTTATTATTCTATGTAGTAGTTGATTATTGAGTGTCTGCGTCTAAAGCTAAATTGGTGATAGGGAATTTAAGTCCTTTGTGTCATGATTGTCTCAAATCGGCCAACGACGAGTTTTTCAAAAAGTTTCGATAGAACTGATAGTAGGCTTATCATTCTGTGTGATCTAGCTTCTGTTAGCTGTTTAAGTGGTTTAGGGATTGGTATTATTTCACTCGCCTTCCATATAATGGAATAGTGCTTGATGCAATTCACGACATTAAATATATTTTTTTTATACTAAAGTGCAATGTCTGACAGTTCTTTAAAGATTTTGCCTGTTTTTTTATCAAAACCAGACTCTTTTTTTGGCTATATAAGATTATATTTTTTATTTGTTTAATTTTAATTTTTTTTTTAATTTGTCATGTATTTCCTAGTGATGTAGGTTGAGTCGATAGGTGTGTTACTCTTTTGATTGGTAAATATCTTTTTAAAATAATGTGAAACCACAGTTGCCTCCTTCTTGCGATTTCTGCCCCATTGATATCTTTAATTTTTAGCGGTGATTCATAAAGCATTGTATCATTTTTTTGTTTTATAGCTTTCCACAACGAATAGTTTATTGTTCTTGTTCCGGTTAGGGTTTTAATTTGTTTTAGTTTTATCTTTTATATGGAGTGGTATATGGTACACATTGCTACGGGTTTTGACTGGTGGTGTTGATATGTCTACGGCGAAAACTATATTATCATTTATATGGGCATTGTCAATTCCACTGTCTGTTTTTAGCGAGACGATTATTTCCATATTGATATTTAGTATTTCAGAAAATAAATCATAGTATGTTTAGTTATTTTATAAATTTTCATATTGCTAAATACAGTATTAGTATTATGATATGTCAGGGTAATAAGCGAAGTGAGTAAATTTGATATAAATAGACCTCCGTTTCAAAATTTTCTTCAATTCAATTGCAGAACATTTGATTGCATTATTGCAATGGTATTAATCAATGGTAAGGAAATTGATCTGTTAAGGTATTTTTATCATTATACCTCTTCCATTTTAAACATGAGTATATACATCAACTGGAATCGTATGACGTTAATTTTGAAAAAATGTTTCGGGAGGATTAGAATCATATTATTAAAAACTACATTTTCAACTTGAATTGGTCATTTTGAATTTGTGCAAATGCCATTTGAAAAAACAAAAGTGACTCTTCAACATTTCAACGTACCACTATTTAAGTGACTTCATCAACGGAATGTTTATTATTTATATGGATTTCTATAGGGTTAGCGATTACAATTTGAAAGTAAAATATAAGAAATGTGAAATTTTTATTACGTGAAAATTAATTTCTTTGTCATATCGTCAAAACGGAATTAAACCAAATCAGAACCAAATCGAATTCATAATTAAATTGTCAATCCCTAAACCAGTTAAAGAAAAACCCTCAAGAAACTTTGTAAATTTAACGGAACAATTAAGTGAAAATCCAATCTATATCAATTTAAAGTTACTAATTGATAGTCCTTTCAGAGAGAGTTAAATTTTATGTTAAAATCAGTTGTGGAAAATTCGCCGTATAATTTTCCGATGAGGAAGCTTGCTCGAAGATACTAATACAAATTCTAATCATTGAAGAATCCTTGAGAGCTATGAAGAGTTAAAGAACAGCTACTTTCTTAAATTACATCAAAATCCGATATTAAATCTGTAGTTTCAAGATCGTTTGAAAAATCAGTAATAAAGTAAACCTAAAAATATACTGCTCCAACGCAACATTATCGCTGCTCCAGCAGCTAAGTTTGATTAGATTTGCTGCTCCAAAAGTAAGTCAATGACTTGATTAGATTTTTGTTTTGCCGACGGCAAGACAACTCAATAACCACTCCGGAAAAACCTCCCCAGGACCCGCTTCTAAGCTAACTTAACAGTGTATTTAGTTGTATTTCAAGTAAATAAAATATATTTATTAACAACAATCGTTAAATTTACTTACTTTTTGAAGGATTATGTGATTTAGGTTAAACTGAAGAAATTGTTATGTACAGTGATCTTTAATTAAATCATTCTGTCAAGAAAATAATATACTAACAAACTTCAATTCGCATACTGGCGATATCGACAGATAGTGTTGGACAGTATTAGAATATATTCGTAAATTAAAGAATTCCGAAAATATTATTTATAGGGAAGAACTCTTATGAGTTTTGTTAGATTTTAAAATTATTCTATATATTTCGCAACAAAGATTAATCCAATGGTCTTTATTAATCGATCTGATATGATTGATAACATATCTAGTGATTAAAATTGTGTTTCTATAAACATCTGCAAATGTTCAATGTTGGGGGGCAGTCCATTGATAATCAATAATAGCAAGCCATTACTAGATTTAAACTGGGTGACTACACCGTGTATTAACAAATCATTTGCAGTGCTAGTTTTTGTTTCCTTTATTGTATTCATTGAAATTAAGTAATGTTCAACAATTGCACGTATAGCATTAAAACGCAACGGAGATTCAGTGCTTCACTAAAATTTACGTCGATGATCTTGAGGTTTATGATTAGTTGTAGTGTTTCTCCCTTTCAACCACATCAAAGAAAATGAAATTTTTATTCAACAGCCAAACATTTAATAAAGTCAACTATTGTCATAAAAGATTCTTGAGAGTTCTTCACTTCAGTTGGATCCCCGCTAATTATAGGTAGTTCAATTGTATATGTTCATTTCCTGCTAAGATACTGAATATTGGAAATATTTCACATAATAATTAAAGTTACTTCAAGCCTGTCTCAAATACTTAAATACTAAGTTAGCTAGAATGTCTCTTTCAAAGTAAACATCTCAGCTGAATAATATTTGAAATATTGAAATGTGCATATGAATGAGTCATATTGTAGCGACATTCTCATCATAAACTTTTGTGTTGTTTTTTATCTTTTATTCGTGTTTCATTTTCATTATAAACAACTTCACTTTTTCATCTATGTAAACGAAAAATTATGATGTGCGACAACCAATACAATTTTTGCTAGGACCTTAAAATAAAAATTTGAATTTAATTTCATGGTCCATTCTTAATCAATGATTATATATTCAACACCTATTTGTGAAACGTATTACACAAAATTCATTAATGTGAAAATTAATAACATTTTATAAATAAGATTTTAAATAAAATCTTAATAATTAAATCTTAAATGTATAAACATAAAACGGGCAAAGTTTCTTAAAAGAAAAATATTCAGTCAAAAGCAGACAAAGTAATCTTGATTTCAGATTTTATCGGCTCTTTGTTTTTAATTTATGGGAAACTGCCATGAAACTAAATTAATTGAATTAGTTAATGCACTAACTTAAATAGATTTATATTTATCCTACGATGAAAAGCATGAATAAATATATGCCGAAAAATATTAATTTACCAAGAACTAACAATTCTTTCCCAAAGAAAAGAATATATTAACATATTTCCAAATTGTAAGTGTTCCATTATAATGTTGAGCCACTGTATATCCTATTGAGGAGGCGAGTGATGTGCGCAATCGAATTTATTTTCACTATTGTTTGGACAGTTGAGCAGTGTAGTATTGATCAGCAGAAAGTTAACAAAAATATTGCAATAGTTTGGGGAGTCAAAGGCGCAAGATCTATTGGCATTAATATGGAAACACGTATTCCGCTGATTTATTTATCAGTGAGTCATAGGTAATTTTAGTTATAAAAAATAAATCAAAATCAACCTTACAAATCTTCGTAGAACCAAATAGGAAAATAACAATTTTTAACTTCTATACGCTTCAACGGAATCTTATCCCTCGCTGCTATCTCTGCAATCTCTTCTGTCTCTGCAATCCGCTTACTGCTCTCCACAGACTTTGACTCTGCTTCTTCGTTGATTTCATCTGCTTGCGCATCTCAGTTTCTTCGTGCGTCGCAGTAATAATTCTTAGCCAAATTTCACAAATATTAAGATTTATATAATTTTCACTGTGTTTTCTTTCAACATATATTGTTTTCTAATTTTTTCCTGTGCACACTATGTAACACCGAAATGCGGATTCCGTTGATTGCTTACCCTTTTCCACAATAAGCTTTTCCAAAAGCTGTTGTTTCCAACTAGAATAAGGTATTCAACATTTTTGTTTTACAAATACTCATTTGTATTTAAATAAAATTTATGTCTTTCTTATAATTTTTTTCTACATATTTTCCTGGGCACTATCGTACTTTTGACACCAATTTGTAGGACTTCTGAGTTTAATCCCGCGATTCATATACCAAATTAAATAATAAACTTTAACAAATTTATATCAATATTTTACATTTATTAAAGAGATGAAATTCGAAATTCGATCGTAACAAAAGAAGACTGCATTTGTTTTATGCTCCGTCTTTATGCCTGTTCGTTTCGTTTGATTTTTGCATAGTGCCGCCCTCTAGTTTTAGAGTTTTTAGTTTTTGCCCTTTCGTACTACCCTTCCGACGATTCCTATATATTTACAAAAAGTGTCTTAAAACTAGGAGATAAATGCACTGCTCATCCAGACTATGCTTATCTCTAAAACTAAAAATCGAAATGTAAAATCAACCTTAAAATCGATTGATTGTCGTAAGAGATAATACGATATCTTAAATTTGGAGTGCGCTGTGCTGGCATGCAATCTAGGATCTGCATAGATGCTAATAAACTCGTGTCCAGCTTGAATATTCTCTGCTTTTAAAAACTTCATATCTTTGCTATTATTTATAAACATAGCGTGAAATGGTACAACACGTTGTTATTCTATGCAATCGATGTTTTTCATCCAAGACATCGAGATTGTCGTTGTTCACGGATTCAAAATTTTGGGGCGCTGCGATGATGATGTTATTGTGTCTAGCTGTACATCCAGATTGTAATGTTAATATTTGCTGCGACTTGTTCCAACTGAAAAACTTCTTCGACTATTTTAATCCTGTGATTTTACAGGAGTTGTCTATTGCTGTTATCCATTGTCTATTCTCCATACATAGATAATCTCCATTCGATCTCGTTTTGCAATTATTCAGATCTAATGACGAAATGAGAAATTAAATATTAAGCTCAATGTTGTAAACTATGAACTTGACCATAGTTTTTACTAGTATAGTATTGACAGGTAAGGGCAGTACAAGCAGCACAATACTGCTGAGGTGTCGTCATACAGCAGTCGAATTTCTGCATTGACTTCATCCGTTTACTTCTTCAAAATATTCATCGTAGAATTAATCAGCGACGTCTGCTTCTTTATGTGTTTTGCAAAATTTTGTTGATAACTGAATATCTTCAGCATATTCGTCTGCATCTCTTCTCTGTCGTTTGCAAACATTATTCCAAGTTATACTCAAGTTGAGATCCAGAACAATCTTCATCTCTGTCTAATCCAATATGACATACAGCCTTCTCGTGGAGCCCCCTGAATAGCAATATAACATCCGTTGATAGTGATCTAAAGTCTGCAGTAATAAACCTGACAGATGGTATAAAATGTTAGTGGCTGCAACCACGAACTAAAATCATTTGCAGACAATGGAAGGTCCACTAAGGAATTCTGTTACGGTGCAGGGAGTCGAAACGCCAGTACTGGCGGCCATCGGGAGTGAGCAAGCGGGCTCCGAGCCGTCGTTATCCAATGACCGCAATGCTGAAGATCTAACTACCTCTGCAGCAGATCTAACTACAAGCAACGAGAGAACAGGCATAGACCCTTTCCGAAAATGATGTGAGCAGAAGAGAAAAAAGGATAATGATACATCACACTCCAGTCGTGAAAATGATTTGCCACCGACTGCAAAGCGGTAGAAAGGCAAGCATATTCAGAAAGATGTTGCCTGCGTAGGGTCTACCCCGGACGCCAAGAAGAAAAAGAACTGGGCGGCGGTAGTTAAGGCCCAGAATGTGTTTAATGAGAAAACCACATGGAGCGATATTGCACATCCGAAAGCAATATCGACCAATAAGAAGGAATGGACGAAAGTACAATCCATGAAGAGAAAGAAGGAGAATCGTAGAAGGCACAAACCCGACGCGTTGATTATTTCCACCAGAGAGAATCATACTTATGCGGAAAGCAACTCTGATTCATATGTAGAAGCTGTGGAAAGTGTGTTAGGAAGGGAAGCAAGGGTTATAGCAAAAACCCAGACCATAACTGTCCAATTGAAGGACCTGAACGAAATAACGACTTCAGAGGAGGCATACGTTGTCTGGATGAGAATGCGATCCGGATGCGAAAAACTTCCAGAGGTACACTGATAGCTACTTTTAACGTGCCAATAAACGATGCGCGAAAGGTCCTGGCGAAGCAACGCATACGCATCGGTTGGGTTTCCTTCAGGGTACACGAAAATAGCACACCTAAGAGATGCTTTAGATGTTGGGGATATAATCAGAACTGTAAAGAAGGAGTCGATCGCATCCAGCTATGTAGGAAATGCGGCGAAAGTGATCACAACGCAGCTATGTGCACAAATAGCCCAAAATGAATATTTTGTGGAGCAGCCCATCATTTGGCAGTTTTATCTGCCCGGCATATCAGAAGGCTATTAGACAAGGTGGACGATGAAAATCCAACGAAACCTAAATCACTGCATTGCGGTGTAAGATTTACTGCAGCAGGTCGTTTTTGAACGCCATACCGATCTCGCAATACTGTGCGATCCACATCACAACATAGACGGTTGTGGGTTGTGGTCACTCCAACGCCGTTTTGTCACTGCAACCAGCTTGCTGCTCTCCACTGACTCTGACTCTGCTTCCTCATTGATTTCATGTGCTTGCGCATCTATGTTTCATTGAGCATCCCAGTCGAGCAAAGATTTACCGCTAGAACGGTTTTCCGAAAAATATAATTCTTAACTGAAGTTCACAATTTGTATGATTTAAATAATTTCCACTGTGTTTTCTAATTTTTTTTGTGCACACCGAAATACGGTTTCTGTTGATTGCTTACTTTTTTCCACAAATTTCACAATAAATTTACTTTCCAAAAGCTGTTGTTTCCGTTTAGCATAAGGTATTTAATATTTTTGTTTTAAAAACACTCATTTGTATTTAAATAAAACTTATGTTATTCTTATAATTTTTGTCTACATATTTTCCTGGGCACTATCGTACTTTTGACACCAGTTTGTAGGACTTCTGAGTTTAATCCCGCGATTCATATACCAAATTAAATAATAAACTTTAACAAATTTATATCAATATTTTACATTTATTAAAGAGATGAAATTCGCAATTCGATCATAACAAATGCTGTTTGAAGACTGAATTTGTTTTATGCTCCGTCTTTATGCCTGTTCGTTTCGTTCGATTTTGGCATAATGCTGCCCTCTAGTTTTATAGGGCAGTCTGTGATGTCATTGTTCCTCCCCTTTCGTACCGCCCTTTCGACGATTCCTATATATTTACAAAAAGTGTCGTAAAACTAGGAGATAAATGCACTGCTCATCCAGACTATGCTTATCTCTAAAACTAAAAATCGAAATGTAAAATCAACCTTAAAATCGATTGATTGTCGTAAAAGATAATACGATATCTTAAATTTGGAGTGCGCTGTGCTGGCATGCAACCTAGGATCTGCATAGATGCTAATAAACTCGTGTCCAGCTTGAATATTCTTTGCTTTTAAAAACTTCATATCTTTGCTATTATTTATAAACATAGCGTGAAATAGTACAACACGTTGTTATTCTATACAATCGATGTTTTTTATCCAAGACATCGAGATCGTTCGTTGTTCAGGGATTCAAAATTTTGGGGCGCTGCGATGATGATGTTATTGTGTCTAGCTATACATCCAGATTGGAATGTTAATATTTGCTGCGACTTGTTCCAACTGAAGAACTGCTTCGACTATTTTAATCCTGTGATTTTACAGGAGTTGTCTATTGCTGATATCCATTGTCTATTCTCCATACATAGATAATCTCCATTCGATCTCGTTTTGCAATTATTCAGATCTAATGACGAAATGAGAAATTAAATATTAAGCTCAATGTTGTAAACTATGAACTTGACCATAGTTTTTACTAGTATAGTATTGACAGGTAAGGGCAGTACAAGCAGCACAATACTGCTGAGGTGTCGTCATACAGCAGTCGAATTTCTGCATTGACTTCATCCGTTTACTTCTTCAAAATATTCATCGTAGAATTAATCAGCGATGTCTGCTTCTTTATGTGTTTTGCAAAATTTTGTTGATAACTGAATATCTTCAGCATATTCGTCTGCATCTCTTCTCTGTCGTTTGCAAACATTATTCCAAGTTATACTCAAGTTGAGATCCAGAACAATCTTCATCTCTGTCTAATCCAATATGACATACAGCCTTCTCGTGGAGCCCCCTGAATAGCAATATAACATCCGTTGATAGTGATCTAAAGTCTGCAGTAATAAACCTGACAGATGGTATAAAATGTTAGTGGCTGCAACCACGAACTAAAATCATTTGCAGACAATGGAAGGTCCACTAAGGAATTCTGTTACGGTGCAGGGAGTCGAAACGCCAGTACTGGCGGCCATCGGGAGTGAGCAAGCGGGCTCCGAGCCGTCGTTATCCAATGACCGCAATGCTGAAGATCTAACTACCTCTGCAGCAGATCTAACTACAAGCAACGAGAGAACAGGCATAGACCCTTTCCGAAAATGATGTGAGCAGAAGAGAAAAAGGGATAATGATACATCACACTCCAGTCGTGAAAATGATTTGCCACCGACTGCAAAGCGGTAGAAAGGCAAGCATATTCAGAAAGATGTTGCCTGCGTAGGGTCTACCCCGGACGCCAAGAAGAAAAAGAACTGGGCGGCGGTAGTTAAGGCCCAGAATGTGTTTAATGAGAAAACCACATGGAGCGATATTGCACATCCGAAAGCAATATCGACCAATAAGAAGGAATGGACGAAAGTACAATCCATGAAGAGAAAGAAGGAGAATCGTAGAAGGCACAAACCCGACGCGTTGATTATTTCCACCAGAGAGAATCATACTTATGCGGAAAGCAACTCTGATTCATATGTAGAAGCTGTGGAAAGTGTGTTAGGAAGGGAAGCAAGGGTTATAGCAAAAACCCAGACCATAACTGTCCAATTGAAGGACCTGAACGAAATAACGACTTCAGAGGAGGCATACGTTGGCTGGATGAGAATGCGTTATGGATGCGAAAAACTTCCAGAGGTACACTGATAGCTACTTTTAACGTGCCAATAGACGATGCGCGAAAGGTCCTGGCGAAGCAACGCATACGCTTCGGTTGGGTTTCCTTCAGGGTACACGAAAATAGCACACCTAAGAGATGCTTTAGATGTTGGGGATATAATCAGAACTGTAAAGAAGGAGTCGATCGCAGCCAGCTATGTAGGAAATGCGGCGAAAGTGATCACAACGCAGCTATGTGCACAAATAGCCCAAAATGAATATTTTGTGGAGCAGCCCATCATTTGGCAGTTTTATCTGCCCGGCATATCAGAAGGCTATTAGACAAGGTGGACGATGAAAATCCAACGAAACCTAAATCACTGCATTGCGGTGTAAGATTTACTGCAGCAGGTCGTTTTTGAACGCCATACCGATCTCGCAATACTGTGCGATCCACATCACAACATAGACGGTTGTGGGTTGTGGTCACTCCAACGCCGTTTTGTCACTGCAACCAGCTTGCTGCTCTCCACTGACTCTGACTCTGCTTCCTCATTGATTTCATGTGCTTGCGCATCTATGTTTCATTGAGCGTCGCAGTCGAGCAAAGATTTACCGCTAGAACGGTTTTCCGAAAAATATAATTCTTAACTGAAGTTCACAATTTGTATGATTTAAATAATTTCCACTGTGTTTTCTATTTTTTTTTGTGCACACCGAAATACGGTTTCTGTTGATTGCTTACTTTTTTCCACAAATTTCACAATAAATTTACTTTCCAAAAGCTGTTGTTTCCGTTTAGCATAAGGTATTTAATATTTTTGTTTTAAAAACACTCATTTGTATTTAAATAAAACTTATGTTATTCTTATAATTTTTGTCTACATATTTTCCTGGACACTATCGTACTTTTGACACCAGTTTGTAGGACTTCTGAGTTTAATCCCGCGATTCATATACCAAATTAAATAATAAACTTTAACAAATTTATATCAATATTTTACATTTATTAAAGAGATGAAATTCGCAATTCGATCATAACAAATGCTGTTTGAAGACTGAATTTGTTTTATGCTCCGTCTTTATGCCTGTTCGTTTCGTTCGATTTTGGCATAATGCTGCCCTCTAGTTTTATAGGGCAGTCTGTGATGTCATTGTTCCTCCCCTTTCGTACCGCCCTTTCGACGATTCCTATATATTTACAAAAAGTGTCTTAAAACAAGGAGATAAATGCACTGCTCATCCAGACTATGCTTATCTCTAAAACTAAAAATCGAAATGTAAAATCAACCTTAAAATCGATTGATTGTCGTAAAAGATAATACGATATCTTAAATTTGGAGTGCGCTGTGCTGGCATGCAACCTAGGATCTGCATAGATGCTAATAAACTCGTGTCCAGCTTGAATATTCTTTGCTTTTAAAAACTTCATATCTTTGCTATTATTTATAAACATAGCGTGAAATAGTACAACACGTTGTTATTCTATACAATCGATGTTTTTTATCCAAGACATCGAGATCGTTCGTTGTTCAGGGATTCAAAATTTTGGGGCGCTGCGATGATGATGTTATTGTGTCTAGCTATACATCCAGATTGGAATGTTAATATTTGCTGCGACTTGTTCCAACTGAAGAACTGCTTCGACTATTTTAATCCTGTGATTTTACAGGAGTTGTCTATTGCTGTTATCCATTGTCTATTCCCCATACATAGATAATCTCCATTCGATCTCGTTTTGAAATTATTCAGATCTAATGATATCATGAGAAATTAATTATTAAGCTCAATGTTGTAAACTATGAACTTGACCTTAGTCTTTACCAGTATAGTATTGACAGGTAAGGGCAGTACGAGCAGCACAATACTACTGAGGTGTCGTCATACAGCAGTCAAACTTCTGCATTGACACAGCCTCCTCGTGGAGCCCCCTGGATAGCTATATAACACACGTTGATAGTGAACTAAAGTGTGCAGCGAAAAACCTCTACAGCAGATCTAACTACAAGCAACGAGAGAACAGGCGTAGACCCTTTCCGAAAATGATGTGAGCAGAAGAGAAAAAAGTATAATAATACATCACACTCCAGTCGTGAAAATGTTTCGCCACCGACTGCTAAGCGGTAGAAAGGTAAGCATATTCAGAAAGATGTTGCCTGCGTAGGGGCCACCCCGGACGCCAAGAAGAAAAAGAACTGGGCGGCGGTAGTTAAGGCCCAGAATATGTTTAATGAGAAAACCACATGGAGCGATATTGCACATCCGAAAGCAATATCGACCAATAAGAAGGAATGGACGAAAGTACAATCCATGAAGAGAAAGAAGGAGAATCGTAGAAGGCACAGTACCGACACGTTGATTATTTCCATCAGAGAGAATCATACTTATGCGGAAAGCAACTCTGATTCATATGTAGAAGCTGTGGAAGGTGTGTTAGGAAGGGAAGTAAGGGTTATAGCAAAAACCCAGACCATAACTGTCCAATTGAAGGACCTGAACAAAATAACGACTTCAGAGGAGGCATACGTTGTCTGGATGAAAATGCGATCCGGATGCGAAAAACTTCCAGAGGTACACTGATAGCTACTTTTAACGTGCCAATAAACGATGCGCGAAAGGTCTTGGTGAAGCAACGCATACGCATCGGTTGGGTTTCCTTCAGGGTACACGAAAATAGCACACCTAAGAGATGCTTCAGATGTTGGGGATATAATCAGAACTGTAAAGAAGGAGTCGATCGCAGCCAGCTATGTAGGAAATGCGGCGAAAGTGATCACAACGCAGCTATGTGCACAAATAGCCCAAAATGCATGTCTTGTGGAGCTGCCCATCATCTGGCAGTTTTATCTGCCCGGCATATCAGAAGGCTATTAGACAAGGTGGACGATGAAAATCATCCAACTAAGCCTAAATTACTGCATTGCGATGCAAGATTTACTGCAGCAGGTCGTTTTTAAACGCCATACCGATCTCGAAATGCTGTGTATCATAGACGGTTGTGGGTAGTGGCCACTCCAACGCCGTTCTGTCTCTGCTATCCGCTTGCTGCTCTCCACTGACTTTGACTCTGGTTGCTCTTTGATTTCATCTGCTTCAGCAACTCTGATTCTTTTAGCGTCGCAGTCGAGCAAAGATTTACCGCTAGAACGGTTTTCCAAAAAATATAATTCTTAACCGAATTTCACAATTATTATGATTTATATAATTTCCACTATGTTTTCTATACAATAAAATGTGTTTGTTTTCTAACTTCTTTCCGTTCACACTATGTAACACCGAAATGAGGATTCCGTTGATTGCTTACTTTTTTCCACAAATTTCACTTTACTTTTCCAAAAGCTGTTGTTTCCGTTTAGCATAAGGTATTTAATATTTTGTTTTATAAACACTCATTTGTATTTAAATAAAATTTATGTTTTTCTTATTATTTTGTCTACATATTTTCCTGGGCACTATCGTACTTTTGACATCAATTTATAGGACTTCAGTATTTAATCCCGCGATTCCGTATACCAAATTAAATAATAAACTTTAACAAATTTATATTATTATTTTACTTTTATTAAAGAGATGAAATTCGCAATTCGATCGTAACAAAAGAAGACTGCATTTGTTTTATGCTCCGTCTTTATGCCTGTTCGTTTCGTTTGATTTTTGCATAGTGCCGCCCTCTAGTTTTAGAGGTCATTCAGTGATCTCATTGTTCCTGCCCTTTCGTACTGCCCTTCCGACGATTCCTATATATTTACAAAAAGTGTCTTAAAACTAGGAGATAAATGCACTGCTCATCCAGACTATGCTTATCTCTAAAACTAAAAATCGAAATGTAAAATCAACCTTAAAATTGATTGATTGTCGTAAAAGATAATACGATATCTTAAATTTGGTGTGCGCTGTGCTGGCATGCAACCTAGGATCTGCATAGATGCTAATAAACTCGTGTCCAGCTTGAATATTCTTTGCTTTTAAAAACTTCATATCTTTGCTATTATTTATAAACATAGCGTGAAATGGTTCAACCCGTTGTTATTCTATGCAATCGATGTTTTTCATCCAAGACATCGAGATCATTCGTTGTTCAGGGATTCAAAATTTTGGGGCGCTGCGATGCTGATGTTATTGTGTCTAGCTGTACATCCAGATTGGAATGTTAATATTTGCTGCGACTTGTTCCAACTGAAGAACTGCTTCGACTATTTTAATCCTGTGATTTTACAGGAGTTGTCTATTGCTGTTATCCATTGTCTATTCCCCATACATAGATAATCTCCATTCGATCTCGTTTTGAAATTATTCAGATCTAATGATATCATGAGAAATTAATTATTAAGCTCAATGTTGTAAACTATGAACTTGACCTTAGTCTTTACCAGTATAGTATTGACAGGTAAGGGCAGTACGAGCAGCACAATACTACTGAGGTGTCGTCATACAGCAGTCAAACTTCTGCATTGACACAGCCTCCTCGTGGAGCCCCCTGGATAGCTATATAACACACGTTGATAGTGAACTAAAGTGTGCAGCGAAAAACCTCTACAGCAGATCTAACTACAAGCAACGAGAGAACAGGCGTAGACCCTTTCCGAAAATGATGTGAGCAGAAGAGAAAAAAGTATAATAATACATCACACTCCAGTCGTGAAAATGTTTCGCCACCGACTGCTAAGCGGTAGAAAGGCAAGCATATTCAGAAAGATGTTGCCTGCGTAGGGGCCACCCCGGACGCCAAGAAGAAAAAGAACTGGGCGGCGGTAGTTAAGGCCCAGAATATGTTTAATGAGAAAACCACATGGAGCGATATTGCACATCCGAAAGCAATATCGACCAATAAGAAGGAATGGACGAAAGTACAATCCATGAAGAGAAAGAAGGAGAATCGTAGAAGGCACAGTACCGACACGTTGATTATTTCCATCAGAGAGAATCATACTTATGCGGAAAGCAACTCTGATTCATATGTAGAAGCTGTGGAAGGTGTGTTAGGAAGGGAAGTAAGGGTTATAGCAAAAACCCAGACCATAACTGTCCAATTGAAGGACCTGAACAAAATAACGACTTCAGAGGAGGCATACGTTGTCTGGATGAAAATGCGATCCGGATGCGAAAAACTTCCAGAGGTACACTGATAGCTACTTTTAACGTGCCAATAAACGATGCGCGAAAGGTCTTGGTGAAGCAACGCATACGCATCGGTTGGGTTTCCTTCAGGGTACACGAAAATAGCACACCTAAGAGATGCTTCAGATGTTGGGGATATAATCAGAACTGTAAAGAAGGAGTCGATCGCAGCCAGCTATGTAGGAAATGCGGCGAAAGTGATCACAACGCAGCTATGTGCACAAATAGCCCAAAATGCATGTCTTGTGGAGCTGCCCATCATCTGGCAGTTTTATCTGCCCGGCATATCAGAAGGCTATTAGACAAGGTGGACGATGAAAATCATCCAACTAAACCTAAATCACTGCATTGAGGTGTAAGATTTACTGCAGCAGGTCGTTTTTAAACTCCATACCGATCTCGCAATACTGAGCGATCCGCATCACAACATAGACGGTTGTGGGTTGTGGCCACTCCAACGCCGTTTTGTCACTGCAACCCGCTTGCTGCTCTCCACTGACTCTGACTCTGCTTCCTCATTGATTTCATGTGCTTGCGCATCTATATTTCATTGAGCGTCGCAGTCGAGCAAAGATTTACCGCTAGAACGGTTTTCCGAAAAATATAATTCTTAACCGAAGTTCACAATTATTATGATTTATATAATTTCCACTGTGTTTTCTAATTTTTTTTTGTGCACACTATGTAACACCGAAATACGGATTCCGTTGATTGCTTACTTTTTTCCACAAATTTCACAATAAATTTACTTTTCCAAAAGCTGTTGTTTCCGTTTAGCATAAGGTATTTAATATTTTGTTTTATAAACACTCATTTGTATTTAAATAAAATTTATGTTTTTCTTATTATTTTTTCTACATATTTTCCTGGGCACTATCGTACATTTGACATCAATTTATAGGACTTCAGAGTTTAATCCCGCGATTCCGTATACCAAATTAAATAATAAACTTTAACAAATTTATATTAATATTTTACTTTTATTAAAGAGATGAAATTCGCAATTCGATCGTAACAAAAGAAGACTGCATTTGTTTTATGCTCCGTCTTTATGCCTGTTCGTTTCGTTTGATTTTTGCATAGTGCCGCCCTCTAGTTTTAGAGGTCATTCAGTGATCTAATTGTGCCTGCCCTTTCGTACTGCCCTTCCGACGATTCCTATATATTTACAAAAAGTGTCTTAAAACCAGGAGATGAATGCACTGCTCATCTAGACTATGCTTATATCTAAAACTAAAAAAAATTTAAAATTTAAAATCACCCTTAAAATCAATTGATTGTCGTAAGAGATAATACGATATCTTAAATTTGGAGTGCGCTTTGCTTGCATGCAATCTAGGATCTGCATAGATGCTAATAAACTCGAGTCCAGCTTGAATATTCTTCGCTTTTAAAAACTTCATATCTTTGCTATTATTTATAAACATAGCGTGAAATGGTAGAACACGTTGTTATTCTATGCAATCGATGTTTTTCATCCAAGACATCGAGATCGTTCGTTGTTCAGGGATTCAAAATTTTGGGGCGCTGCGATGCTGATGTTATTGTGTCTAGCTGTACATCCAGATTGGAATCTTAATATTTGCTGCGACTTGTTCAAACTGAAGAACTGCTTCGACTATTTTAATCCTGTGATTTTACAGGAGTTATCTATTGCTGTTATCCATTGTCTATCCCCATACATAGATAATCTCCATTGCAATAATTCAGATCTAATGACATCATGAGAAATTAATTATTTAGGTCAATGTTGTAAACTATGAACATGACCTTAGTTTTTACCAGTAGAATATTGACAGGTAAGGTCAGTACAAGCAGCACAATACTGCTGAGGTGTCGTCATACAGCAGTCGAATTTCTGCATTGACTTCATCCGTTTACTTCTTCAAAATATTCATCGTAGAATTAATCAGCGATGTCTGCTTCTTTATGTATTTTGCAAAATTTTGTTGATTACTGAATATCTTCAGCATATTCGTCCGCACCTCTTCTCTGTCGTTTGCAAACATTATTCCAAGTTATACTCAAGTTGAGATCCAGAACAATCTTTAACTATGTCTAATCCAAGATGACACACAGCCACCTCGTGGAGCCCCCTGGATAGCTATATAACACCCGTTGATAGTGAACTAAAGTGTGCAGCGATAAACCTGGTTGAAGGTATAAAATGCCAGTGGCTGCAACCACGTACTAAAATCGTTTGCACACAATGGAAGGTCCACTAAGGAATTCTGTTACGGTGCAGGGAGTCGGAACCCCAGTACCGGCTGTCATCGGGAGTGAGCAAGCGGGCTCCGGGCCGTCGTTATACAATGACCGCAATGCTGAAGATCTAACTACCTATACAGCAGATCTAACTACAAGCAACGAGAGAACAGGCGTAGACCCTTTCCGAAAATGATGTGAGCAGAAGAGAAAAAAGGATAATGATACATCACACTCCAGTTGTGAAAATGTTTCGCCACCGACTGCAAAGCGGTAGAAAGGCAAGCATATTTAGAAAGATGTTGCCTGCGTAGGGTCTACCCCGGACGCCAAGAAGAAAAAGAACTGGGCGGCGGTAGTTAAGGCCCAGAATATGTTTAATGAGAAAACCACATGGAGCGATATTGCACATCCGAAAGCAATATCGACCAATAAGAAGGAATGGACGAAAGTACAATCCATGAAGAGAAAGAAGGAGAATCGTAGAAGGCACTGTACCGACACGTTGATTATTTCCATCAGAGAGAATCATACTTATGCGGAAAGCAACTCTGATTCATATGTAGAAGCTGTGGAAGGTGTGTTAGGAAGGGAAGTAAGGGTTATAGCAAAAACCCAGACCATAACTGTCCAATTGAAGGACCTGAACAAAATAACGACTTCAGAGGAGGCATACGTTGTCTGGATGAAAATGCGATCCGGATGCGAAAAACTTCCAGAGGTACACTGATAGCTACTTTTAACGTGCCAATAAACGATGCGCGAAAGGTCTTGGTGAAGCAACGCATACGCATCGGTTGGGTTTCCTTCAGGGTACACGAAAATAGCACACCTAAGAGATGCTTCAGATGTTGGGGATATAATCAGAACTGTAAAGAAGGAGTCGATCGCAGCCAGCTATGTAGGAAATGCGGCGAAAGTGATCACAACGCAGCTATATGCACAAATAGCCCAAAATGCATGTCTTGTGGAGCTGCCCATCATCTGGCAGTTTTATCTGCCCGGCATATCAGAAGGCTATTAGACAAGGTGGACGATGAAAATCATCCAACTAAGCCTAAATTACTGCATTGCGATGCAAGATTTACTGCAGCAGGTCGTTTTTAAACGCCATACCGATCTCGAAATGCTGTGTATCATAGACGGTTGTGGGTAGTGGCCACTCCAACGCCGTTCTGTCTCTGCTATCCGCTTGCTGCTCTCCACTGACTTTGACTCTGGTTGCTCTTTGATTTCATCTGCTTCAGCAACTCTGATTCTTTTAGCGTCGCAGTCGAGCAAAGATTTACCGCTAGAACGGTTTTCCAAAAAATATAATTCTTAACCGAATTTCACAATTATTATGATTTATATAATTTCCACTATGTTTTCTATACAATAAAATGTGTTTGTTTTCTAACTTCTTTCCGTTCACACTATGTAACACCGAAATGAGGATTCCGTTGATTGCTTACTTTTTTCCACAAATTTCACTTTACTTTTCCAAAAGCTGTTGTTTCCGTTTAGCATAAGGTATTTAATATTTTGTTTTATAAACACTCATTTGTATTTAAATAAAATTTATGTTTTTCTTATTATTTTGTCTACATATTTTCCTGGGCACTATCGTACTTTTGACATCAATTTATAGGACTTCAGTATTTAATCCCGCGATTCCGTATACCAAATTAAATAATAAACTTTAACAAATTTATATTATTATTTTACTTTTATTAAAGAGATGAAATTCGCAATTCGATCGTAACAAAAGAAGACTGCATTTGTTTTATGCTCCGTCTTTATGCCTGTTCGTTTCGTTTGATTTTTGCATAGTGCCGCCCTCTAGTTTTAGAGGTCATTCAGTGATCTCATTGTTCCTGCCCTTTCGTACTGCCCTTCCGACGATTCCTATATATTTACAAAAAGTGTCTTAAAACTAGGAGATAAATGCACTGCTCATCCAGACTATGCTTATCTCTAAAACTAAAAATCGAAATGTAAAATCAACCTTAAAATTGATTGATTGTCGTAAAAGATAATACGATATCTTAAATTTGGAGTGCGCTGTGCTGGCATGCAACCTAGGATCTGCATAGATGCTAATAAACTCGTGTCCAGCTTGAATATTCTTTGCTTTTAAAAACTTCATATCTTTGCTATTATTTATAAACATAGCGTGAAATGGTTCAACCCGTTGTTATTCTATGCAATCGATGTTTTTCATCCAAGACATCGAGATCATTCGTTGTTCAGGGATTCAAAATTTTGGGGCGCTGCGATGCTGATGTTATTGTGTCTAGCTGTACATCCAGATTGGAATCTTAATATTTGCTGCGACTTGTTCCAACTGAAGAACTGCTTCGACTATTTTAATCCTGTGATTTTACAGGAGTTGTCTATTGCTGTTATCCATTGTCTATTCCCCATACATAGATGATCTCCATTCGATCTCGTTTTGCAATTATTCAGATCTAATGACGTCATGAGAAATTAATTATTAAGCTCAATGTTGTAAACTATGAACTTGACCATAGTTTTTACTAGTATAGTATTGACAGGTAAGGGCAGTACAAGCAGCACAATACTGCTGAGGTGTCGTCATACAGCAGTCGAATTCCTGCATTGACTTGATCCGTTTACTTCTTCCAAATATTCATCGTAGAATCAATCAGTGATGTCTGATTCTTTATATGTTTTGCTAAATTTTGTTGATTACTGAATATCTTCAGCATATTCGTCTGCATCTCTTCTCTGTTGTTTACAAACATTATTCCAAGTTATACTCAAGTTGAGATCCAGAACAATCTTTATCTCTGTCTAATCCAAGATGATACACAGCCTCCTCGTGGAGCACCCTGGATAGCAATATAACATCCGTTGATAGTGAACTAAAGTGTGCAGCGATAAACCTGGCAGAAGGTATAAAAAGCTAGTGGCTGCAACCACGAACTAAAATCGTTTGCACACAATGGAAGGTCCACTAAGGAATTCTGTTACGGTGCAGGGAGTCGGAACTCCAGTACCAGCGGCCATCGGGAGTGAGCAAGCGGGCTCCGAGCCGTCGCTATCCAATGACCGCAATGCTGAAGATCTAACTACCTATACAGCAGATCTAACTACAAGCAACGAGAGAACAGGCGTAGACCCTTTCCGAAAATGATGTGAGCAGAAGAGAAAAAAGTATAATAATATATCACACTCCAGTCGTGAAAATGTTTCGCCACCGACTGCAAAGCGGTAGAAAGGCAAGCATATTGAGAAAGATGTTGCCTGCGTAGGGTCTACCCCGGACGCCAAGAAGAAAAAGAACTGGGCGGTGGTAGTTAAGGCCCAGAATATGTTTAATGAGAAAACCACATGGAGCGATATTGCACATCCGAAAGCAATATCGACCAATAAGAAGGAATGGACGAAAGTACAATCCATGAAGAGAAAGAAGAAGAATCGTAGAAGGCACAAACCCGACGCGTTGATTATTTCCACCAGAGAGAATCATACTTATGCGGAAGCAACTCTGATTCATATGTAGAAGCTGTGGAAGGTGTGTTAGGAAGGGAAGCAAGGGTTATAGCAAAAACCCAGACCATAACTGTCCAATTGAAGGATCTGAACGAAATAATGACTTCAAAGGAGTCATACGTTGTCTGGATGAAAATGCGATCCGGATGCGAAAAACTTCCAGAGGTACACTGATAGCTACTTTTAACGTGCCAATAAACGATGCGCGAAAGGTCCTGGCGAAGCAACGCATACGCATCGGTTGGGTTTCCTTCAGGGTACACGAAAATAGCACACCTAAGAGATGCTTTAGATGTTGGGGATATAATCAGAACTGTAAAGAAGGAGTCGATCGCAGCCAGCTATGTAGGAAATGCGGCGAAAGTGATCACAACGCAGCTATGTGCACAAATAGCCCAAAATGCATGTCTTGTGGAGCTGCCCATCATCTGGCAGTTTTATCTGCCCGGCATATCAGAAGGCTATTAGACAAGGTGGACGATGAAAATCATCCAACTAAGCCTAAATTACTGCATTGCGATGCAAGATTTACTGCAGCAGGTCGTTTTTAAACGCCATACCGATCTCGAAATGCTGTGTATCATAGACGGTTGTGGGTAGTGGCCACTCCAACGCCGTTCTGTCTCTGCTATCCGCTTGCTGCTCTCCACTGACTTTGACTCTGGTTGCTCTTTGATTTCATCTGCTTCAGCAACTCTGATTCTTTTAGCGTCGCAGTCGAGCAAAGATTTACCGCTAGAACGGTTTTCCAAAAAATATAATTCTTAACCGAATTTCACAATTATTATGATTTATATAATTTTCACTATGTTTTCTATACAATAAAATGTGTTTGTTTTCTAACTTCTTTCCGTTCACACTATGTAACACCGAAATGAGGATTCCGTTGATTGCTTACTTTTTTCCACAAATTTCACTTTACTTTTCCAAAAGCTGTTGTTTCCGTTTAGCATAAGGTATTTAATATTTTGTTTTATAAACACTCATTTGTATTTAAATAAAATTTATGTTTTTCTTATTATTTTGTCTACATATTTTCCTGGGCACTATCGTACTTTTGACATCAATTTATAGGACTTCAGTGTTTAATCCCGCGATTCCGTATACCAAATTAAATAATAAACTTTAACAAATTTATATTAATATTTTACTTTTATTAAAGAGATGAAATTCGCAATTCGATCGTAACAAAAGAAGACTGCATTTGTTTTATGCTCCGTCTTTATGCCTGTTCGTTTCGTTTGATTTTTGCATAGTGCCGCCCTCTAGTTTTAGAGGTCATTCAGTGATCTCATTGTTCTTTCGTACTGCCCTTCCGACGATTCCTATATATTTACAAAAAGTGTCTTAAAACTAGGAGATAAATGCACTGCTCATCCAGACTATGCTTATCTCTAAAACTAAAAATCGAAATGTAAAATCAACCTTAAAATTGATTGATTGTCGTAAAAGATAATACGATATCTTAAATTTGGAGTGCGCTGTGCTGGCATGCAACCTAGGATCTGCATAGATGCTAATAAACTCGTGTCCAGCTTGAATATTCTTTGCTTTTAAAAACTTCATATCTTTGCTATTATTTATAAACATAGCGTGAAATGGTTCAACCCGTTGTTATTCTATGCAATCGATGTTTTTCATCCAAGACATCGAGATCGTTCGTTGTTCAGGGATTCAAAATTTTGGGGCGCTGCGATGCTGATGTTATTGTGTCTAGCTGTACATCCAGATTGGAATCTTAATATTTGCTGCGACTTGTTCCAACTGAAGAACTGCTTCGACTATTTTAATCCTGTGATTTTACAGGAGTTGTCTATTGCTGTTATCCATTGTCTATTCCCCATACATAGATGATCTCCATTCGATCTCGTTTTGCAATTATTCAGATCTAATGACGTCATGAGAAATTAATTATTAAGCTCAATGTTGTAAACTATGAACTTGACCTTAGTTGTTACTAGTATAGTATTGACAGGTAAGGGCATTACAAGCAGCACAATACTGCTGAGGTGTCGTCATACAGCAGTCGAATTTCTGCATTGACTTGATCCGTTTACTTCTTCAAAATATTCATCGTAGAATCAATCAGTGATGTCTGATTCTTTATATGTTTTGCTAAGTTTTGTTGATTACTGAATATCTTCAGCATATTCGTCTGCATCTCTTCTCTGTTGTTTACAAACATTATTCCAAGTTATACTCAAGTTGAGATCCAGAACAATCTTTATCTCTGTCTAATCCAAGATGATACACAGCCTCCTCGTGGAGCACCCTGGATAGCAATATAACATCCGTTGATAGTGAACTAAAGTGTGCAGCGATAAACCTGTCAGAAGGTATAAAATGCCAGTGGCTGCAACCTCGAACTAAAATCGTTTGTACACAATGGAAGGTCCACTAAGGAATTCTATTACGGTGCAGGGAGTCGGAACCCCTGTACCGGCTGTCATCGGGAGTGAGCAAGCGGGCTCCGGGCCGTCGTTATACAATGACCGCAATGCTGAAGATCTAACTACCTATACAGCAGATCTAACTACAAGCAACGAGAGAACAGGCGTAGACCCTTTCCGAAAATGATGTGAGCAGAAGAGAAAAAAGTATAATAATACATCACACTCCAGTCGTGAAAACGTTTCGCCACCGACTGCAAAGCGGTAGAAAGGCAAGCATATTCAGAAAGATGTTGCCTGCGTAGGGTCTACCCCGGACGCCAAGAAGAAAAAGAACTGGGCGGTGGTAGTTAAGGCCTAGAATATGTTTAATGAGAAAACCACATGGAGCGATATTGCACATCCGAAAGCAATATCGACCAATAAGAAGGAATGGACGAAAGTACAATCCATGAAGAGAAAGAAGAAGAATCGTAGTAGGCACAAACCCGACGCGTTGATTATTTCCACCAGAGAGAATCATACTTATGCGGAAGCAACTCTGATTCATATGTAGAAGCTGTGGAAGGTGTGTTAGGAAGGGAAGCAAGGGTTATAGCAAAAACCCAGACCATAACTGTCCAATTGAAGGACCTGAACGAAATAATGACTTCAGAGGAGCCATACGTTGTCTGGATGAAAATGCGATCCGGATGCGAAAAACTTCCAGAGGTACACTGATAGCTACTTTTAACGTGCCAATAAACGATGCGCGAAAGGTCCTGGCGAAGCAACGCATACGCATCGGTTGGGTTTCCTTCAGGGTACACGAAAATAGCACACCTAAGAGATGCTTTAGATGTTGGGGATATAATCAGAACTGTAAAGAAGGAGTCGATCGGAGCCAACTATGTAGGAAATGCGGCGAAAGTGATCACAACGCAGCTATGTGCACAAATAGCCCTAAATGCATGTCTTGTGGAGCTGCCCATCATCTGGCAGTTTTATCTGCCCGGCATATCAGAATGCTATTAGACAAGGTGGACGATGAAAATCATCCACCTAAACCTAAATCACTGCATTGCGATGCTAGATTTACTGCATCATGTCGTTTTTTAACGCCATACCGATCTCGAAATGCTGTGTATCATAGACGGTTGTGGGTAGTGGCCACTCCATCGGTTGCTCTTTGATTTCATCTGCTTCAGCAACTCTGATTCTTTTAGCGTCGCAGTCGAGCAAAGATTTACCGCTAGAATGGTTTTCCAAAAAATATAATTCTTAACCGAATTTCACAATTATTATGATTTAAATAATTTCCACTATGTTTTCTATACAATAAAATGTGTTTGTTTTCTAATTTTTTTCCGTTCACACTATGTAACACCGAAATGCGGATTCCGTTGATTGCTTACTTTTTTCCACAAATTTCACAATAAATTTACTTTTCCAAAAGATGTTGTTTCCGTTTAGCATAAGGTATTTAATAGTTTGTTTTACAAACACTCATTTGTATTTAAATAAAATTTATGTTTTTCTTATAATTTTTTCTACATATTTTCCTGGGTACTATCATACTTTTGATATCAATTTATAGGACTTCAGTGTTTAATCCCGCGATTCCGTATACCAAATTAAATAATAAACTTTAACAAATTTATATTAATATTTTACTTTTATTAAAGAGATGAAATTCGCAATTCGATCGTAACAAAAGAAGCCTGAATTTGTTTTATGCTCCGTCTTTATGCCTGTTCGTTTCGTTTGATTTTTGCATAGTGCCGCCCTCTAGATTTAGAGGTCATTCAGTGATCTCATTGTTCTGCCCTTTCGTACTGCCCTTCCGACGATATATATTTACAAAAAGTGTCTTAAAACTAGGAGATAAATGCATTGCTCATATAGACTATGCTTATCTCTAAAACTAAAAATCGAAATGTAAAATCAACCTTAAAATCGATTGATTGTCGTAAGAGATAATACGATATCTTAAATTTGGAGTGCGCTGTGCTTGCATGCAATCTAGGATCTGCATAGATGCTAATAAACTCGTGTCCAGCTTGAATATTCTTTGCTTTTAAAAACTTCATATCTTTGCTATTATTTATAAACATAGCGTGAAATGGTTCAACACGTTGTTATTCTATGCAATCGATGTTTTTCATCCAAGACATCGAGATCGTTCGTTGTTCAGGGATTCAAAATTTTGGGGCGCTACGATGCTGATGTTATTGTGTCTAGCTATACATCCAGATTGGAATGTTAATATTTGCTGCGACTTGTTCCAACTGAAGAACTGCTTCGACTATTTTAATCCTGTGATTTTACAGGAGTTATCTATTGCTGTTATCCATTGTCTATTCCCCATACATAGATAATCTCCATTCGATCTCGTTTTGTAATTATTCAGATCTAATGACATCATGAGAAATTAATTATTAAGCTCAATGTTGTAAACTATGAACTTGACCTTAGTTTTTACCAGTATAGTATTAACAGTACAAGCAGCACAATACTGCTGAGGTGTCGTCATACAGCAGTCGAATTTCTGCATTGACTTCATCCGTTTACTTCTTCAAAATATTCATCGTAGAATTAATCAGCGATATCTGATTCTTTACATGTTTGGCTAAATTTTGTTGATTACTGAATACCTTCTGCATGTCCATCTGCATCTCTTCTCTGTCGTCTGCAAACATTATTCCAAGTTATACTCAAGTTGAGAGCCAGAACAATCTTTAACTATGTCTAATCCAAGATGCAACACAGCCACCTCGTGGAGCACCCTGGATAGCAATATAACATCCGTTGATAGTGAACTAAAGTGTGCAGCGATAAACCTGGCAAAAGGTATAAAATGCTAGTGGCTGCAACCACGTACTAAAATCGTTTGCAGACAATGGAAGGTCCACTAAGGAATTCTGTTACGGTGCAGGGAGTCGGAACTCCAGTACCAGCGGCCATCGGGAGTGAGCAAGCGGCATCCGAGCCGTCGTTATCCAATGACCGCAATGCTGAAGAGGTGGTACACTTGTCCTCTACAGCAGATCTAACTACAAGCAACGAGAGAACTGGCGTAGACCCTTTCCGAAAATGATGCGATCGCCCTCTAACCGTGCCGAGGCGGATATTGAATATAAAATACAATTAACAACATTTCCAGTAAGCCAAAAGAGCAAGAATGCTAAAATGCTCCATTGGTCCTCATTTTTGGAGGACAACAGAGAAGCAAAGAATCCAGCAAAACGTATTTCTGCAAGCTGGGTGAGCAGATAAGATCGTTAGTTGAAATGCTTAAAGACGGAAAGGATGGCAAAAGGCCAGAAGATGACCGACGCAATTGAGAGCTTCAAAGCCCTATACGAACTATCTGCTATTGAATGAGAGGCAGTGTTCCGGAGTAATAACTACACACAAAATTCTCCAAGGATCAAACCATGTACGCAGCAGAAGAGAAAAAGGGATAATGATGCATCACACCCCAGTCGTGAAAATGTTTCGCCAACGACTGAAAAGCGGTAGAAAGGCAAGCATATTCAGAAAGATGTTGCCTGCGTAGGGTCTACCCCGGGCGCCAAGAAGAAAAAGATCTGGGCGGCGGTAGTTAAGGCCCAGAATATGTTTAATGAGACAACCACATGGAGCGATATTGCACATCCGAAAGCAATATCGACCAATAAGAAGGAATGGACGAAAGTACAATCCATGAAGAGAAAGAAGGAGAATCGTAGAAGGCACAAACCCGACGCGTTGATTATTTCCACCAGAGTGAATCGAACCTATGCGGAAAGCAACTCTGATTCATATGTAGAAGCTGTGGAAGGTGTGTTTGGAAGGGAAGCAAGGGTTATAGCAAAAACCCAGACCATAACTGTCCAATTGAAGGACCTGAACAAAATAACGACTTCAGAGGAGGCATACGTTGTCTGGATGAAAATGCGATCCGGATGCGAAAAAGTTCTAGAGGTACACTGATAACTACATTTAGCGTGCCAATAAACGATGCGCGAAAGGTCCTGGCGAAGCAACGCATACATCGGTTGGGTTTCCTTCAGGGTACACGAAAATAGCACACCTAAGAGATGCTTCAGATGTTGGGGATATAATCAGAACTGTAAAGAAGGAGTCGATCGCAGCCAGCTATGTAGGAAATGCGGCGAAAGTGATCACAACGCAGCTATGTGCACAAATAGCCCAAAATGAATATCTTGTGGAGCAGCCCATCATCTGGCAGTTTTATCTGCCCGGTATATCAGAAGGCTATTAGACAAGGTGGACGATGAAAATCCAACAAAACCTAAATCACTGCATTGAGGTGTAAGATTTACTGCAGCAGGTCGTTTTTAAACTCCATACCGATCTCGCAATACTGAGCGATCCGCATCACAACATAGACGGTTGTGGGTTGTGGCCACTCCAACGCCGTTTTGTCACTGCAACCCGCTTGCTGCTCTCCACTGACTCTGACTCTGCTTCCTCATTGATTTCATCTGCTTGCGCATCTATGTTTCATTGAGCGTCGCAGTCGAGCAAAGATTTACCGCTAGAACGGTTTTCCGAAAAATATAATTCTTAACCGAAGTTCACAATTATTATGATTTATATAATTTCCACCGTGTTTTCTAATTTTTTTCTGTGCACACTATATAACACCGAAATACGGATTCCGTTGATTGCTTACTTTTTTCCACAAATTTCACAATAAATTTGATGTGAGCAGAAGATAAAAAAGGATAATGATACATCACACTCCAGTCGTGAAAATGTTTCGCCACCGACTGCAAAGCGGTAGAAAGGCAAGCATATTCAGAAAGATGTTGCCTGCGTAGGGTCTACCCCGGACGCCAAGAAGAAAAAGAACTGGGCGGTGGTAGTTAAGGCCCAGAATATGTTTAATGAGAAAACCACATGGAGCGATATTGCACATCCGAAAGCAATATCGACCAATAAGAAGGAATGGACGAAAGTACAATCCATGAAGAGAAAGAAGAAGAATCGTAGAAGGCACAAACCCGACGCGTTGATTATTTCCACCAGAGAGAATCATACTTATGCGGAAGCAACTCTGATTCATATGTAGAAGCTGTGGAAAGTGTGTTAGGAAGGGAAGCAAGGGTTATAGCAAAAACCCAGACCATAACTGTCCAATTGAAGGACCTGAACGAAATAATGACTTCAGAGGAGCCATACGTTGTCTGGATGAAAATGCGATCCGGATGCGAAAAACTTCCAGAGGTACACTGATAGCTACTTTTAACGTGCCAATAAACGATGCGCGAAAGGTCCTGGCGAAGCAACGCATACGCATCGGTTGGGTTTCCTTCAGGGTACACGAAAATAGCACACCTAAGAGATGCTTTAGATGTTGGGGATATAATCAGAACTGTAAAGAAGGAGTCGATCGCAGCCAGCTATGTAGGAAATGCGGCGAAAGTGATCACAACGCAGCTATGTGCACAAATAGCCCAAAATGCATGTCTTGTGGAGCTGCCCATCATTTGGCAGTTTTATCTGCCGGCATATCAGAAGGCTATTAGACAAGGTGGACGATGAAAATCATCCAACTAAACCTAAATCACTGCATTGAGGTGTAAGATTTACTGCAGCAGGTCGTTTTTAAACTCCATACCGATCTCGCAATACTGAGCGATCCGCATCACAACATAGACGGTTGTGGGTTGTGGCCACTCCAACGCCGTTTTGTCACTGCAACCCGCTTGCTGCTCTCCACTGACTCTGACTCTGCTTCCTCATTGATTTCATCTGCTTGCGCATCTATGTTTCATTGAGCGTCGCAGTCGAGCAAAGATTTACCGCTAGAACGGTTTTCCGAAAAATATAATTCTTAACCGAAGTTCACAATTATTATGATTTATATAATTTCCACCGTGTTTTCTAATTTTTTTCTGTGCACACTATATAACACCGAAATACGGATTCCCTTGATTGCTTACTTTTTTCCACAAATTTCACAATAAATTTGATGTGAGCAGAAGATAAAAAAGGATAATGATACATCACACTCCAGTCGTGAAAATGTTTCGCCACCGACTGCAAAGCGGTAGAAAGGCAAGCATATTCAGAAAGATGTTGCCTGCGTAGGGTCTACCCCGGACGCCAAGAAGAAAAAGAACTGGGCGGTGGTAGTTAAGGCCCAGAATATGTTTAATGAGAAAACCACATGGAGCGATATTGCACATCCGAAAGCAATATCGACCAATAAGAAGGAATGGACGAAAGTACAATCCATGAAGAGAAACAAGAAGAATCGTAGAAGGCACAAACCCGACGCGTTGATTATTTCCACCAGAGAGAATCATACTTATGCGGAAGCAACTCTGATTCATATGTAGAAGCTGTGGAAGGTGTGTTAGGAAGGGAAGCAAGGGTTATAGCAAAAACCCAGACCATAACTGTCCAATTGAAGGACCTGAACGAAATAATGACTTCAGAGGAGCCATACGTTGTCTGGATGAAAATGCGATCCGGATGCGAAAAACTTCCAGAGGTACACTGATAGCTACTTTTAACGTGCCAATAAACGATGCGCGAAAGGTCCTGGCGAAGCAACGCATACGCATCGGTTGGGTTTCCTTCAGGGTACACGAAAATAGCACACCTAAGAGATGCTTTAGATGTTGGGGATATAATCAGAACTGTAAAGAAGGAGTCGATCGCAGCCAGCTATGTAGGAAATGCGGCGAAAGTGATCACAACGCAGCTATGTGCACAAATAGCCCTAAATGCATGTCTTGTGGAGCTCCCCATCATCTGACAGTTTTATCTGCCCGGCATATCAGAATGCTATTAGACAAGGTGGACGATGAAAATCATCCACCTAAACCTAAATCACTGCATTGCGATGCTAGATTTACTGCAGCAGGTCGTTTTTAAACGCCATAACGATCTCGAAATGCTGTGTATCATAGACGGTTGTGGGTAGTGGCCACTCCAACGCCGTTCTGTCTCTGCTATCCGCTTGCTGCTCTCCACTGACTTTGACTCTGGTTGCTCGTTGATTTCATCTGCTTCAGCAACTCTGATTCTTTTAGCGTCGCAGTCGAGCAAAGATTTACCGCTAGAACGGTGTTCCGAAAAATATAATTCTTAACCGAATTTCACAATTATTATGATTTAAATAATTTCCACTATGTATTCTATACAATAAAATGTGTTTGTTTTCTAATTTTTTTCCGTGCACACTATGTAACACCGAAATACGGATTCCGTTGATTGCTTACTTTTTTCCACAAATTTCACAATAAATTTACTTTTCCAAAAGCTGTTGTTTCCGTTTAGCATAAGGTATTTAATATTTTGTTTTATAAACACTCATTTGTATTTAAATAAAATTTATGTTTTTCTTATTATTTTTTCTACATATTTTCCTGGGCACTATCGTACATTTGACATCAATTTATAGGACTTCAGAGTTTAATCCCGCGATTCCGTATACCAAATTAAATAATAAACTTTAACAAATTTATATTAATATTTTACTTTTATTAAAGAGATGAAATTCGCAATTCGATCGTAACAAAAGAAGACTGCATTTGTTTTATGCTCCGTCTTTATGCCTGTTCGTTTCGTTTGATTTTTGCATAGTGCCGCTCTCTAGTTTTAGAGGTCATTCAGTGATCTCATTGTTCCTGCCCTTTCGTACTGCCCTTCCGACGATTCCTATATATTTACAAAAAGTGTCTTAAAACTAGGAGGTAAATGCACTGCTCATCTAGACTATGCTTATCTCTAAAACTAAAAATCGAAATGTAAAATCAACCTTAAAATCGATTGATTGTCGTAAGAGATAATACGATATCTTAAATTTGGAGTGCGCTGTGCTTGCATGCAATCTAGGATCTGCATAGATGCTAATAAACTCGTGTCCAGCTTGAATATTATTTGCTTTTAAAAACTTCATATCTTTGCTATTATTTATAAACATAGCGTGAAATGGTACAACACGTTGTTATTCTATGCAATCGATGTTTTTCATCCAAGACATCGAGATCGTTCGTTGTTCAGGGATTCAAAATTTTGGGGCGTTGCGATGATGATGTTATTGTGACTGGCTGTACATCCAGATTGTAATGTTAATATTTGCTGCGACTTGTTCCAACTGAAAAACTTCTTCGACTATTTTAATCCTGTGATTTTACAGGAGTTGTATATTGCTGTTATCCATTGTCTATTCTCCAATAATCTCCATTCGATCTCGTTTTGCAATTATTCAGATCTAATGACATCATGAGAAATTAATTATTAAGCTCAATGTTGTAAACTATGAACTTGACTTTAGTTTTTACCAGTATAATATTAATAGTACAAGCAGCACAATACTGCTGAGGTGTCGTCATACAGCAGTCGAATTTCTGCATTGACTTCATCCGTTTTCTTCTTCAAAATATTCATCGTAGAATCAATCAGCAATGTCTGATTCTTTATATGTTTTGCTAACTTTTGTTGATTACTGAATATCTTCTGCATATCCGTCTGCATCTCTTCTTTCTCGTTTGCAAACATTATTCCAAGTTATACTCAAGTTGAGATCCAGACCAATCTTTATCTCTGTCTAATCCAAGATGACACACAGCCTCCTCGTGGAGCCCCCTGGATAGCTATATAACACACGTTGATAGTGAACTAAAGTGTGCAGCGATAAACCTGGCAGATGGTATAAAATGCTAGTGGCTGTAACCACGAACTAAAATCGTTTGCAGACAATGGAAGGTCCACTAAGAAATTCTGTTACGGTGCAGGGAGTCGGAACCCCAGTACCGGCTGTCATCGGGAGTGAGCAAGCGGGCTCCGGGCCGTCGTTATACAATGACCGCAATGCTGAAGATCTAACTACTTCTACAGCAGATCTAACCATGTAATGCATACTATGTAACACCGAAATGCGGATTCCGTTGATTGCTTACATTTTTCCACAAATTTCACAATAAATTTACTTTTCCAAAAGCTGTTGTTTCCGTTTAGCATAAGGTATTTAATATTTTGTTTTACAAACACTCATTTGTATTTAAATAAAATTTATGTTTTTCTTTTAATTTTTTCTACATATTTTCCTGGGCACTATCGTACTTTTGACATCAATTTATAGGACTTCAGAGTTTTATCCCGCGATTCCGTATAACAAATTAAATAATAAACTTTAACAAATTTATATTAATATTTTACTTTTATTAAAGAGATGAAATTCGCAATTCGATCGTAACAAAAGAAGACTGAATTTGTTTTATGCTCCGTCTTTATGCCTGTTCGTTTCGTTTGATTTTTGCATAGTGCCGCCCTCTAGATTTAGAGGTCATTCAGTGATCTCATTGTTCTGCCCTTTCGTACTGCCCTTCCGACGATTCCTATATATTTACAAAAAGTGTCTTAAAACTAGGAGATAAATGCACTGCTCATATAGACTATGCTTATCTCTAAAACTAAAAATCGAAATGTAAAATCAACCTTAAAATCGATTGATTGTCGTAAGAGATAATACGATATCTTAAATTTGGAGTGCGCTGTGCTTGCATGCAACCTAGGATCTGCATAGATGCTAATAAACTCGTGTCCAGCTTGAATATTCTTTGCTTTTAAAAACTTCATATCTTTGCTATTATTTATAAACATAGCGTGAAATGATTCAACCCGTTGTTATTCTATGCAATCGATGTTTTTCATCCAAGACATCGAGATCGTTCTTTGTTCAGGGATTCAAAATTTTGGGGCGCTGCGATGCTGATGTTATTGTGTCTAGCTATACATCCAGATTGGAATGTTAATATTTGCTGCGACTTGTTCCAACTGAAGAACTGCTTCGACTATTTTAATCCTGTGATTTTACAGGAGTTATCTATTGCTGTTATTCATTGTCTATTCCCCATACATAGATAATCTCCATTCGATCTCGTTTTGCAATTATTCAGATCTAATGACATCATGAGAAATTAATTATTAAGCTCAATGTTGTAAACTATGAACTTGACCTTAGGTTTTACCAGTATAGTATTGACAGGTAAGGGCTCAAGCAGCACAATACTGCTGAGGTGTCGTCATACAGCAGTCGAATTTCTGCATTGACTTCATCCGTTTACTTCTTCAAAATATTCATCGTAGAATCAATCAGTGATGTCTGATTCTTTATATGTTTTGCTAAGTTTTGTTGATTACTGAATATCTTCAGCATATTCGTCTGCATCTCTTCTCTGTTGTTTACAAACATTATTCCAAGTTATACTCAAGTTGAGATCCAGAACAATCTTTATCTCTGTCTAATCCAAGATGATACACAGCCTCCTCGTGGAGCACCCTGGATAGCAATATAACATCCGTTGATAGTGAACTAAAGTGTGCAGCGATAAACCTGGCAGAAGGTATAAAATGCTAGTGGCTGCAACCACGTACTAAAATCGTTTGCAGACAATGGAAGGTCCACTAAGGAATTCTGTTACGGTGCAGGGAGTCGGAACTCCAGTACCAGCGGCCATCGGGAGTGAGCAAGCGGCATCCGAGCCGTCGTTATCCAATGACCGCAATGCTGAAGAGGTGGTACACTTGTCCTCTACAGCAGATCTAACTACAAGCAACGAGAGAACTGGCGTAGACCCTTTCCGAAAATGATGCGATCGCCCTCTAACCCTGCCGAGGCGGATATTGAATATAAAATACAATTAACAACATTTCCAGTAAGCCAAAAGAGCAAGAATGCTAAAATGCTCCATTGGTCCTCATTTTTGGAGGACAACAGAGAAGCAAAGAATCCAGCAAAACGTATTTCTGCAAGCTGGGTGAGCAGATAAGATCGTTAGTTGAAATGCTTAAAGACGGAAAGGATGGCAAAAGGCCAGAAGATGACCGACGCAATTGAGAGCTTCAAAGCCCTATACGAACTATCTGCTATTGAATGAGAGGCAGTGTTCCGGAGTAATAACTACACACAAAATTCTCCAAGGATCAAACCATGTACGCAGCAGAAGAGAAAAAGGGATAATGATGCATCACACCCCAGTCGTGAAAATGTTTCGCCACCGACTGAAAAGCGGTAGAAAGGCAAGCATATTCAGAAAGATGTTGCCTGCGTAGGGTCTACCCCGGGCGCCAAGAAGAAAAAGAACTGGGCGGCGGTAGTTAAGGCCCAGAATATGTTTAATGAGAAAACCACATGGAGCGATATTGCACATCCGAAAGCAATATCGACCAATAAGAAGGAATGGACGAAAGTACAATCCATGAAGAGAAAGAAGGAGAATCGTAGAAGGCACAGACCCGACGCGTTGATTATTTCTACCAGAGTGAATCGTACCTATGCGGAAAGCAACTCTGATTCATATGTAGAAGCTGTGGAAGGTGTATTAGGAAGGGAAGCAAGGGTTATAGCAAAAACCCAGACCATAACTGCCCAATTGAAGAAAATAACGACCTCAGAGGAGGCATACGTTGTCTGGATGAAAATGCGATCCGGATGCGAAAAAGTTCTAGAGGTACACTGATAACTACATTTAGCGTGCCAATAAACGATGCCGGAAAGGTCCTGGCGAAGCAACGCATACATCGGTTGAGTTTCCTTCAGGGTACACGAAAATAGCACACCTAAGAGATGCTTTAGATGTTGGGGATATAATCAGAACTGTAAAGGAATCGATCGCAGCCAGCTATGTAGGAAATGCGGCGGAAGTGATCACAACGCAGCTATATGAACAAATAGCCCAAAATGAATATCTTGTGGAGCAGCCCATCATCTGGCAGTTTTATCTGCCCGGCATATCAGAAGGCTATTAGACAAGGTGGACGATGAAAATCCAACAAAACCTAAATCACTGCATTGCGGTGTAAGATTTACTGCAGCAGGTCGTTTTTGAACGCCATACCGATCTCGCAATACTGAGCGATCCACATCACAACATAGACGGTTGTGGGTTGTGGCCACTCCAACGCCGTTTTGTCACTGCAACCCGCTTGCTGCTCTCCACTGACTCTGACTCTGCTTCCTCATTGATTTCATCTGCTTGCGCATCTATGTTTCATTGAGCGTCGCAGTCGAGCAAAGATTTACCGCTAGAACGGTTTTCCGAAAAATATAATTCTTAACCGAAGTTCACAATTATTATGATTTATATAATTTCCACCGTGTTTTCTAATTTTTTTCTGTGCACACTATATAACACCGAAATACGGATTCCGTTGATTGCTTACTTTTTTCCACAAATTTCACAATAAATTTACTTTTCCAAAAGCTGTTTTTTCCGTTTAGCATAAGGTATTTAATATTTTTGTTTTAAAAATACTCATTTGTATTTAAATAAAATTTATGTTATTCTTATAATTTTTGTCTACATATTTTCCTGGGCACTATCGTACTTTTGACACCAATTTGTAGAAATTCTGAGTTTAATCCCGCGATTCCGTATACCGAATTAAATATCCAACTTTAACAAATTTATACCAATATTTTACATTTATTAAAGAGATGAAATTCGCAATTCGATCATAACAAATGCTGTTTGAAGACTGAATTTGTTTTATGCTCCGTCTTTATGCCTGTTCGTTTCGTTTGATTTTTACATAGTGCCGCCCTCTAGATTTAGAGGTCATTCAGTGATCTCATTGTTCTGCCCTTTCGTAGTGCCCTTCCGACGATTCCTATATATTTACAAAAAGTGTCTTAAAACTAGGAGATAAATGCACTGCTCATATAGACTATGCTTATCTCTAAAACTAAAAATCGAAATGTAAAATCAACCTTAAAATCGATTGATTGTCGTAAGAGATAATACGATATCTTAAATTTGGAGTGCGCTGTGCTTGCATGCAACCTAGGATCTGCATAGATGCTAATAAACTCGTGTCCAGCTTGAATATTCTTTGCTTTTAAAAACTTCATATCTTTGCTATTATTTATAAACATAGCGTTAAATGGTTCAACCCGTTGTTATTCTATACAATCGATGTTTTTCATCCAAGACATCGAGATCGTTCGTTGTTCAGGGATTCAAAATTTTGGGGCGCTGCGATGCTGATGTTATTGTGTCAATCTGGATGTGGATTGGAATGTTAATATTTGCTGCGACTTGTTCCAACTGAAGAACTGCTTCGACTATTTTAATCCTGTGATTTTACAGGAGTTATCTATTGCTGTTATCCATTGTCTATTCCCCATACATAGATAATCTCCATTCGATCTCGTTTTGCAATTATTCAGATCTAATGACGAAATGAGAAATTAATTATTAAGCTCAATGTTGTAAACTATGAACTTGACCTTAGTTTTTACCAGTATAGTATTAATAGTACAAGCAGCACAATACTGCTGAGGTGTCGTCATACAGCAGTCGAATTTCTGCATTGACTTCATCCGTTTTTTTCTTCAAAATATTCATCGTAGAATTAATCAGCGATGTCTGATTCTTTACATGTTTTGCTAAATTTTGTTGATTACTGAATATCTTCAGCATATTCGTCTGCATCTCTTCTCTGTTGTTTACAAACATTATTCCAAGTTATGCTCAAGTTGAGATCCAGAACAATCTTTATCTCTGTCTAATCCAAGATGATACACATCCTCCTCGTGGAGCACCCAGGATAGCAATATAACATCCGTTGATAGTGAACTAAAGTGTGCAGCGATAAACCTGGCAGAAGGTATAAAATGCTAGTGGCTGCAACCACGAACTAAAATCGTTTGCAGACAATGGAAGGTCCACTAAGGAATTCTGTTACGGTGCAGGGAGTACCAGCGGCCATCGGGAGTGAGCAAGCGGGCTCCGAGCCGTCGTTATCCAATGACCGCAATGCTGAAGAGGTGGTACACTTGTCCTCTACAGCAGATCTAGCTACAAGCAACGAGAGAACTGGCGTAGACCCTTTCCGAAAATGATGCGATCGCCCACAAACCCTGCCGAGGCGGATTTTGAATATAAAATACAATTAACAACTGTTCCAGTAAGCCAAAAGAGCAAGAATGCTAAAATACTCCATTGGTCCTCATTTTCGGAGGACAACAGAGAAGCAAAGAATCCAGCAAAACGTATTTCAGCAAGCTCGGTAAGCAGATAAGATCGTTAGTGGAAATGCTTAAAGACGGAAAGGATGGCAAAAGGCCAGAAGATGACCGACGCAATTGAGAGCTTCAAAGCCCTATACGAACTATCTGCTATTGAATGAGAGGCAGTGTTCCGGAGAAATAACTACACACAAACTTCTCCATGGATCAAACCATGTACGGAGCAGAGGAGAAAAGGGGATAATGATGCATCACACCCCAGTCGAAAATGTTTCGCCACCGACTGCAGAGCGGAAAAAGACAAGCAAATTCAGGAAGATGTTGCCTGCGTAGGGTCTACTCCGGGCGCCAAGAAGAAAAAGAACTGGTCGGCGGTAGTTAAGGCCCAGAATATGTTTAATGAGAAAACCACATGGAGCGATATTGCACATCCGAAAGCAATATCGACCAATAAGAAGGAATGAACGAAAGTACAATCCATGAAGAGAAAGAAGGAGAATCGTAGAAGGCACAAACCCGACGCGTTGATTATTTCCACCAGAGAGAATCGTACCTATGCGGAAAGCAACTCTGATTCATATGTAGAAGCTGTGGAAGGTGTGGAAGGTGTGTTAGGAAGGGAAGCAAGGGTTATAGCAAAAACCCAGACCATAACTGTCCAATTGAAGAACCTGAACGAAATAACGACTTCAGAGGAGGCATACGTTGTCTGGATGAAAATGCGATCCGGATGCGAAAAACTTCCAGAGGTACACTGATAGCTACTTTTAACGTGCCAATAAACGATGGCGAAGCAACGCATACGCATCGGTTGGGTTTCCTTCAGGATACACGAAAATAGCAGACCTAAGAGATGCTTTAGATGTTGGGGATATAATCAGAACTGTAAAGAAGGAGTCGATCGCAGCCAGCTATGTAGGAAATGCGGCGAAAGTGATCACAACGCAGCTATGTGCACAAATAGCCCTAAATGCATGTCTTGTGGAGCTGCCCATCATCTGGCAGTTTTATCTGCCCGGCATATCAGAAGGCTATTAGACAAGGTGGACGATGAAAATCATCCACCTAAACCTAAATCACTGCATTGCGATGCTAGATTTACTGCAGCAGGTCGTTTTTAAACGCCATACCGATCTCGAAATGCTGTGTATCATAGACGGTTGTGGGTAGTGGCCACTCCAACGCCGTTCTGTCTCTGCTATCCGCTTGCTGCTCTCCACTGACTTTGACTCTGGTTGCTCTTTGATTTCATCTGCTTCAGCAACTCTGATTCTTTTAGCGTCGCAGTCTAGCAAAGATTTACCTCTAGAACCGTTTTCCGAAAAATATAATTCTTAACCGAATTTCACAATTATTATGATTTATATAATTTCCACTATGTTTTCTATACAATAAAATGTGTTTGTTTTCTAATTTTTTTCCGTGCACACTATGTAACACCGAAATGCGGATTCCGTTGATTGCTTACTTTTTTCCACAAATTTCACAATAAATTTACTTTTCCAAAAGCTGTTGTTTCTGTTTAGCATAAGGTATTTAATATTTTTGTTTTACAAACACTCATTTGTATTTAAATAAAATTTATGTTTTTCTTATAATTTTTTCTACATATTTTCCTGGGCATTATCGTACTTTTGACATCAATTTATAGGACTTCAGTGTTTAATCCCGCGATTCCGGTTACCAAATTAAATAATTAACTTTAACAAATTTATATTAATATTTTACTTTTATTAAAGAGATGAAATTCGCAATTCGATCGTAACAAAAGAAGCCTGAATTTGTTTTATGCTCCGTCTTTATGCCTGTTCGTTTCGTTTGATTTTTGCATAGTTCCGCCCTCTAGATTTAGAGGTCATTCAGTGATCTCATTGTTCTGCCCTTTCGTACTGCCCTTCCGACGATTCCTATATATTTACAAAAAGTGTCTTAAAACTAGGAGATAAACGCACTGCTCATATAGACTATGCTTATCTCTAAAACTAAAAATCGAAATGTAAAATCAACCTTAAAATCGATTGATTGTCATAAGAGATAACACGATATCTTAAATTTGGAGTGCGCTGTGCTTGCATGCAACCTAGGATCTGCATAGATGCTAATAAACTCGTGTCCAGCTTGAATATTCTTTGCTTTTTAAAACTTCATATCTTTGCTCTTATTTATAAACATAGCGTGAAATGGTTCAACACGTTGTTATTCTATGCAATCGATGTTTTTCATCCAAGACATCGAGATCGTTCGTTGTTCAGGGATTCAAAATTTTGGGGCGCTGCGATGCTGATGTTATTGTGTCTAGCTGTACATCCAGATTGTAATGTTAATATTTGCTGCGACTTGTTCCAACTGAAGAACTGCTTCGACTATTTTAATCCTGTGATTTTACAGGAGTTATCTATTGCTGTTATCCATTGTCTATTCCCCATACATAGATAATCTCCATTCGATCTCGTTTTGCAATTATTCAGATCTAATGACGAAATGAGAAATTAATTATTAAGCTCAATGTTGTAAACTATGAACTTGACTTTAGTTTTTACCAGTATAGTATTAATAGTACAAGCAGCACAATACTGCTGAGGTGTCGTCATACAGCAGTCGAATTTCTGCATTGACTTCATCCGTTTACTTCTTAAAAATATTCATCGTAGAATTAATCAGCGATGTCTGATTCTTTACATGTTTTGCTAAATTTTGTTGATTACTGAATATCTTCAGCATATTCGTCTGCATCTCTTCTCTGTCGTTTGCAAACATTATTCCAAGTTATACTCAAGTTGAGAGCCAGAACAATCTTTATCTCTGTCTAATCCAAGATGATACACAGCCTCCTCGTGGAGCACCCTGGATAGCAATATAACATCCGTTGATAGTGAACTAAAGTGTGCAGCGATAAACCTGGCAGAAGGTATAAAATGCTAGTGGCTGCAACCACGAACTAAAATCGTTTGCAGACAATGGAAGGTCCACTAAGGAATTCTGTTACGGTGCAGGGAGTACCAGCGGCCATCGGGAGTGAGCAAGCGGGCTCCGAGCCGTCGTTATCCAATGACCGCAATGCTGAAGAGGTGGTACACTTGTCCTCTACAGCAGATCTAGCTACAAGCAACGAGAGAACTGGCGTAGACCCTTTCCGAAAATGATGCGATCGCCCACAAACCCTGCCGAGGCGGATTTTGAATATAAAATACAATTAACAACTGTTCCAGTAAGCCAAAAGAGCAAGAATGCTAAAATACTCCATTGGTCCTCATTTTCGGAGGACAACAGAGAAGCAAAGAATCCAGCAAAACGTATTTCAGCAAGCTCGGTAAGCAGATAAGATCGTTAGTGGAAATGCTTAAAGACGGAAAGGATGGCAAAAGGCCAGAAGATGACCGACGCAATTGAGAGCTTCAAAGCCCTATACGAACTATCTGCTATTGAATGAGAGGCAGTGTTCCGGAGAAATAACTACACACAAACTTCTCCATGGATCAAACCATGTACGGAGCAGAAGAGAAAAAGGGATAATGATGCATCACACCCCAGTCGAAAATGTTTCGCCACCGACTGCAAGCGGTAGAAAGGCAAGCATATTCAGAAAGATGTTGCCTGCGTAGGGTCTACCCCGGGCGCCAAGAAGAAAAAGAACTGGGCGGCGGTAGTTAAGGCCCAGAATATGTTTAATGAGACAACAACATGGAGCGGTATTGCACATCCGAAAGCAATATCGACCAATAAGAAGGAATGGACGAAAGTACAATCCATGAAGAGAAAGAAGGAGAATCGTAGAAGGCACAAACCCGACGCGTTGATTATTTCCACCAGAGAGAATCGTACCTATGCGGAAAGCAACTCTGATTCATATGTAGGAGCTGTGGAAGGTGTGGAAGGTGGACGGCGGTAGTTAAGGCCCAGAATATGTTTAATGAGAAAACCACATGGAGCGATATTGCACATCCGAAAGCAATATCGACCAATAAGAAGGAATGGACGAAAGTACAATCCATGCAGAGAAAGAAGGAGAATCGTAGAAGGCACAAACCCGACGCGTCGATTATTTCCACCAGAGAGAATCATACTAATGAGGAAAGCAACTCTGATTCATATGTAGAAGCTGTGGAAGTTGTGTTAGGAAGGGAAGCAAGGGTTATAGCAAAAACCCAGACCATAACTGTCCAATTGAAGGACCTGAACGAAATAACAACTTCAGAGGAGGCATACGTTGTCTGGATGAAAATGCGATCCGGATGCGAAAAACTTCCAGAGGTACACTGATAGCTACTTTTAACGTGCCAATAAACGATGCGCGAAAGGTCCTGGCGAAGCAACGCATACGCATCGGTTGGGTTTCCTGCAGGGGACACGAAAATATCATACCTAGGAGATGCTTTAGATGTTGGGGATATAATCAGAACTGTAAAGAAGACGTCGATCGCAGCCAGCTATATAGGAAATGCGGTGAAAGTGATCACAAAGCAGCTAAGTGCACAAATAGCCCAAAATGCATGTCTTGTGGAGCTGCCCATCATCTGGCAGTTTTATCTGCCCGGCATATCAGAAGGCTATTAGACAAGGTGGACGATGAAAATCATCCAACTAAACCTAAATCACTGCATTGCGATGCAAGATTTACTGCAGCAAGTCGTTTTTAAACGCCATAACGATCTCGAAATGCTGTGTATCATAGACGGTTGTGGGTAGTGGCCACTCCAACGCCGTTCTGTTTCTGCTATCCGCTTGCTGCTCTCCACTGACTTTGACTCTGGTTGCTCGTTGATTTCATCTGCTTCAGCAACTCTGATTCTTTTAGCGTCGCAGACGAGTAAAGATTTACCGCTAGAACGGTTTTCCGAAAAATATAATTCTTAACCGAATTTCGCAATTATTATGATTTATATAATTTCCACTGTGTTTTCTTTCAACATATATTGTTTTCTAATTTTTTTCTGTGCATACTATGTAACACCGAAATGCGGATTCCGTTGATTGCTTACTTTTTTCCACAAATTTCACAATAAATTTACTTTTCCAAAATCTGTTGTTTCCGTTTAGCATAAGGAATTTAATATTTTGTCTATTTTGTCTATTTTTTCATCTAGACTATGCTTATCTCTAAAACTAAAAATCGAAATGTAAAATCAACCTTAAAATCAATTGATTGTCGTATAATACGATAATACGATATCTTAAATTTGGAGTGCGCTGTGCTGGCATTCAACCTAGGATCTGCATAGATGCTAATAAACTCGTGTCGAGCTTGAATATTCTCTGCTTTTAAAAACTTCATATCTTTGCTATTATTTATAAACATAGCGTGAAATGGTACAACACGTTGTTATTCTATGCAATAGATGTTTTTCATCCAAGACATCGAGATCGTTCGTTGTTCAGGGATTCAAAATTTTGGGGCGTTGCGATGATGATGTTATTGTGTCTAGCTGTACATCCAGATTGTAATGTTAATATTTGCTGCGACTTGTTCCAAACTGAAAAACTTCTTCGACTATTTTAATCCTGTGATTTTACAGGAGTTGTCTATTGCTGTTATCCATTGGCTATCCCCAAACATAGATAATCTCCATTGCAATAATTCAGATCTAATGACATCATGAGAAATTAATTATTAAGCTCAATGTTGTAAACTATGAACATGACCTTAGTTTTTACCAGTAGAGTATTGACAGGTAAGGTCAGTACAAGCAGCACAATACTGCTGAGGTGTCGTCATACAGCAGTCGAATTTCTGCATTGACTTCATCCGTTTACTTCTTCAAAATATTCATCGTAGAATTAATCAGCGATGTCTGATTCTTTACATGTTTTGCAAAATTTTGTTGATTACTGAATATCTTCAGCATATTCGTCTGCATCTCTTCTCTGTCGTTTGCCAACATTATTCCAAGTTATACTCAAGTTGAGATCCAGAACAATCTTCATCTCTGTCTAATCCAAAATGACATACAGCCTTCTCGTGGAGCCCCCTGAATAGCAATATAACATCCGTTGATAGTGATCTAAAGTCTGCAGTGATAAACCTGACAGATGGTATAAAATGCTAGTGACTGCAACCACGAACTAAAATCATTTGTAGACAATGGAAGGTCCACTAAGGAATTCTGTTACGGTGCAGGGAGTACCAGCGGCCATCGGGAGTGAGCAAGCGGGCTCCGAGCCGTCGTTATCCAATGACCGCAATGCTGAAGAGGTGGTACACTTGTCCTCTACAGCAGATCTAGCTACAAGCAACGAGAGAACTGGCGTAGACCCTTTCCGAAAATAATGCGATCGCCCACAAACCCTGCCGAGGCGGATTTTGAATATAAAATACAATTAACAACTGTTCCAGTAAGCCAAAAGAGCAAGAATGCTAAAATACTCCATTGGTCTTCATTTTCGGAGGACAACAGAGAAGCAAAGAATCCAGCAAAACGTATTTCAGCAAGCTCGGTAAGCAGATAAGATCGTTAGTGGAAATGCTTAAAGACGGAAAGGATGGCAAAAGGCCAGAAGATGACCGACGCAATTGAGAGCTTCAAAGCCCTATACGAACTATCTGCTATTGAATGAGAGGCAGTGTTCCGGAGAAATAACTACACACAAACTTCTCCATGGATCAAACCATGTACGGAGCAGAAGTGAAAAAGGGATAATGATGCATCACACCCCAGTCGAAAATGTTTCGCCACCGACTGCAAGCGGTAGAAAGGCAAGCATATTCAGAATGATGTTGCCTGCGTAGGGTCTACCCCGGACGCCAAGAAGAAAAAGAACTGGTCGGCGGTAGTTAAGGCCCAGAATATGTTTAATGAGAAAACCACATGGAGCGATATTGCACATCCGAAAGCAATATCGACCAATAAGAAGGAATGAACGAAAGTACAATCCATGAAGAGAAAGAAGGAGAATCGTAGAAGGCACAAACCCGACGCGTTGATTATTTCCACCAGAGAGAATCGTACCTATGCGGAAAGCAACTCTGATTCATATGTAGAAGCTGTGGAAGGTGTGGAAGGTGTGTTAGGAAGGGAAGCAAGGGTTATAGCAAAAACCCAGACCATAACTGTCCAATTGAAGGACCTGAACGAAATAACGACTTCAGAGGAGGCATACGTTGTCTGGATGAAAATGCGATCCGGATGCGAAAAACTTCCAGAGGTACACTGATAGCTACTTTTAACGTGCCAATAAACGATGCGCGAAAGGTCCTGGCGAAGCAACGCATACGCATCGGTTGGGTTTCCTGCAGGGGACATGAAAATAGCATACCTAGGAGATGCTTTAGATGTTGGGGATATAATCAGAACTGTAAAGAAGACGTCGATCGCAGCCAGCTATATAGGAAATGCGGTGAAAGTGATCTCAAAGCAGCTAAGTGTACAAATAGCCCAAAATGCACGTCTTGTGGAGCTGCCCATCATCTGGCAGTTTTATCTGCCCGGCATATCAGAAGGCTATTAGACAAGGTGGACGATGAAAATCATCCAACTAAACCTAAACCACTGCATTGCGATGCAAGATTTACTGCAGCAGGTCGTTTTTAAACGCCATAACGATCTCGAAATGCTGTGTATCATAGACGGTTGTGGGTAGTGGCCACTCCAACGCCGTTCTGTCTCTGCTATCCGCTTGCTGCTCTCCACTGACTTTGACTCTGGTTGCTCGTTGATTTCATCTGCTTCAGCAACTCTGATTCTTTTAGCGTCGCAGTCGAGCAAAGATTTACCGCTAGAACGGTTTTCCGAAAAATATAATTCTTAACCGAGTTTCACAATTATTATTTATATAATTTCCACTGTGTTTTCTTTCAACATATATTGTTTTCAAATTTTTTTCTGTGCATTCTATGTAACACCAAAATGCGGATTTCGTTGATTGCTTACTTTTTTCCACAAATTTCACAATAAATTTACTTTTCCAGAAGCTGTTGTTTCCGTTTAGCATAAGGTATTTAATATTTTTGTTTTACAAACACTCATTTGTATTTAAATAATATTTATGTTTTTCTTATAATTTGTTTCTACATTTTTTTCTGGACACTATCGTACTTTTGACAATTGATAATTTGACCAATTTGTAAGACTTCTGAGCTTAATCCCGCGATTCCGTATACCAAATTAAATAATAAACTTTAACAAATTTATATTAATATTTTACTTTTATTAAAGAGATGAAATTCGCAATTCGATCGTAACAAAAGAAGACTGAATTTGTTTTATGCTCCGTCTTTATGCCTGTTCGTTTCGTTTGATTTTTGCATAGTGCCGCCCTCTAGTTTTAGAGGTCATTCAGTGGTGTCATTGTTCCTGCCCTTTCATACTGCCCTTCCGACGATTCCTATATATTTAGAAAAAGTGTCTTAAAACAAGGAGATAAACGCACTGCTCATATAGACTATGCTTATCTCTAAAACTAAAAATCGAAATCTAAAATCATCCTTAAAATCGAATGATTATCATAAGAGATAATAGGATATCTTAAATTTGGAGTGCGCTGTGATTGCATGCAACCTAGGATCTGCATAGATGGAAATAAACTCGTGTCCAGCTTGAATATTCTTTGCTTTTAAAAACTACATATCTTTGCTATTATTTATAAACATAGCGTGAAATCGTTTAACACGTTGTTATTCTATGCAATCGATGTTTTTCATCCAAGACATCAAGATCGTTCGTTGTTCAGGGATTCAAAATTTTGGGGCTCTGCGATGCTGATGTTATTGTGTCTAGCTGTACATCCAGATTGGAATGTTAATATTTGCTGCGACTTGTTCCAACTGAAGAACTGCTTCGACTATTTTAATCCTGTGATTTTACAGGAGTTATCTATTGCTGTTATCCATTGTCTATTCCCCATACATAGATAATCTCCATTCGATCTCGTTTTGCAATTATTCAGATCTAATGACGAAATGAGAAATTAATTATTAAGCTCAATGTTGTAAACTATGAACTTGACCTTAGTTTTTACCAGTATAGTATTGACAGGTAAGGGCAGTACAAGCAGCACAATACTACTGAGGTGTCGTCATACAGCAGTCGAATTTCTGCATTGACTTGATCCGTTATCTTCTTCAAAATATTCATCGTAGAATCAATCAGCAATGTCTGATTCTTTATATGTTTTGCTAACTTTTGTTGATTACTGAATATCTTCAGCATATCCGTCTGCATCTCTTCTTTCTCGTTGGCAAACATTATTCCAAGTTATACTCAAGTTGAGATCCAGAACAATCTTTATCTCTGTCTAATCCAAGATGACACACAGCCACCTCATGGATCCCCCTTGATAGCTATATAACACCCGTTGATAGTGAACTAAAGTGTGCAGCGATAAACCTGTCAGAAGGTATAAAATGCCAGTGGCTGCAACCTCGAACTAAAATCGTTTGTACACAATGGAAGGTCCACTAAGGAATTCTATTACGGTGCAGGGAGTCGGAACCCCTGTACCGGCTGTCATCGGGAGTGAGCAAGCGGGCTCCGGGCCGTCGTTATACAATGACCGCAATGCTGAAGATCTAACTACCTATACAGCAGATCTAACTACAAGCAACGAGAGAACAGGCGTAGACCCTTTCCGAAAATGATGTGAGCAGAAGAGAAAAAAGTATAATAATACATCACACTCCTGTCGTGAAAATGTTTCGCCACCGACTGCAAAGCGGTAGAAAGGCAAGCATATTCAGAAAGATGTTTCCTGCGTAGGGTCTACCCCGGACGCCAAGAAGAAAAAGAACTGGACGGCGGTAGTTAAGGCCCAGAATATGTTTAATGAGAAAACCACATGGAGCGATATTGCACATCCGAAAGCAATATCGACCAATAAGAAGGAATGGACGAAAGTACAATCCATGAAGAGAAAGAAGGAGAATCGTAGAAGGCACAGTACCGACGCGTCGATTATTTCCACCAGAGAGAATCATACTTATGCGGAAAGCAACTCTGATTCATATGTAGAAGCTGTGGAAGGTGTGTTAGGAAGGGAAGCAAGGGTTATAGCAAAAACCCAGACCATAACTGTCCAATTGAAGGACCTGAACGAAATAACGACTTCAGAGGAGGCATACGTTGTCTGGATGAAAATGCGATCCGGATGCGAAAAACTTCCAGAGGTACACTGATAGCTACTTTTAACGTGCCAATAAACGATGCGCGAAAGGTCCTGGCGAAGCAACGCATGCGCATCGCTTGGGTTTCCTGCAGGGTACATGAAAATATCACACCTAGGAGATGCTTTAGATGTTGGGGATATAATCAGAACTGTAAAGAAGGAGTCGATCGCAGCCAGCTATGTAGGAAATGCGGTGAAAATGATCACAACGCAGCTATGTGCACAAATAGCCCAAAGTGCATGTCTTGTGCCCATCTGCCCATCATCTGGCAGTTTTATCTGCCCGGCATATCAGAAGGCTATTAGACAAGGTAGACGATGAAAATCATCCAACTAAACCTAAACCACTGCATTGCGGTGCAAGATTTACTGCAGCAGGTCGTTTTTAAACGCCATAACGATCTCGAAATGCTGTGTATCATAGACGGTTGTGGGTAGTGGCCACTCCAACGCCGTTCTGTCTCTGCTATCCGCTTGCTGCTCTCCACTGACTTTGACTCTGGTTGCTCGTTGATTTCATCTGCTTCAGCAACTCTGATTCTTTTAGCGTCGCAGTCGAGAAAAAATTTACCGCTAGAACGGTTTTCCGAAAAATATAATTCTTAACCGAATTTCACAATTATTATGATTTATATAATTTCCACTGTGTTTTCTTTCAACATATATTATTTTCTAATTTTTTTCTGTGTACACTATGTAACACCGAAATGCGGATTCCGCTTACTTTTTTCCACAAATTTCACAATAAATTTACTTTTCCAAAAGCTGTTGTTTCCGTTTAGCATAAGGTATTTAATATTTTGTTTTACAAACACTCATTTGTATTTAATAAAATGTATGTTTTTCTAATAATTTTTTCTACACACTTTCCTGGGCACTATCGTACTTTTGACATCAATTTATAGGACTTCAGAGTTTAATCCCGCGATTCCGTATAACAAATTAAATAATAAACTTTAACAAATTTATATTAATATTTTACTTTTATTAAAGAGATGAAATTCGCAATTCGATCGTAACAAAAGAAGACTGAATTTGTTTTATGCTCCGTCTATATGCCTGTTCGTTTCGTTTGATTTTTGCATAGTGCCGCCCTCTAGTTTTAGAGGTCATTCAGTGATCTCATTGTTCCTGCCCTTTCGTACTGCCCTCCCGACGATTCCTATATATTTACAAAAAGTGTCTTAAAACCAGGAGATAAATGCACTGCTCATCTAGACTATGCTTATCTCTAAAACTAAAAATCGAAATTTAAAATCACCCTTAAAATCAATTGATTGTCGTAAGAGATAATACGATATCTTAAATTTGGAGTGCGCTGTGATGGCATGCAACCTAGGATCTGCATAGATGCTAATAAACTCGTGTCCAGCTTGAATATTCTCTGCTTTTAAAAACTTCATATCTTTGCTATTATTTATAAACATAGCGTGAAATGGTACAACACGTTGTTATTCTATGCAATCGATGTTTTTCATCCAAGACATCGAGATCGTTCGTTGTTCAGGGATTCAAAATTTTGGGGCGTTGCGATGATGATGTTATTGTGACTGGCTGTACATCCAGATTGTAATGTTAATATTTGCTGCGACTTGTTCCAACTGAAAAACTTCTTCGACTATTTTAATCCTGTGATTTTACAGGAGTTGTATATTGCTGTTATCCATTGTCTATTCTCCAATAATCTCCATTCGATCTCGTTTTGCAATTATTCAGATCTAATGACATCATGAGAAATTAATTATTAAGCTCAATGTTGTAAACTATGAACTTGACTTTAGTTTTTACCAGAATGTGCATCTCTTCTCTGTCGTTTGCAAACATTATTCCAAGTTATACTCAAGTTGAGAACCAGAACAATCTTTAACTATGTCTAATCCAAGATGACACACAGCCACCTCGTGGAGCCCCCTGGATAGCTATATAACACCCGCAGATAGTGAACTAATGTGTGCAGCGATAAACCTGTCAGAAGGTATAAAATGCTAGTGGCTGTAACCACGAACTAAAATCGTTTGCAGACAATGGAAGGTCCACTAAGGAATTCTGTTACGGTGCAGGGAGTCGGAACCCCAGTACCGGCTGTCATCGGGAGTGAGCAAGCGGACTCCGGGCCGTCGTTATTCAATGACCGCAATGCTGGAGATCTAACTACCTCTACAGCAGATCTAACTATGTAATGCATACTATGTAACACCGAAATGCGGATTCCGTTGATTGCTTACTTTTTTCCACAAATTTCACAATAAATTTACTTTTCCAAAAGCTGTTTTTCCGTTTAGCATAAGGAATTTAATATTTTTGTTTTACAAACACTCATTTGTATTTAAATAAAATTTATATTTTTCTTATAATTGTCATTGTTCCTGCCCTTTCGTACTGCCCTTCCGACGATTCCTATATATTTACAAAAAGTGTCTTAAAACTAGGAGATAAATGCACTGCTCATCTAGACTATGCTTATCTCTAAAACTAAAAATCGAAATGTAAAATCAACCTTAAAATCAATTGATTGTCGTAGGCGATAATACGATATCTTAAATTTGGAGTGCGCTGTGCTGGCATGCAACCTAGGATCTGCATAGATGCTAATAAACTCGTGTCCAGCTTGAATATTCTCTGCATATCCCGTTGATAGTGAACTAAAGTGTGCAGCGATAAACCTGGTAGAAGGTATAAAATGCCAGTGGCTGCAACCACGAACTAAAATCGTTTGTACACAATGGAAGGTCCACTAAGGAATTCTATTACGGTGCAGGGAGTCGGAACCCCTGTACCGGCTGTCATCGGGAGTGAGCAAGCGGGCTTCGAGCCGTCGTTATACAATGACCGCAATGCTGAAGATCTAACTACCTATACAGCAGATCTAACTACAAGCAACGAGAGAACAGGCGTAGACCCTTTCCGAAAATGATGTGAGCAGAAGAGAAAAAAGTATAATAATACATCACACTCCAGTCGTGAAAATGTTTCGCCACCGACTGCAAAGCGGTAGAAAGGCAAGCATATTCAGAAAGATGTTGCCTGCGTAGGGGCCACCCCGGACGCCAAGAAGAAAAAGAACTGGGCGGCGGTAGTTAAGGCCCAGAATATGTTTAATGAGAAAACCACATGGAGCGATATTGCACATCCGAAAGCAATATCGACCAATAAAAAGGAATGGACGAAAGTACAATCCATGCAGAGAAAGAAGGAGAATCGTAGAAGGCACTGTACCGACGCGTCGATTATTTCCACCAAAGAGAATCATACTTATGCGGAAAGCAACTCTGATTCATATGTAGAAGCTGTGGAAGGTGTGTTAGGAAGGGAAGCAAGGGTTATAGCAAAAAACCAGACAATAACTGTCCAATTGAAGGACCTAAACGAAATAGCAACTTCAGAGGAGGCATACGTTGTCTGGATGAAAATGCGATCCGGATGCGAAAAACTTCCAGAGGTACACTGATAGCTACTTTTAACGTGCCAATAAACGATGCGCGAAAGGTCCTGGCGAAGCAACGCATGCGCATTGCTTGGGTTTCCTGCAGGGTACATGAAAATATCACACCTAGAAGATGCTCTAGATGTTGGGGATATAATCAGAACTGTAAAGAAGACGTCGATCGCAGCCAGCTATATAGGAAATGCGTCGAAAGTGATCACAAAGCAGCTAAGTGCACAAGTAGCCCAAAATGCACGTCTTGTGGAGCTGCCCATCATCTGGCAGTTTTATCTGCCCGGCATATCAGAAGGCTATTAGACAAGGTGGACGATGAAAATCATCCAACTAAACCTAAATCACTGCATTGCGATGCAAGATTTACTGCAGCAGGTCGTTTTTAAACGCCATAACGATCTCGAAATGCTGTGTATCATAGACGGTTGTGGGTAGTGGCCACTCCAACGCCGTTCTGTTTCTGCTATCCGCTTGCTGCTCTCCACTGACTTTGACTCTGGTTGCTCGTTGATTTCATCTGCTTCAGCAACTCTGATTCCTTTAGCGTCGCAGTCGAGCAAAGATTTACCGCTAGAACGGTTTTCCGAAAAATATAATTCTTAACCGAATTTCACAATTATTATGATTTATATAATTTCCACTGTGTTTTCTTTCAACATATATTGTTTTCTAATTTTTTTCTGTGCATACTATGTAACACCGAAATGCGGATTCCGTTGTTTCCTAATTTTTTTCCACAAATTTCACAATAAATTTACTTTTCCAAAAGCTGTTGTTTCCGTTTAGCATAAGGTATTTAATATTTTGTTTTACAAACACTCATTTGTATTTAATAAAATGTATGTTTTTCTAATAATTTTTTCTACACACTTTCCTGGGCACTATCGTACTTTTGACATCAATTTATAGGACTTCAGAGTTTAATCCCGCGATTCCGTATAACAAATTAAATAATAAACTTTAACAAATTTATATTAATATTTTACTTTTATTAAAGAGATGAAATTCGCAATTCGATCGTAACAAAAGAAGACTGAATTTGTTTTATGCTCCGTCTTTATGCCTGTTCGTTTCGTTTGATTTTTGCATAGTTCCGCCCTCTAGTTTTAGAGGTCATTCAGTGATCTCATTGTTCCTGCCCTTTCGTACTGCCCTTCCGACGATTCCTATATATTTACAAAAAGTGTCTTAAAACTAGGAGATAAATGCACTGCTCATCTAGACTATGCTTATCTCTAAAACTAAAAATCGAAATGTAAAATCAACCTTAAAATCAATTGATTGTCGTAGGAGATAATACGATATCTTAAATTTGGAGTGCGCTGTGCTGGCATGCAACCTAGGATCTGCATAGATGCTAATAAACTCGTGTCCAGCTTGAATATTCTCTGCATATCTTCTGCATATCCCGTTGATAGTGAACTAAAGTGTGCAGCGATAAACCTGGCAGAGGTATATAATGCCAGTGGCTGCAACCTCGAACTAAAATCGTTTGTACACAATGGAAGGTCCACTAAGGAATTCTATTACGGTGCAGGGAGTCGGAACCCCTGTACCGGCTGTCATCGGGAGTGAGCAAGCGGGCTTCGAGCCGTCGTTATACAATGACCGCATTGCTGAAGGTCTAACTACCTATACAGCAGATCTAACTACAAGCAACGAGAGAACAGGCGTAGACCCTTTCCGAAAATGATGTGAGCAAAAGAGAAAAAAGTATAAAAATACATCACACTCCAGTCGTGAAAATGTTTCGCCACCGACTGCAAAGCGGTAGAAAGGCAAGCATATTCAGAAAGATGTTGCCTGCGTAGGGTCCACCCCGGACGCCAAGAAGAAAAAGAACTGGGCGGCGGTAGTTAAGGCCCAGAATATGTTTAATGAGAAAACCACATGGAGCGATATTGCACATCCGAAAGCAATATCGACCAATAAGAAGGAATGGACGAAAGTACAATCCATGCAGAGAAAGAAGGAGAATCGTAGAAGGCACAAACCCGACGCGTCGATTATTTCCACCAAAGAGAATCATACTTATGCGGAAAGCAACTCTGATTCATATGTAGAAGCTGTGGAAGGTGTGTTAGGAAGGGAAGCAAGGGTTATAGCAAAAAACCAGACAATAACTGTCCAATTGAAGGACCTAAACGAAATAACAACTTCAGAGGAGGCATACGTTGTCTGGATGAAAATGCGATCCGGATGCGAAAAACTTCCAGAGGTACACTGATAGCTACTTTTAACGTGCCAATAAACGATGCGCGAAAGGTCCTGGGGAAGTAACTCATACGCATCGGTTGGGTTTCCTGCAGGGGACACGAAAATATCATACCTAGGAGATGCTTTAGATGTTGGGGATATAATCAGAACTGTAAAGAAGACATCGATCGCAGCCAGCTATATAGGAAATGCGTCGAAAGTGATCACAACGCAGCTAAGTGCACAAATAGCCCAAAATCCACGTCTTGTGGAGCTGCCCATCATCCGGCAGTTTTATCTGCCCGGCATATCAGAAGGCTATTAGACAAGGTGGACGATGAAAATCATCCAACTAAACCTAAATCACTGCATTGCGATGCAAGATTTACTGCAGCAGGTCGTTTTTAAACGCCATAACGATCTCGAAATGCTGTGTATCATAGACGGTTGTGGGTAGTGGCCACTCCAACGCCGTTCTGTTTCTGCTATCCGCTTGCTGCTCTCCACTGACTTTGACTCTGGTTGCTCGTTGATTTCATCTGCTTCAGCAACTCTGATTCTTTTAGCGTCGCAGTCGAGCAAAGATTTACCGCTAGAATGGTTTTCCGAAAAATATAATTCTTAACCGAATTTCACAATTATTATGATTTATATAATTTCCACTGTGTTTTCTTTCAACATATATTGTTTTCTAATTTTTTTCTGTGCATACTATGTAACACCGAAATGCGGATTCCGTTGTTTCCTAATTTTTTTCCACAAATTTCACAATAAATTTACTTTTCCAAAAGCTGTTGTTTCCGTTTAGCATAAGGAATTTAATATTTTTGTTTTACAAACACTCATTTGTATTTAAATAAAATTTATGTTTTTCTTATAATTGTCATTGTTCCTGCCCTTTCGTACTGCCCTTCAGACGATTCCTATATATTTACAAAAAGTTTCTTAAAACTAGGAGATAAATGCACTGCTCATCTAGACTATGCTTATCTCTAAAACTAAAAATCGAAGTGTAAAATCAACCTTAAAATCGATTGATTGTCGAAAGAGATAATACGATATCTTAAATTTGGAGTGCGCTGTGATGGCATGCAACCTAGGATCTGCATAGATGCTAATAAACTCGTGTCCAGCTTGAATATTCTCTGCTTTTAAAAACTTCATATCTTTGCTATTATTTATAAACATAGCGTGAAATGGTACAACACGTTGTTATTCTATGCAATCGATGTTTTTCATCCAAGATATCGAGATCGTTCGTTGTTCAGGGATTCAAAATTTTGGGGCGTTGCGATGATGATGTTATTGTGACTGGCTGTACATCCAGATTGTAATGTTAATATTTGCTGCGACTTGTTCCAACTGAAGAACTGCTTCGACTATTTTAATCCTGTGATTTTACAGGAGTTGTCTATTGCTGTTATCCATTGTCTATTCCCCATACATAGATAATCTCCATTCGATCTCGTTTTGCAATTATTCAGATCTAATGACGTCATGAGAAATTAATTATTAAGCTCAATGTTGTAAACTATGAACTTGACCTCAGTTGTTACTAGTATAGTATTGACAGGTAAGGGCAGTACAAGCAGCAAAATACTGCTGAGGTGTCGTCATACAGCAGTCGAATTTCTGCATTGACTTCATCCGTTATCTTCTTCAAAATATTCATCGTAGGATCAATCAGCAATGTCTGATTCTTTATATGTTTTGCTAACTTTTGTTGATTACTGAATATCTTCTGCATATCCGTCTGCATCTCTTCTTTCTCGTTTGCAAACATTATTCCAAGTTATACTCAAGTTGAGATCCAGACCAATCTTTATCTCTGTCTAATCCAAGATGACACACAGCCTCCTCGTGGAGCCCCCTGGATAGCTATATAACACACGTTGATAGTGAACTAAAGTGTGCAGCGATAAACCTGGCAGATGGTATAAAATGCTAGTGGCTGTAACCACGAACTAAAATCGTTTGCAGACAATGGAAGGTCCACTAAGAAATTCTGTTACGGTGCAGGGAGTCGGAACCCCAGTACCGGCTGTCATCGGGAGTGAGCAAGCGGGCTCCGGGCCGTCGTTATACAATGACCGCAATGCTGAAGATCTAACTACTTCTATAGCAGATCTAACCATGTAATGCATACTATGTAACACCGAAATGCGGATTCCGTTGATTGCTTACATTTTTCCACAAATTTCACAATAAATTTACTTTCCCAAAAGCTGTTGTTTCCGTTTAGCATAAGGTATTTAATATTTTGTTTTACAAACACTCATTTGTATTTAAATAAAATTTATGTTTTTCTTTTAATTTTTTCTACATATTTTCCTGGGCACTATCGTACTTTTGACATCAATTTATAGGACTTCAGAGTTTTATCCCGCGATTCCGTATAACAAATTAAATAATAAACTTTAACAAATTTATATTAATATTTTACTTTTATTAAAGAGATGAAATTCGCAATTCGATCGTAACAAAAGAAGACTGAATTTGTTTTATGCTCCGTCTTTATGCCTGTTCGTTTCGTTTGATTTTTGCATAGTGCCGCCCTCTAGATTTAGAGGTCATTCAGTGATCTCATTGTTCTGCCCTTTCGTACTGCCCTTCCGACGATTCCTATATATTTACAAAAAGTGTCTTAAAACTAGGAGATAAACGCACTGCTCATATAGACTATGCTTATCTCTAAAACTAAAAATCGAAATTTAAAATCACCCTTAAAATCAATTGATTGTCGTAAGAGATAATACGATATCTTAAATTTGGAGTGCGCTGTGCTGGCATGCAACCTAGGATCTGCATAGATGCTAATAAACTCGTGTCCAGCTTGAATATTCTCTGCTTTTAAAAACTTCATATCTTTGCTATTATTTATAAACATAGCGTGAAATGGTACAACACGTTGTTATTCTATGCAATCGATGTTTTTCATCCAAGACATCGAGATCGTTCGTTGTTCAGGGATTCAAAATTTTGGGGCGTTGCGATGATGATGTTATTGTGACTGGCTGTACATCCAGATTGTAATGTTAATATTTGCTGCGACTTGTTCCAACTGAAAAACTTCTTCGACTATTTTAATCCTGTGATTTTACAGGAGTTGTATATTGCTGTTATCCATTGTCTATTCTCCAATAATCTCCATTCGATCTCGTTTTGCAATTATTCAGATCTAATGACATCATGAGAAATTAATTATTAAGCTCAATGTTGTAAACTATGAACTTGACTTTAGTTTTTACCAGTATAATATTAATAGTACAAGCAGCACAATACTGCTGAGGTGTCGTCATACAGCAGTCGAATTTCTGCATTGACTTCATCCGTTTTCTTCTTCAAAATATTCATCGTAGAATCAATCAGCAATGTCTGATTCTTTATATGTTTTGCTAACTTTTGTTGATTACTGAATATCTTCTGCATATCCGTCTGCATCTCTTCTTTCTCGTTTGCAAACATTATTCCAAGTTATACTCAAGTTGAGATCCAGACCAATCTTTATCTCTGTCTAATCCAAGATGACACACAGCCTCCTCGTGGAGCCCCCTGGATAGCTATATAACACACGTTGATAGTGAACTAAAGTGTGCAGCGATAAACCTGGCAGATGGTATAAAATGCTAGTGGCTGTAACCACGAACTAAAATCGTTTGCAGACAATGGAAGGTCCACTAAGAAATTCTGTTACGGTGCAGGGAGTCGGAACCCCAGTACCGGCTGTCATCGGGAGTGAGCAAGCGGGCTCCGGGCCGTCGTTATACAATGACCGCAATGCTGAAGATCTAACTACTTCTACAGCAGATCTAACCATGTAATGCATACTATGTAACACCGAAATGCGGATTCCGTTGATTGCTTACATTTTTCCACAAATTTCACAATAAATTTACTTTTCCAAAAGCTGTTGTTTCCGTTTAGCATAAGGTATTTAATATTTTGTTTTACAAACACTCATTTGTATTTAAATAAAATTTATGTTTTTCTTTTAATTTTTTCTACATATTTTCCTGGGCACTATCGTACTTTTGACATCAATTTATAGGACTTCAGAGTTTTATCCCGCGATTCCGTATAACAAATTAAATAATAAACTTTAACAAATTTATATTAATATTTTACTTTTATTAAAGAGATGAAATTCGCAATTCGATCGTAACAAAAGAAGACTGAATTTGTTTTATGCTCCGTCTTTATGCCTGTTCGTTTCGTTTGATTTTTGCATAGTGCCGCCCTCTAGATTTAGAGGTCATTCAGTGATCTCATTGTTCTGCCCTTTCGTACTGCCCTTCCGACGATTCCTATATATTTACAAAAAGTGTCTTAAAACTAGGAGATAAACGCACTGCTCATATAGACTATGCTTATCTCTAAAACTAAAAATCGAAATTTAAAATCACCCTTAAAATCAATTGATTGTCGTAAGAGATAATACGATATCTTAAATTTGGAGTGCGCTGTGCTGGCATGCAACCTAGGATCTGCATAGATGCTAATAAACTCGTGTCCAGCTTGAATATTCTCTGCTTTTAAAAACTTCATATCTTTGCTATTATTTATAAACATAGCGTGAAATGGTACAACACGTTGTTATTCTATGCAATCGATGTTTTTCATCCAAGACATCGAGATCGTTCGTTGTTCAGGGATTCAAAATTTTGGGGCGTTGCGATGATGATGTTATTGTGACTGGCTGTACATCCAGATTGTAATGTTAATATTTGCTGCGACTTGTTCCAACTGAAAAACTTCTTCGACTATTTTAATCCTGTGATTTTACAGGAGTTGTATATTGCTGTTATCCATTGTCTATTCTCCAATAATCTCCATTCGATCTCGTTTTGCAATTATTCAGATCTAATGACATCATGAGAAATTAATTATTAAGCTCAATGTTGTAAACTATGAACTTGACTTTAGTTTTTACCAGTATAATATTAATAGTACAAGCAGCACAATACTGCTGAGGTGTCGTCATACAGCAGTCGAATTTCTGCATTGACTTCATCCGTTTTCTTCTTCAAAATATTCATCGTAGAATCAATCAGCAATGTCTGATTCTTTATATGTTTTGCTAACTTTTGTTGATTACTGAATATCTTCTGCATATCCGTCTGCATCTCTTCTTTCTCGTTTGCAAACATTATTCCAAGTTATACTCAAGTTGAGATCCAGACCAATCTTTATCTCTGTCTAATCCAAGATGACACACAGCCTCCTCGTGGAGCCCCCTGGATAGCTATATAACACACGTTGATAGTGAACTAAAGTGTGCAGCGATAAACCTGGCAGAAGGTATAAAATGCCAGTGGCTGCAACCTCGAACTAAAATCGTTTGTACACAATGGAAGGTCCACTAAGGAATTCTATTACGGTGCAGGGAGTCGGAACCTCTGTACCGGCTGTCATCGGGAGTGAGCAAGCGGGCTTCGAGCCGTCGTTATACAATGACCGCAATGCTGAAGATCTAACTACCTATACAGCAGATCTAACTACAAGCAACGAGAGAACAGGCGTAGACCCTTTCCGAAAATGATGTGAGCAGAAGAGAAAAAAGTATAATAATACATCACACTCCAGTCGTGAAAATGTTTCGCCACCGACTGAAAAGCGGTAGAAAGGCAAGCATATTCAGAAAGATGTTGCCTGCGTAGGGTCCACCCCGGACGCCAAGAAGAAAAAGAACTGGGCGGCGGTAGTTAAGGCCCAGAATATGTTTAATGAGAAAACCACATGGAGCGATATTCCACATCCGAAAGCAATATCGACCAATAAGAAGGAATGGACGAAAGTACAATCCATGAAGAGAAAGAAGGAGAATCGTAGAAGGCACAAACCCGACGCGTTGATTATTTCCACCAGAGAGAATCATACTTATGCGGAAGCAACTCTGATTCATATGTAGAAGCTGTGGAAGGTGTGCTAGGAAGGGAAGCAAGGGTTATAGCAAAAAACCAGACAATAACTGTCCAATTGAAGGACCTAAACGAAATAACAACTTCAGAGGAGGCATACGTTGTCTGGATGAAAATGCGATCCGGATGCGAAAAACTTCCAGAGGTACACTGATAGCTACTTTTAACGTGCCAATAAACGATGCGCGAAAGGTCCTGGGGAAGTAACTCATACGCATCGGTTGGGTTTCCTGCAGGGGACACGAAAATATCATACCTAGGAGATGCTTTAGATGTTGGGGATATAATCAGAACTGTAAAGAAGACATCGATCGCAGCCAGCTATATAGGAAATGCGTCGAAAGTGATCACAACGCAGCTAAGTGCACAAATAGCCCAAAATCCACGTCTTGTGGAGCTGCCCATCATCCGGCAGTTTTATCTGCCCGGCATATCAGAAGGCTATTAGACAAGGTGGACGATGAAAATCATCCAACTAAACCTAAATCACTGCATTGCGATGCAAGATTTACTGCAGCAGGTCGTTTTTAAACGCCATAACGATCTCGAAATGCTGTGTATCATAGACGGTTGTGGGTAGTGGCCACTCCAACGCCGTTCTGTTTCTGCTATCCGCTTGCTGCTCTCCACTGACTTTGACTCTGGTTGCTCGTTGATTTCATCTGCTTCAGCAACTCTGATTCTTTTAGCGTCGCAGTCGAGCAAAGATTTACCGCTAGAACGGTTTTCCGAAAAATATAATTCTTAACCGAATTTCACAATTATTATGATTTATATAATTTCCACTGTGTTTTCTTTCAACATATATTGTTTACTAATTTTTTTCTGTGCATACTATGTAACACCGAAATGCGGATTCCGTTGTTTCCTAATTTTTTTCCACAAATTTCACAATAAATTTACTTTTCCAAAAGCTGTTGTTTCCGTTTAGCATAAGGAATTTAATATTTTTGTTTTACAAACACTCATTTGTATTTGAATAAAATTTATGTTTTTCTTATAATTGTCATTGTTCCTGCCCTTTCGTACTGCCCTTCAGACGATTCCTATATATTTACAAAAAGTTTCTTAAAACTAGGAGATAAATGCACTGCTCATCTAGACTATGCTTATCTCTAAAACTAAAAATCGAAGTGTAAAATCAACCTTAAAATCGATTGATTGTCGAAAGAGATAATACGATATCTTAAATTTGGAGTGCGCTGTGATGGCATGCAACCTAGGATCTGCATAGATGCTAATAAACTCGTGTCCAGCTTGAATATTCTCCGCGTTTAAAAACTTCATATCTTTGCTATTATTTATAAACATAGCGTGAAATGGTACAACACGTTGTTATTCTATGCAATCGATGTTTTTCATCCAAGATATCGAGATCGTTCGTTGTTCAGGGATTCAAAATTTTGGGGCGTTGCGATGATGATGTTATTGTGACTGGCTGTACATCCAGATTGTAATGTTAATATTTGCTGCGACTTGTTCCAACTGAAGAACTGCTTCGACTATTTTAATCCTGTGATTTTATAGGAGTTGTCTATTGCTGTTATCCATTGTCTATTCCCCATACATAGATAATCTCCATTCGATCTCGTTTTGCAATTATTCAGATCTAATGACGTCATGAGAAATTAATTATTAAGCTCAATGTTGTAAACTATGAACTTGACCTTAGTTGTTACTAGTATAGTATTGACAGGTAAGGGCAGTACAAGCAGCAAAATACTGCTGAGGTGTCGTCATACAGCAGTCGAATTTCTGCATTGACTTCATCCGTTATCTTCTTCAAAATATTCATCGTAGGATCAATCAGCAATGTCTGATTCTTTATATGTTTTGCTAACTTTTGTTGATTACTGAATATCTTCTGCATATCCGTCTGCATCTCTTCTTTCTCGTTTGCAAACATTATTCCAAGTTATACTCAAGTTGAGATCCAGACCAATCTTTATCTCTGTCTAATCCAAGATGACACACAGCCTCCTCGTGGAGCCCCCTGGATAGCTATATAACACACGTTGATAGTGAACTAAAGTGTGCAGCGATAAACCTGGCAGATGGTATAAAATGCTAGTGGCTGTAACCACGAACTAAAATCGTTTGCAGACAATGGAAGGTCCACTAAGAAATTCTGTTACGGTGCAGGGAGTCGGAACCCCAGTACCGGCTGTCATCGGGAGTGAGCAAGCGGGCTCCGGGCCGTCGTTATACAATGACCGCAATGCTGAAGATCTAACTACTTCTACAGCAGATCTAACCATGTAATGCATACTACGTAACACCGAAATGCGGATTCCGTTGATTGCTTACATTTTTCCACAAATTTCACAATAAATTTACTTTTCCAAAAGCTGTTGTTTCCGTTTAGCATAAGGTATTTAATATTTTGTTTTACAAACACTCATTTGTATTTAAATAAAATTTATGTTTTTCTTTTAATTTTTTCTACATATTTTCCTGGGCACTATCGTACTTTTGACATCAATTTATAGGACTTCAGAGTTTTATCCCGCGATTCCGTATAACAAATTAAAAAATAAACTTTAACAAATTTATATTAATATTTTACTTTTATTAAAGAGATGAAATTCGCAATTCGATCGTAACAAAAAAAGACTGAATTTGTTTTATGCTCCGTCTTTATGCCTGTTCGTTTCGTTTGATTTTTGCATAGTGCCTCCCTCTAGATTTAGAGGTCATTCAGTGATCTCATTGTTCTGCCCTTTCGTACTGCCCTTCCGACGATTCCTATATATTTACAAAAAGTGTCTTAAAACTAGGAGATAAACGCACTGCTCATATAGACTATGCTTATCTCTAAAACTAAAAATCGAAATTTAAAATCACCCTTAAAATCAATTGATTGTCGTAAGAGATAATACGATATCTTAAATTTGGAGTGCGCTGTGCTGGCATGCAACCTAGGATCTGCATAGATGCTAATAAACTCGTGTCCAGCTTGAATATTCTCTGCTTTTAAAAACTTCATATCTTTGCTATTATTTATAAACATAGCGTGAAATGGTACAACACGTTGTTATTCTATGCAATCGATGTTTTTCATCCAAGACATCGAGATCGTTCGTTGTTCAGGGATTCAAAATTTTGGGGCGTTGCGATGATGATGTTATTGTGACTGGCTGTACATCCAGATTGTAATGTTAATATTTGCTGCGACTTGTTCCAACTGAATAACTTCTTCGACTATTTTAATCCTGTGATTTTACAGGAGTTGTATATTGCTGTTATCCATTGTCTATTCTCCAATAATCTCCATTCGATCTCGTTTTGCAATTATTCAGATCTAATGACATCATGAGAAATTAATTATTAAGCTCAATGTTGTAAACTATGAACTTGACTTTAGTTTTTACCAGTATAATATTAATAGTACAAGCAGCACAATACTGCTGAGGTGTCGTCATACAGCAGTCGAATTTCTGCATTGACTTCATCCGTTTTCTTCTTCAAAATATTCATCGTAGAATCAATCAGCAATGTCTGATTCTTTATATGTTTTGCTAACTTTTGTTGATTACTGAATATCTTCTGCATATCCGTCTGCATCTCTTCTTTCTCGTTTGCAAGCATTATTCCAAGTTATACTCAAGTTGAGATCCAGACCAATCTTTATCTCTGTCTAATCCAAGATGACACACAGCCTCCTCGTGGAGCCCCCTGAATAGCTATATAACACACGTTGATAGTGAACTAAAGTGTGCAGCGATAAACCTGGCAGATGGTATAAAATGCTAGTGGCTGTAACCACGAACTAAAATCGTTTGCAGACAATGGAAGGTCCACTAAGAAATTCTGTTACGGTGCAGGGAGTCGGAACCCCAGTACCGGCTGTCATCGGGAGTGAGCAAGCGGGCTCCGGGCCGTCGTTATACAATGACCGCAATGCTGAAGATCTAACTACCTCTACAGCAGATCTAACCATGTAATGCATACTATGTAACACCGAAATACGGATTCCGTTGATTGCTTACATTTTTCCACAAATTTCACAATAAATTTACTTTTCCAAAAGCTGTTGTTTCCGTTTAGCATAAGGTATTTAATATTTTGTTTTACAAACACTCATTTGTATTTAAATAAAATTTATGTTTTTCTTTTAATTTTTTCTACATATTTTCCTGGGCACTATCGTACTTTTGACATCAATTTATAGGACTTCAGAGTTTAATCCCGCGATTCCGTATAACAAATTAAATAATAAACTTTAACAAATTTATATTAATATTTTACTTTTATTAAAGAGATGAAATTCGCAATTCGATCGTAACAAAAAAAGACTGAATTTGTTTTATGCTCCGTCTTTATGCCTGTTCGTTTCGTTTGATTTTTGCATAGTGCCTCCCTCTAGATTTAGAGGTCATTCAGTGATCTCATTGTTCTGCCCTTTCGTACTGCCCTTCCGACGATTCCTATATATTTACAAAAAGTGTCTTAAAACTAGGAGATAAACGCACTGCTCATATAGACTATGCTTATCTCTAAAACTAAAAATCGAAATTTAAAATCACCCTTAAAATCAATTGATTGTCGTAAGAGATAATACGATATCTTAAATTTGGAGTGCGCTGTGCTGGCATGCAACCTAGGATCTGCATAGATGCTAATAAACTCGTGTCCAGCTTGAATATTCTCTGCTTTTAAAAACTTCATATCTTTGCTATTATTTATAAACATAGCGTGAAATGGTACAACACGTTGTTATTCTATGCAATCGATGTTTTTCATCCAAGACATCGAGATCGTTCGTTGTTCAGGGATTCAAAATTTTGGGGCGTTGCGATGATGATGTTATTGTGACTGGCTGTACATCCAGATTGTAATGTTAATATTTGCTGCGACTTGTTCCAACTGAATAACTTCTTCGACTATTTTAATCCTGTGATTTTACAGGAGTTGTATATTGCTGTTATCCATTGTCTATTCTCCAATAATCTCCATTCGATCTCGTTTTGCAATTATTCAGATCTAATGACATCATGAGAAATTAATTATTAAGCTCAATGTTGTAAACTATGAACTTGACTTTAGTTTTTACCAGTATAATATTAATAGTACAAGCAGCACAATACTGCTGAGGTGTCGTCATACAGCAGTCGAATTTCTGCATTGACTTCATCCGTTTTCTTCTTCAAAATATTCATCGTAGAATCAATCAGCAATGTCTGATTCTTTATATGTTTTGCTAACTTTTGTTGATTACTGAATATCTTCTGCATATCCGTCTGCATCTCTTCTTTCTCGTTTGCAAGCATTATTCCAAGTTATACTCAAGTTGAGATCCAGACCAATCTTTATCTCTGTCTAATCCAAGATGACACACAGCCTCCTCGTGGAGCCCCCTGAATAGCTATATAACACACGTTGATAGTGAACTAAAGTGTGCAGCGATAAACCTGGCAGATGGTATAAAATGCTAGTGGCTGTAACCACGAACTAAAATCGTTTGCAGACAATGGAAGGTCCACTAAGAAATTCTGTTACGGTGCAGGGAGTCGGAACCCCAGTACCGGCTGTCATCGGGAGTGAGCAAGCGGGCTCCGGGCCGTCGTTATACAATGACCGCAATGCTGAAGATCTAACTACCTCTACAGCAGATCTAACCATGTAATGCATACTATGTAACACCGAAATACGGATTCCGTTGATTGCTTACATTTTTCCACAAATTTCACAATAAATTTACTTTTCCAAAAGCTGTTGTTTCCGTTTAGCATAAGGTATTTAATATTTTGTTTTACAAACACTCATTTGTATTTAAATAAAATTTATGTTTTTCTTTTAATTTTTTCTACATATTTTCCTGGGCACTATCGTACTTTTGACATCAATTTATAGGACTTCAGAGTTTATTCCCGCGATTCGTATACCAAATTAAACTTTAACAAATTTATATTAATATTTTACTTTTATTAAAGAGATGAAATTCGCAATTCGATCGTAACAAAAGAAGACTGAATTTGTTTTGTGCTCCGTCTTTATGCCTGTTCGTTTCGTTTGATTTTTGCATAGTTCCTCCCTATTGTTTTATAGGGCAGTCTGTGATGTCATTCGTCCTTCCTACAAACACTCATTTGTATTTAAATAAAATTTATGTTTTTCTTTTAATTTTTTCTACATATTTTCCTGGGAACTATCGTACTTTTGACATTAATTTATAGGACTTCAGAGTTTTATCCCGCGATTCCGTATAACAAATTAAATAATAAACTTTAACAAATTTATATTAATATTTTACTTTTATTAAAGAGATGAAATTCGCAATTCGATCGTAACAAAAGAAGACTGAATTTGTTTTATGCTCCGTCTTTATGCCTGTTCGTTTCGTTTGATTTTTGCATAGTGCCGCCCTCTAGATTTAGAGGTCATTCAGTGATCTCATTGTTCTGCCCTTTCGTACTGCCCTTCCGACGATTCCTATATATTTACAAAAAGTGTCTTAAAACTAGGAGATAAACGCACTGCTCATATAGACTATGCTTATCTCTAAAACTAAAAATCGAAATTTAAAATCACCCTTAAAATCAATTGATTGTCGTAAGAGATAATACGATATCTTAAATTTGGATTGCGCTGTGCTGGCATGCAACCTAGGATCTGCATAGATGCTAATAAACTCGTGTCCAGCTTGAATATTCTCTGCTTTTAAAAACTTCATATCTTTGCTATTATTTATAAACATAGCGTGAAATGGTACAACACGTTGTTATTCTATGCAATCGATGTTTTTCATCCAAGACATCGAGATCGTTCGTTGTTCAGGGATTCAAAATTTTGGGGCGTTGCGATGATGATGTTATTGTGACTGGCTGTACATCCAGATTGTAATGTTAATATTTGCTGCGACTTGTTCCAACTGAAAAACTTCTTCGACTATTTTAATCCTGTGATTTTACAGGAGTTGTATATTGCTGTTATCCATTGTCTATTCTCCAATAATCTCCATTCGATCTCGTTTTGCAATTATTCAGATCTAATGACATCATGAGAAATTAATTATTAAGCTCAATGTTGTAAACTATGAACTTGACTTTAGTTTTTACCAGTATAATATTAATAGTACAAGCAGCACAATACTGCTGAGGTGTCGTCATACAGCAGTCGAATTTCTGCATTGACTTCATCCGTTTTCTTCTTCAAAATATTCATCGTAGAATCAATCAGCAATGTCTGATTCTTTATATGTTTTGCTAACTTTTGTTGATTACTGAATATCTTCTGCATATCCGTCTGCATCTCTTCTTTCTCGTTTGCAAACATTATTCCAAGTTATACTCAAGTTGAGATCCAGACCAATCTTTATCTCTGTCTAATTCAAGATGACACACAGCCTCCTAGTGGAGCCCCCTGGATAGCTATATAACACACGTTGATAGTGAACTAAAGTGTGCAGCGATAAACCTGGCAGATGGTATAAAATGCTAGTGGCTGTAACCACGAACTAAAATCGTTTGCAGACAATGGAAGGTCCACTAAGGAATTCTGTTACGGTGCAGGGAGTCGGAACCCCAGTACGGCTGTCATCGGGAGTGAGCAAGCGGGCTCCGGGCCGTCGTTATACAATGACCGCAATGCTGAAGATCTAACTACCTCCACAGCAGATCTAACCATGTAATGCATACTATGTAACACCGAAATACGGATTCCGTTGATTGCTTACATTTTTCCACAAATTTCACAATAAATTTACTTTTCCAAAAGCTGTTGTTTCCGTTTAGCATAAGGTATTTAATATTTTGTTTTACAAACACTCACTTGTATTTAAATAAAATTTATGTTTTTCTTTTAATTTTTTCTATATATTTTCCTGGGCACTATCGTACTTTTGACATCAATTTATAGGACTTCAGAGTTTATTCCCGCGATTCGTATACCAAATTAAACTTTAACAAATTTATATTAATATTTTACTTTTATTAAAGAGATGAAAATCGCAATTCGATCGTAACAAAAGAAGACTGAATTTGTTTTATGCTCCGTCTTTATGCCTGTTCGTTTCGTTTGATTTTTGCATAGTTCCTCCCTATTGTTTTATAGGGCAGTCTGTGATGTCATTCGTCCTTCCCTTTTGACGATGCCTATATATTTACAAAAAGTGTCTTTAAACTAGGATAGAAATGCACTGCTCATCTAGACTATGCTTATCTCTAAAACTAAAAATCGAAATGTAAAATCAACCTTAAAATCAATTGATTGTCGTAAGAGATAATACGACATCTTAAATTTGGAGTGCGCTGTGCTGGCATGCAACCTAGGATCTACATAGATGCTAATAAGCTCGTGTCCAGCTTGAATACTCTCTACTTTTAAAAACTTCATATCTTTGCTATTATTTATAAACATAGCGTGAAATGGTTCAAGACGTTGTTATTCTATGCAATCGATGTTTTTCATCCAAGACATCGAGATCGTTCGTTGTTCAGGGATTCAAAATTTTGGGGCGTTGCGATGATGATGTTATTGTGACTAGCTATACATCCAGATTGGAATGTTAATATTTGCTGCGACTTGTTCCAACTGAAGAACTGCTTCGACTATTTTAATCCTGTGATTTTACAGGAGTTGTCTATTGCTGTTATCCATTGTCTATTCCCCATACATAGATAATCTCCATTCGATCTCGTTTTGCAATTATTCAAATCTAATGACGGCATGAGAAATTAAATATTAAGCTCAATGTTGTAAACTATGAATTTGACCTTAGTTTTTACCAGTATAGTATTGACAGGTAAGGGCAGTACGAGCAGCACAATACTACTGAGGTGTCGTCATACAGCAGTCAAACTTCTGCATTGACACAGCCTCCTCGTGGAGCCCCCTGGATAGCTATATAACACACGTTGATAGTGAACTAAAGTGTGCAGCGATAAACCTCTACAGCAGATCTAACTACAAGCAACGAGAGAACAGGCGTAGACCCTTTCCGAAAATGATGTGAGCAGAAGAGAAAAAAGTATAATAATACATCACACTCCAGTCGTGAAAATGTTTCGCCACCGACTGCTAAGCGGTAGAAAGGCAAGCATATTCAGAAAGATGTTGCCTGCGTAGGGGCCACCCCGGATGCCAAGAAGAGAAAGAACTGGGCGGCGGTAGTTAAGGCCCAGAATATGTTTTATGAGAAAACCACATGGAGCGATATTGCACATCCGAAAGCAATATCGACCAATAAGAAGGAATGGACGAAAGTACAATCCATGCAGAGAAAGAAGGAGAATCGTAGAAGGCACAAACCCGACGCGTCGATTATTTCCACCAAAGAGAATCATACTTATGCGGAAAGCAACTCTGATTCATATGTAGAAGCTGTGGAAGGTGTGTTAGGAAGGGAAGCAAGTGTTATAGCAAAAACCCAGACCATAACTGTCCAATTGAAGGACCTGAACGAAATAACAACTTCAGAGGAGGCATACGTTGTCTGGATGAAAATGCGATCCGGATGCGAAAAACTTCCAGAGGTACACTGATAGCTACTTTTAACGTGCCAATAAACGATGCGCGAAAGGTCCTGGCGAAGCAACTCATACGCATCGGTTGGGTTTCCTGCAGGGGACACGAAAATATCATACCTAGTAGATGCTTTAGATGTTTGGGATATAATCAGAACTGTAAAGAAGACGTCGATCGCAGCCAGCTATATAGGAAATGTGTCGAAAGTGATCACAAAGCAGCTAAGTGCACAAATAGCCCAAAATGCATGTCTTGTGGAGCTGCCCATCATCTGGCAGTTTTATTTGCCCGGCATATCAGAAGGCTATTAGACATGGTGGACGAAGAAAATCATCCAACTAAACCTAAATCACTGCATTTCGATGCAAGATTTACTGCAGCAGGTCGTTTTTAAACGCCATAACGATCTCGAAATGCTGTGTATCATAGACGGTTGTGGGTAGTGGCCACTCCAACGCCGTTCTGTCTCTGCTATCCGCTTGCTGCTCTCCACTGACTTTGACTCTGGTTGCTCGTTGATTTCATCTGCTTCAGCAACTCTGATTCTTTTAGCGTCGCAGATAATTTCCACTATGTTTTCTATACAATAAAATGTGTTTGTTTTCTAATTTTTTTCCGTTCACACTATGTAACACCGAAATGCGGATTCCGTTGATTGCTTACTTTTTTCCACAAATTTCGCAATAAATTTACTTTTCCAAAAGCTGTTGTTTCCGTTTAGCATAAGGTATTTAATATTTTTGTTTTACAAACACTCATTTGTATTTAAATAAAATTTATGTTTTTCTTATAATTGTCATTATTCCTGCCCTTTCGTACTGCCCTTCAGACGATTCCTATATATTTACAAAAAGTGTCTTAAAACTAGGAGATAAATGCACTGCTCATCTAGACTATGCTTATCTCTAAAACTAAAAATCGAAATGTAAAATCAACCTTAAAATCGATTGATTGTCGTAAGAGATAATACGATATCTTAAATTTGGAGTGCGCTGTGATGGCATGCAACCTAGGATCTGCATAGATGCTTATAAACTCTTGTCCAGCTTGAATATTCTCTGCTTTTAAAAACTTCATATCTTTGCTATTATTTATAAACATAGCGTGAAATGGTACAACACTTTGTTATTCTATGCAATAGATGTTTTTCATCCAAGACATCGAGATCGTTCGTTGTTCAGTGATTCAAAATTTTGGGGCGTTGCGATGATGATGTTATTGTGACTAGCTGTACATCCAGATTGTAATGTTAATATTTGCTGCGACTTGTTCCAACTGAAGAACTGCTTCGACTATTTTAATCCTGTGATTTTACAGGAGTTGTCTATTGCTGTTATCCATTGTCTATTCCCCATACATAGATGATCTCCATTCGATCTCGTTTTGCAATTATTCAGATCTAATGACGTCATGAGAAATTAATTATTAAGCTCAATGTTGTAAACTATGAACTTGACCTTAGTTGTTACTAGTATAGTATTGACAGGTAAGGGCAGTACAAGCAGCACAATACTGCTGAGGTGTCGTCATACAGCAGTCGAATTTCTGCATTGACTTCATCCGTTATCTTCTTCAAAATATTCATCGTAGGATCAATCAGCAATGTCTAATTCTTTATATGTTTTGCTAACTTTTGTTGATTACTGAATATCTTCTGCATATCCGTCTGCATCTCTTCTTTCTCGTTTGCAAACATTATTCCAAGTTATACTCAAGTTGAGATCCAGACCAATCTTTATCTCTGTCTAATTCAAGATGACACACAGCCTCCTAGTGGAGCCCCCTGGATAGCTATATAACACACGTTGATAGTGAACTAAAGTGTGCAGCGATAAACCTGGCAGAAGGTATAAAATGCCAGTGGCTGCAACCTCGAACTAAAATCGTTTGCAGACAATGGAAGGTCCACTAAGGAATTCTGTTACGGTGCAGGGAGTCGGAACCCCAGTACCGGCTGTCATCGGGAGTGAGCAAGCGGGCTCCGGGCCGTCGTTATACAATGACCGCAATGCTGAAGATCTAACTACCTCTACAGCAGATCTAATTATGTAATGCATACTATGTAACACCGAAATGCGGATTCCGTTGATTGCTTAAATTTTTCCACAAATTTCACAATAAATTTACTTTTCCAAAAGCTGTTGTGTCCGTTTAGCATAAGGTATTTAATATTTTGTTTTACAAACACTCATTTGTATTTAAATAAAATTTATGTTTTTCTTTTAATTTTTTCTACATATTTTCCTGGGCACTATCGTACTTTTGACATCAATTTATAGGACTTCAGAGTTTAATCCCGCGATTCCGTATACCAAATTAAATAATAAACTTTAACAAATTTATATTAATATTTTACTTTTATTAAAGAGATGAAATTCGCAATTCGATCGTAACAAAAGAAGCCTGAATTTGTTTTATGCTCCGTCTTTATGCCTGTTCGTTTCGTTTGATTTTTGCATAGTGCCGCTCTCTAGTTTTAGAGGTCATTCAGTGATCTCATTGTTCCTGCCCTTTCGTACTGCCCTTCCGACGATTCCTATATATTTACAAAAAGTGTCTTAAAACTAGGAGGTAAATGCACTGCTCATCTAGACTATGCTTATCTCTAAAACTAAAAATCGAAATGTAAAATCAACCTTAAAATCGATTGATTGTCGTAAGAGATAATACGATATCTTAAATTTGGAGTGCGCTGTGCTTGCATGCAATCTAGGATCTGCATAGATGCTAATAAACTCGTGTCCAGCTTGAATATTATTTGCTTTTAAAAACTTCATATCTTTGCTATTATTTATAAACATAGCGTGAAATGGTACAACACGTTGTTATTCTATGCAATAGATGTTTTTCATCCAAGACATCGAGATCGTTCGTTGTTCAGGGATTCAAAATTTTGGGGCGTTGCGATGATGATGTTATTGTGACTAGCTGTACATCCAGATTGTAATGTTAATATTTGCTGCGACTTGTTCCAACTGAAGAACTGCTTCGACTATTTTAATCCTGTGATTTTACAGGAGTTGTCTATTGCTGTTATCCATTGTCTATTCCCCATACATAGATGATCTCCATTCGATCTCGTTTTGCAATTATTCAGATCTAATGACGTCATGAGAAATTAATTATTAAGCTCAATGTTGTAAACTATGAACTTGACCTTAGTTGTTACTAGTATAGTATTGATAGGTAAGGGCAGTATAAGCAGCACAATACTGCTGAGGTGTCGTCATACAGCAGTCGAATTTCTGCATTGACTTCATCCGTTATCTTCTTCAAAATATTCATCGTAGGATCAATCAGCAATGTCTGATTCTTTATATGTTTTGCTAACTTTTGTTGATTACTGAATATCTTCTGCATATCCGTCTGCATCTCTTCTTTCTCGTTTGCAAACATTATTCCAAGATATACTCAAGTTGAGATCCAGACCAATCTTTATCTCTGTCTAATTCAAGATGACACACAGCCACCTCGAGGAGCCCCCTGGATAGCTATATAACACACGTTGATAGTGAACTAAAGTGTACAGCGATAAACCTGGCAGATGGTATAAAATGCTAGTGGCTGTAGCCACGAACTAAAATCGTTTGCAGACAATGGAAGGTCCACTAAGGAATTCTGTTACGGTGCAGGGAGTCGGAACCCCAGTACCGGCTGTCATCGGGAGTGAGCAAGCGGGCTCCGGGCCGTCGTTATACAATGACCGCAATGCTGAAGATCTAACTACCTCTACAGCAGATCTAACTATGTAATGCATACTATGTAACACCGAAATGCGGATTCCGTTGATTGCTTACATTTTTCCACAAATTTCACAATAAATTTACTTTTCCAAAAGCTGTTGTTTCCGTTTAGCATAAGGTATTTAATATTTTGTTTTACAAACACTCATTTGTATTTAAATAAAATTTATGTTTTTCTTTTAATTTTTTCTACATATTTTCCTGGGCACTATCGTACTTTTGACATCAATTTATAGGACTTCAGAGTTTAATCCCGCGATTCCGTATACCAAATTAAATAATAAACTTTAACAAATTTATATTAATATTTTACTTTTATTAAAGAGATGAAATTCGCAATTCGATCGTAACAAAAGAAGACTGAATTTGTTTTATGCTCCGTTTTTATGCCTGTTCGTTTCGTTCGATTTTTGCATAGTTCCTCCCTCTTGTTTTATAGGGCAGTCTGTGATCTCATTGTTCCTGCCCTTTCGTCCTTCCCTTTTGACGATGCCTATATATTTACAAAAAGTGTCTTTAAACTAGGATAGAAATGCACTGCTCATCTAGACTATGCTTATCTCTAAAACTAAAAATCGAAATGTAAAATCAACCTTAAAATCGATTGATTGTCGTAAGAGATAATACGATATCTTAAATTTGGAGTGCGCTGTGCTGGCATGCAACCTAGGATCTACACAGATGCTAATAAACTCGTGTCCAGCTTGAATATTATCTGCTTTTAAAATCTTCATATCTTTGCTATTATTTATAAACATAGCGTGAAATGGTACAACACGTTGTTATTCTATGCAATAGATGTTTTTCATCCAAGACATCGAGATCGTTCGTTGTTCAGGGATTCAAAATTTTGGGGCGTTGCGATGATGATGTTATTGTGACTAGCTGTACATCCAGATTGTAATGTTAATATTTGCTGCGACTTGTTCCAACTGAAGAACTGCTTCGACTATTTTAATCCTGTGATTTTACAGGAGTTGTCTATTGCTGTTATCCATTGTCTATTCCCCATACATAGATGATCTCCATTCGATCTCGTTTTGCAATTATTCAGATCTAATGACGTCATGAGAAATTAATTATTAAGCTCAATGTTGTAAACTATGAACTTGACCTTAGTTGTTACTAGTATAGTATTGACAGGTAAGGGCAGTACAAGCAGCACAATACTGCTGAGGTGTCGTCATACAGCAGTCGAATTTCTGCATTGACTTCATCCGTTATCTTCTTCAAAATATTCATCGTAGGATCAATCAGCAATGTCTGATTCTTTATATGTTTTGCTAACTTTTGTTGATTACTGAATATCTTCTGCATATCCGTCTGCATCTCTTCTCTGTTGTTTACAAACATTATTCCAAGTTATACTCAAGTTGAGATCCAGACCAATCTTTATCTCTGTCTAATTCAAGATGACACACAGCCTCCTCGTGGAGCCCCCTGAATAGCTATATAACACACGTTGATAGTGAACTAAAGTGTACAGCGATAAACCTGGCAGATGGTATAAAATGCTAGTGGCTGTAACCACGAACTAAAATCGTTTGCAGACAATGGAAGGTCCACTAAGGAATTCTGTTACGGTGCAGGGAGTCGGAACCCCAGTACCGGCTGTCATCGGGAGTGAGCAAGCGGGCTCCGGGCCGTCGTTATACAATGACCGCAATGCTGAAGATCTAACTACCTCTACAGCAGATCTAACTATGTAATGCATACTATGTAACACCGAAATGCGGATTCCGTTGATTGCTTACATTTTTCCACAAATTTCACAATAAATTTACTTTTCCAAAAGCTGTTGTTTCCGTTTAGCATAAGGTATTTAATATTTTGTTTTACAAACACTCATTTGTATTTAAATAAAATTTATGTTTTTCTTTTAATTTTTTCTATATATTTTCCTGGGCACTATCGTACTTTTGACATCAATTTATAGGACTTCAGAGTTTAATCCCGCGATTCCGTATACCAAATTAAATAATAAACTTTAACAAATTTATATTAATATTTTACTTTTATTAAAGAGATGAAATTCGCAATTCGATCGTAACAAAAGAAGACTGAATTTGTTTTATGCTCCGTCTTTATGCCTGTTCGTTTCGTTCGATTTTTGCATAGTTCCTCCCTCTTGTTTTATAGGGCAGTCTGTGATGTCACTCGTCCTTCCCTTTTGACGATGCCTATATATTTACAAAAAGTGTCTTTAAACTAGGATAGAAATGCACTGCTCATCTAGACTATGCTTATCTCTAAAACTAAAAATCGAAATGTAAAATCAACCTTAAAATCGATTGATTGTCGTAAGAGATAATACGATATCTTAAATTTGGAGTGCGCTGTGCTTGCATGCAATCTAGGATCTGCATAGATGCTAATAAACTCGTGTCCAGCTTGAATATTATTTGCTTTTAAAAACTTCATATATTTGCTATTATTTATAAACATAGCGTGAAATGGTACAACACGTTGTTATTCTATGCAATAGATGTTTTTCATCCAAGACATCGAGATCGTTCGTTGTTCAGGGATTCAAAATTTTGGGGCGTTGCGATGATGATGTTATTGTGACTAGCTGTACATCCAGATTGTAATGTTAATATTTGCTGCGACTTGTTCCAACTGAAGAACTGCTTCGACTATTTTAATCCTGTGATTTTACAGGAGTTGTCTATTGCTGTTATCCATTGTCTATTCCCCATACATAGATGATCTCCATTCGATCTCGTTTTGCAATTATTCAGATCTAATGACGTCATGAGAAATTAATTATTAAGCTCAATGATGTAAACTATGAACTTGACCTTAGTTGTTACTAGTATAGTATTGACAGGTAAGGGCAGTACAAGCAGCACAATACTGCTGAGGTGTCGTCATACAGCAGTCGAATTTCTGCATTGACTTCATCCGTTATCTTCTTCAAAATATTCATCGTAGGATCAATCAGCAATGTCTGATTCTTTATATGTTTTGCTAACTTTTGTTGATTACTGAATATCTTCTGCATATCCGTCTGCATCTCTTCTTTCTCGTTTGCAAACATTATTCCAAGTTATACTCAAGTTGAGATCCAGACCAATCTTTATCTCTGTCTAATTCAAGATGACACACAGCCTCCTCGTGGAGCCCCCTGGATAGCTATATAACACACGTTGATAGTGAACTAAAGTGTGCAGCGATAAACCTGGCAGATGGTATAAAATGCTAGTGGCTGTAACCACGAACTAGAATCGTTTGCAGACAATGGAAGGTCCACTAAGGAATTCTGTTACGGTGCAGGGAGTCGGAACCCCAGTACTGGCGGCCATCAGGAGTGAGCAAGCGGGCTCCAGACCATCGTTATCCAATGACCGCAATGCTGAAGATCTAACTACCTCTACAGCAGATCTAACTACAAGCAACAACAACGAGAACAGGCATAGACCCTTTCCGAAAATGATGTGAGCCGAAGAGAAAAAAGGATAATGATACATCACACTCCAGTTGTGAAAATGTTTCGCCACCGACTGCAAAGCGGTAGAAAGGCAAGCATATTCAGAATGATGTTGCCTGCGTAGGGTCTACCCCGGACGCCAAGAAGAAAAAGAAGTGGGCGGCGGTAGTTAAGGCCCAGAATATGTTTAATGAGAAAACCATATGGAGCGATATTGCACATCCGAAAGCAATGTCGACCAATAAGAAGGAATGGACGAAAGTACAATCCATGCATAGAAAGAAGGAGAATCGTAGAAGGCTCAGACCCGACGCGTTGATTATTTCCACCAGAGAGAATCATACTTATGCGGAAAGCAACTGCAAAGCATATGTAGAAGCTGTGTTAGGAAGGGAAGCAAGGGGTATAGCAAAAACCCAGACCATAACTGACCAATTGAAGAACCTGAACGAAATAACAACTTCAGAGGAGGCATACGTTGTCTGGATGAAAATGCGATCCGGATACGAAAAACTTCCAGAGGTACACTGATAGCTACTTTTAACGTGCCAATAAACGATGCGCGAAAGGTCCTGGCGAAGCAACGCATACGCATCGGTTGGGTTTCCTTCAGGGTACACAAAAATAGCACACCTAAGAGATGCTTTAGATGTTGGGGATATAATCAGAACTGTAAAGAAGGAGTCGATCGCAGCCAGCTATGTAGGAAATGCGGTGAAAGTGGTCACAACGCAGCTATGTGCACAATTAGCCCAAAATGAATATCTTGTGGAGCAGCCCACCATCTGGCAGTTTTATCTGCCCGGTATATCAGAAGGATATTAGACAAGGTGGACGACCAAAATCCAACAAAACCTAACCTAAACCTTGCGGTGTAAGATTTACTGCAGCAGGTCGTTTTTGAACGCCATACCGATCTCGCAATACTGAGCGATCCACATCACAACATAGATGGTTGTGGGTTGTGGCCACTCCAACGCCGTTTTGTCACTGCAACCCGCTTGCTGCTCTCCACTGACTTTGACTCTGGTTGCTCGTTGATTTCATCTGCTTCAGCAACTCTGATTATTTTAGCGTCGCAGTCGAGCAAAGATTTACCGCTAGAACGGTTTTCCGAAAAATATAATTCTTAACCGAATATCACAATTATTATGATTTATATAATTTCCACTATGTTTTCTATACAATAAAATGTGTTTGTTTTCTAATTTCTTTCCGTGCAAACTATGTAACACCGAAATGCGGATTCCGTTGATTGCTTACTTTTTTCCACAAATTTCACAATAAATTTACTTTTCCAAAAGCTGTTGTTTTCGTTTAGCATAAGGTATTTAATATTTTGTTTTACAAACACTCATTTGTATTTAAATAAAATTTATGTTTTTCTTTTAATTTTTTCTACATATTTTCCTGGGCACTATCGTACATTTGACATCAATTTATAGGACTTCAGAGTTTAATCCCGCGATTCCGTATACCAAATTAAATAATAAACTTTAACGAATTTATATTAATATTTTACTTTTATTAAAGAGAAATTCGCAATTCGATCGTAACAAAAGAAGATTATTCTTCAACTTTACTTTTGTTAAAGAGATCAAATTCGCAATTCATGAGAAATTAATTATTACGCTCAATGTTGTAGACTATGAACTTGACCTTAGTTCTTACTAGTATAGTATTGACAGGTAAGGGCAGTACGAGCAGCACAATAATGCTGAGGTGTGGTCATACAGCAGTCGAATTTCTGCATTGACTTGATCCGTAATCTTCTTCAGAATATTCATCGTAGAATCAATCAGCGATATCTGATTCTTCATATGTTTTGCTAAATTTTGTTGATTATTGAATATCGTTAGCACATCCGTCTGCATCTTTTCTCTGACGTTTGTATACATTATTCCAAACACGGCGTGGTGTAGTAAACCTACAAATTGTAATGGCGCTCGTCGTTTTCCTTCATTTACCTTGTATATCGATGGTCGGTATGGGAGAAATCAAACAAGGAGACGTCTCTGACTGTTCTCACATTGAGATCCAGAACATCCTTGTCCCTGTCTAATCCAAGTTGACACACAGCCTTCTCATGGAGCCCCCTGGATAGCTATATAACACTATTTGATAGCAGGTCATTTTGGAACGCCATACCGATCTCGCAATACTGTACGAGCCACATCACAACAGAGATGGTTGTGGGTGGACGACGGACGCATCCAGTAAAGCGTCCTATATGGATACTACGTGGAAAAGTTCATCAATGTAGAGCTACTATATACTACATCGGTTTCACGTGAACTCAGACAACTCGACTTCGACGCCGACGTTTTCAAATATGTATGGAGTGATACAGAAACGAAAAATAACGAAGCTTACAGTATGGCCCAGGGCACCAAAAAACGTATACAAATAGCATGTCAAAAATTATGAAGAAACCAATCAGATGAGGTGCAATGAGGGCATAGCGGAAGATAGGACACGGAGCAATAAGGCACGTAGAAAAGCACATCGCGCACGAAAGAGATCCACATGGGAGTCATTGCACGCAGAATATAAAGCCTGCCGCCAATATATCAAGAAGTTCATTAAAGCCAGAAAAGATTCCTGTTTCAAGGACCTACGCGAATTACTGACATTCATCCATGGGGAACGGCTTATAAGGATGTTATGAAAAGAGTTAGAAGACCCAGAGCTTCACAACCCTCGGATCCACTCTTATGGACAGTGTGGTTGCAATATTATTTCTGCCACAAATGCAACAATGGCACAAAATCCGAATAAATGAAGTCGGACGTGCAGTTCCGATTGTGACGACTGCAGAGTTCCAATCGATACTAAATAAATTGGAAGACAGTAAGTCACCAGGTTTGGATAATATCCCAAACGTGACGTTGAAAACGGGCATCAGACTAGAAACAGATACATTTGCTCGGATGTACACGGCTTGTCTTAATGAAGGAGTGTTCCCAGACTTCTGGAAGAGTCAAAAACTTGTGCTGCTTTAAAAGTCGGAAAGCAGCCAGATCAACCATCCGCATATCGGCCTCTCTGTATGCTGGACACGATGGGCAAGATATTGGAGACTAACATTATCAATCGACCACAGGAGACTCTTGAAGAACCGGGAGGTCGGATATGAGTATCGCACAAGAAGCAACAAGTGGAAAGAGATGAAGAGGTGGAGATCAAAAATATTGCACAGTGGTATCACTTGACGTCAAAACGCGTTCAAGCGGAATTCGAGAGGAGTTCCACAAGGTTCGGTACTTTGTCCCACACTCTGGAACGCAATGTACAATGGTATCTTCACGATTGAACTGCCCAGAGGCCCTACTCTAGTCGGATACGCGGATGATATCGCGCTTGTGGTTGTGGCAAAATACATTGACACACTCAAGGAGCTGTATAGTGATGCAGTAGCCAGAGTAAATGGATGGCTACGTGAGGCTCTTGAGCTCACGAAATGCTCGCGAGATATTCTGTTTCCAAGCAGGAGAGCATGAGATCATATCCCAGTCATGTCTGCGATACCTTGGACTATGGATTGATACTCGAATATGTAAATACTTATTATCTCCTAGCTGCAAAAGTAAATGGTGCCTTATCATGTATCATGGCAAACATCGGCGGACCCCGATCCAGCAGACGCAAGATCCTGGCAAGTGTATAACACTTATTTATTTTCATTTTTTTCAACTGTTTCCACCCATTAAAAGAACTAAGTCGGATCATTTGAGAGGTCTAGAATATCGAGCAGGAAATGTCCGGATGTTAACACTCAATGGTCTTGAATTCAGAAATTTCTCGATCTGAGCTAATTGCGTGCTTCTTTCTTCGTTAGTTTTGAACTTCCAACTACCCATCTGGGCATGTTTCATTCCTCCGAAATAACATTGAAGTTTTTCGTATTCTAATATTGGAAAAGCCTAAAAATTGTTCTTACTGACTTCTTCAACGCATTTTCAAATTGTTGCTTGAGCCAACGAAATTGGTATAAACCAAAAGAACATAATAAAACTACGACCAGTACACTTGTTTTGCTGGAGGCGTTAAATATTTCTCGAGGCTGGAGGCGTCAAATACTTCTCGATCGGTGTTGATCTCACTTCCAATTACGACATCTATTCTATCGGATTTGTTAAAGTGCGGGTTTGCCGAAACATAATACTTTCAACGGTCGATGACATATTTAAATGCTATCTGGTTGGGCTATTATTTCTGAATTTGAATTTAGTAGAGCTCATAAATCTTGGATATATTTCTATGCTAATTTCTTATGCTAATTTTTTATTTGGAGACTCCAAGTTCCTTCTAAAACATGCATTGTTGTCTTTTTTGAGCCTTGGTCTATCAATACTCAAAGAATTAAATTCTCTCCATTCGCTCACTTACTTTTAATTGGAATGTAGTTAAGAGCACCGCTGGCCATTTGATTTCTTCTGTCTCGGTTGACTGCTTAATCTTTTTTAATTTCGTCCAAATGTAACAATCTGTGATGATTTCTACTCACGTTTTGCACTTCTTGGATTTTATATTGTATGCCTAATTGATATTTCAAACACAATCAACATTTTTCCTGTTGTTTAGTATATAGGCATTTGATGGTCTTTGTGGCTGATTTCTGAAATTAGGTCTGTTCACTTTTTCCTGTTTCCTTTTAAAGCTTCGAACTGGTATTGTTTTTTGTATTTTACTGCAACATATTGTGCTTTCTCGACGCATTCAATTTCGCTAAAACTATGACTTTCAAGACTCTCAGTATTTCTGCTTTGCCATTTTCCTATTGATGCAGAAATCGCATTAATTGTGAGGAATCTGTGAGTACATTAACAGAGTAGGGGAAAACTAGTATACTTATATATATATCGAAGGACCAAATGATTGAGAGTTGAATATCAACACAGTTGTATCTCCGTATAGTAAATATATATCTTATCTTATCTTAGAAATGAATCTTATATTAATAGAAAAAGAATTTTAACGCTAGGCTATTAATTCACTACCCATCTGGACTATGCTTATCTATGTGCCTGCATCCTATCTAGAACCGCATAGTAGGTACTAAACTCATGTCCGTGATTGAAAAGTAAATATTGAAAAGTAAATATTTATATTATTTTATATATTATATATATATATATATATATAATATTTTTAAATATATATATATATATATATATATATATATATATTTATTTATATATATATTTAGAATAGTACACAGATAGACAATTATGTATATATTTATATGTATTTATTTCAATTTTATAAATTAAAAAAAAAAGAATATTTATAAAAAACGAGCAACACTTTGAGTATTCACACTAGTTACTTTTTTACTTTATTTTTATGACTTGCAGTCTCTATTGTCTTCATCCCATTTTCATTCTGAGAGTCAACTGTACTTACTGTACTGATCTTAATATTGTGACACTAGGGCCTCTCTCCCTTTCATGTTCCGATTTAACATTGCTGGTGCGAATTCTACTAAAAATTACGCATGCACTGCTTTGTTTACCAGTAAATTTTTCGAATTCATATTTTTAAAGCTTCGACTGTATAAATTTTGTTGCCTCCCATTCACATATATGACATATCTTCTGCACTCTTTTCTCCAATTATGCATTTGTCGTTTTCTTTTCCACAAATAATATCTGCTCTCTTAATTTTTTTTTTTTTTGATTTAATTTTAAATCTGCGCACTGTGCTCACTAATGTGATGAAACAGTCTATCCAAAAAGAAGTACCAGAAATGTGATTAAGAAGCGTTTGGTATTCATAATAATATTCTGTTCATTATTTTGTTGGTATATTTATTATTTATTCATTTTAAAAACTTTTCTTTCTTTCAGGTATCCCAGTCAGCTCCACGAGTTGGATTTTGGTGGAAGTTCGCTTTTCATAAAGTACGAAGCAGTTTAACAAAAAGAGTTAACTGTGATCAATTACAGAGAGCAAAATTAAATAAAAACTTCAGGGTGATATATAAAACTGCATTTCCCATAAAAATTTATGATATTAATACATCCTTATAAATTGTATTAATTTCCTCTGGAAACAATTAATGCTTTTACAGGTATAATTTCTATACAGCAAATAGATCAATAATTTTATACTTATTGGGAAATTAACATACACTAAAATAGATTAGTAAAAATAGCTTTCAAACCAACTGTAGCCGAAAGCTTTCTGGTTCCCATCTGATCACAAATGAAATATGAACAATTAGAAACATTTATTATACTTTTTAGTTTCTTTTATTTTAACAGATAAAAAGATTTGAAAAATATTGTTATATATTTTATATACGTTTTTTTTATATATAAAAAATGAATAACGTTCACGAAAAATATATCCTTTCCGTACAAACTCATGGGTCACGAGCTCTAATCGGCATGAATGTATAGGCTGTATGTATGTACTAGTAGGTCGGAACTGCTAACTCAGTTGATCTGGGGCTAAAGCTATCAAGACGCTATAAAGACAGGTTGCGTGGGACTCTTAAATATAAATTCCATGCAGGGAATTATTTGACACAGTGGACATATTGATTCGGAAACGTTTATTTCGCTGTCGCCTTGGTAATTATGAGCACGCTCTATTTAAGTATCTTCGTTGCTGTTATTGATGACTTTTGGCATGTCCTTTAATTCGTTTCTCCAATAATGTTGCGAATGTTGATTTGACGCTCATCACAATCCAAGGGCCGTCATATTTCGGTAGTATTGTTTCCCAACCAATATTCGCAACATATAGTGCCACTACCTTTTCCTCAGGTTGTCATCAGAAAACGCTTTCGTATTTCTGCGCTCAGTAACTCAATGGTCAGAAGTGATCGATTTCATTGTTGATGGTTTCTGGAGTCCCATTTTAATGACCGGCGAGAAATCGAGGATCGAATAGATAACAGTTAATAGCACGAAATCCCATTCCAATTTTAACTTGTCGATTATGGGAAACAATAGCACTGATAGTCATATTGAGCTTTCGTTGCTGCCATCATCTCAGTTATACCCGTACTAGCACCTACAGAGTGTTCAATTCGGAATGCTATATATACAACCGGAAATCCAGAGTAAATCTGATATATCCGGCTGGCTCATTTGGCGCACATATTTGTGACAAATTCAAAAACACTGGAAGTTTGAGAGTTTTGAGAAAAAAGCTGGTTCATTATTATTAATTTTACCGTACTGATTTTTTATCGCGATAATAGGTTATATATTGCCTCTTTGCTCCAATTATGCTTGTGTCATTTACTATGCCGCGAATAATATCTTCAAACGAACCAATTTTGGCATAAACAATGCTGCACGCCTTGCAACACTACTGCAGCCACTATTATTTAAATTATAAAGCTATGCTACGAATGAGGCTACGAATTGTCTGACTTCTTTCCATTAAAGTATAATAGAATCGTCTCAAGGTCTTTCTTCCCTGGAGCGCCAAGACGAATGAAGTCGGTTTCATTTTCTTGGCTCATGGCTGGTTTGTTCAATATTGTGTTCACTGGTTTTTTTTTTATTAAACTCCTCCAGGCAATTATTTCCTGATTTAATATGTATTTTACTGCAACTAAATTATCTTTTGCGTCGCATTTAATTTCACTAAACATGATTTATATTAATATGAAGCAGTTTGATTTTATTGTTTATTCATATCTTGTACATTCGCTTTTCATAAAGTACGAAGCAGTTTAAGAAAAAGATTCGATCAGAGAATCATATTAAATAAAAACTTCAGGATAGAACTGCATTTCCCATACAATCGTATGGTATTATTACATTCTTATAAATTATTTTATTTCCCTCTGGAAATAAGAATAGGTTTCATAGGTACACTTTCCATACAGCAAATAGATCAATAAAATTAGACTGAATGGTAAAATATACACACATTATAATAGACTAGCCAAGAATAGTACTCACTTTAAAAATAATCTTCATAAAGTCAAAAATTGCTTTCAAGTCAACTGTGGCCGAAAGTTTGATTTGATTGACATTATAATAGACTAGCCAAGAATAGTACTCATTTTAAAAATAATCTTTATAAAGTCAAAAATTGCTTTCAAGTCAACTGTGGCCGAAAGTTTGATTCATATCTGGGCACATATGAAACCGAGAATGGTGGCTTTTTATTGAAAGTTATTGTTTGAAATCGCAGCAATGGTCCGGAATTAGGTACATGCAGTTGATTTTGAACAATGAGAGACATATTTTATTCTCTTTTAGTTTCTTTTATTTTAACAGATCAAAATATTTGAGAAATATTATTATATATTTGTATGCTTGTTTTTAATATATATTAAAAATGAATAAAGTAAACGAAAAGTATTTCCTTTTCTTACAAACTCTAGGGTCACGAGATCTAATCGGAATGTAGATGACTGTATGCGTAAGTATCCATGTTAAGCAGATTGTTTGGTTTACGTGAAAGTGGGGGATTTAATTTGTCGATGGCTGTTTTATATTTTTGTGTGCTTATTTTAATCATCTACCCAAAATAGACAATGCGGTGTTTGTATCCCATTTTAACATTTATACTTACCAATATAAAGAGAACACCAGATGAAAATGTTCATAACAACTAACACATAACTTGTGAGGTTTCGTGTCTTACTAGTAGGTCGGAACTGTTTACTCAGTTCATCCGGGGCAAAATCATCAAGTTGCATCAGGTCTCCTGGGACTCTTTAATAATAAATTCCATTCAAGGAATTTAAATATTAATATTACTACTTGCTTTTAGTAGTACATTGTTTTCTTACTACTGAAAAAAATCTCTGTAGGTACAATTTTAATTGAGACTCATTCAGGCCATTCATTAAACTAGAATTTGAATCTTAATTGATTATAGTACTTGGATGTGTGCAGGCTCATTTGGCGCACATATTTGTGACAAATTCAAAAACACTGGAAGAGTTTTGAGAAAAAAGCTGGTTTTTTTATTTTTAATTTTACCGTACTGATTTTTATATTGCGATAATAGGTTATATATTGCCCCTTTGCTCCAATTATGCTTGTGTCATTTACTATGCCGCAAATAATATCTTCAAACGAACCAATTTTGGCATAAACAATGCTGCACGCCTTGCAGCACTACTGCAACCACTAATATTTAAATTATAAAGCTATGCTACGAATGAGGCCTTTGTCTGACTTCTTTCAATTAAAGTATAATAGAATCGTCTCAAGGTCTTTCTTCTCTGGAGCGCCAAGACGAATGAAGTCGGATTCATTTTCCTCAGGAATATGCTCATGGCTGGTTTGTTCAATATTGTGTTCACTGGTTGCTGCTATCTCGTGGCTCACACAAACTAGGTCCACTCTTCCGATATTTTTGCGGCGCAGAAGGTCGGTGTCTGATTTGCTTCTCTTGATGAGTATACAAAATGCTATTCTAACTGCGACAGAATTGTTGCTGAATTGCTTTAAGTTTCTGCCAAATTGATTATGTTGATGGGACTACCACTGTAGTCGTTCTGGTTCTACTCCCTAATAAGGCAGTACAAACAAAGATATGACCCGGTGACTCCTCGCCTTTAATTTTTGTCTTCTGGTTGAGTTTCAAGTACTTTTTATCTCAAGAACTGCCTTCTCAGGCTTCTCAAGGCTGGTAGTTACACTTACGACATCTCTACTATCCGTGTTGTTAAAGTGCGGGTATATCGAAACCTGATTCCTTCAATGGTCGATATCATATTTAAATGGTTTATCAGGTTGGGCGCTTGCTAACAAAGCTAATACTAATGTATCTGAATTTGAATTTAGTAGTGCTCATAAATCTATATTAATTTTTGATTTGGAGACTCCAAGCTCCTCTTCAAACATGCGTTTCTGTGTATATTTTGTGCCTCGGCAATTACAAAGCAGATTCTGCAACTTCTTTGGAGGTTGTTATCTTTTGTGAGCCTTGGTCAATCGAAGCTCTAAAAATTAAATGTTCTCCATTAATCCTCACTTTTATTTGGCATGTGCTAAGATCAACACCAGCGATTTCTTTTCCTCTGTTCTTGAGTTCAAGGCTGACTGATCGATCCTCCTTTAAATTCGTCAAATGTAACAATGTGTGATGACTTTTACTACACGTTTTACACTCTTTGGATTTTATATTTCATGTTTGATTGATATTTCAAACATAATGAAGATTTTTACTGCTGTTCCGTAAAATAGGCATTTGATGGCCTTTGTGGCTGATTTCAGAAATTAGCCTAATTTGCTCACGCTAATACGCTCAGGCGTATAAACGATGACGCTTCGAAGTTATTCCAGCTAGATTCCGTTATTCTTAGTTATTGGATCAATCTATCAGCTGCGCTCTTTATAAGTGTTTTATAAACGGGACAACTTCTCCACGTTCGGCAACTGTATCATATTTTTAAATAGGCCATGAAACGTAGATCATTAGTTTAGCTTACCAAAGGATTTTGTGATATTAATCTCTGTCAACGTTGTTATTACATTCCATGTGAATCTCAGAATTTCACTCTGAAGAACCATATAATAATCCTCAATATCTTGTGGGAACATGAGATCAGTTTTTTTATTAAACTCCTACAGGCAATTATTTCCTGATTTAATATGTATTTTACTGCAACTAAATTATCTTTTGCGTCGCATTTAATTTCACTAAACACGATTTATATTAATATGAAGCAGTTTGATTTTATTGTTTATTCATATCTTGTACATTCGCTTTTCATAAAGTACGAAGCAGTTTAAGAAAAAGATTCGATCAGAGAATCATATTAAATAAAAACTTCAGGATAGAACTGCATTTCCCATACAATCGTATGGTATTATTACATTCTTATAAATTATTTTATTTCGCTCTGGAAATAAGTATAGGTTTCATAGGTACACTTTCCATACCGCAAATAGATCAATAAAATTAGACTGAATGGTAAAATATACACACATTATAATAGACTAGCCAAGAATAGTACTCACTTTAAAAATAATCTTCATAAAGTCAAAAATTGCTTTAAAGTCAACTATGGCCGAAAGTTTGATTCATATCTGGGCACATATGAAACCGAGAATGGTGGCTTTTTATTGAAAGTTATTGTTTGAAATCGCAGCAATGGTCCGGAATTAGGTACATGCAGTTGATTTAGAACAATGAGAGACATATTTTATTCTCTTTTAGTTTCTTTTATTTTAACAGATCAAAATATTTGAGAAATATTATTATATATTTGTATGCATGTTTTTATTATATATTTAAAATTAATAAAGTGAACGAAAAATATTTCATTTTCTTACAAACTCTAGGATCACAAGATCTAATCGGAATGTAGATGACTGTATGCATAAGTATCCATGTGAAGCAGATTGTTTGGTTTACGTGAAAGTGGGGCGTTAAGTTGTTGATGGCTTTTTTTTATTTTTTTAATTGAGACTCATTCAGGCCATTCATTAAACTAGAATTTGAATCTTAATTGATTATAGTACTTGGATGTGTTTGTTATTTATCTTGTTGTTGTTAACCCCTTTGGGGTAGCAAAATGGTCGGTAATACTTTGAAAGCGACGAATTAAAATTTACTGAATGTACATATACAGAGTGAACATTTAGATTCAGAGACGTTTGGTTCGCTGACGCTTCGGTATTTATGACCACGCTCTATTTAAGTATCTTCGTTGCTGTTATTGGTGACATTCGGCATGTCCTTTAATACGTTTCTCCAAAAATGCTGCGAATGTTGATTTGACGCTCATCACAATCCAAGGGCCGTCATATTTCGGTAGTATTGTTTCTCAACCAATATTCGCAACATATAGTGCCACTACCTTTTCCTCAGGTTGTCATCAGAAAACGCTTTCGTATTTCTGCGCTCAGTAACTCAATGGTCAGAAGTGATCGATTTCATTGTTGATGGTTTCTGGAGTCCCATTTTAATGACCGGCGAGAAATCGAGGATCGAATAGATAACAGTTAATAGCACGAAATCCCATTCCAATTTTAACTTGTCGATTATGGGAAACAATAGCACTGATAGTCATATTGAGCTTTCGTTGCTGCCATCATCTTAGTTATACCCGTACTAGCACCTACAGAGTGTTCAATTCGGAATGCTATATATACAACCGGAAATCCAGAGTAAATCTGATATATCCGGCTGGCTCATTTGGCGCACATATTTGTGACAAATTCAAAAACACTGGAAGTTTGAGAGTTTTGAGAAAAAAGCTGGTTCATTATTTTTAATTTTACCGTACTGATTTTTATATCGCGATAATAGGTTATATATTGCCTCTTTGCTCCAATTATGCTTGTGTCATTTACTATGCCGCAAATAATATCTTCAAACGAACCAATTTTGGCATAAACAATGCTGCACGCCTTGCAGCACTACTGCAGCCACTATTATTTAAATTATAAAGCTATGCTACGAATGAGGCTACGAATTGTCTGACTTCTTTCCATTAAAGTATAATAGAATCGTCTCAAGGTCTTTCTTCCCTGGAGCGCCAAGACGAATGAAGTCGGTTTCATTTTCTTCAGGAATATGCTCATGGCTGGTTTGTTCAATATTGTGTTCACTGGTTTTTTTTATTAAACTCCTCCAGGCAATTATTTCCTGATTTAATATGTATTTTACTGCAACTAAATTATCTTTTGCGTCGCATTTAATTTCACTAAACACGATTTATATTAATATGAAGCAGTTTGATTTTATTGTTTATTCATATCTTGTACATTCGCTTTTCATAAAGTACGAAGCAGTTTAAGAAAAAGATTCGATCAGAGAATCATATTAAATAAAAACTTCAGGATAGAACTGCATTTCCCATACAATCGTATGGTATTATTACATTCTTATAAATTATTTTATTTCCCTCTGGAAATAAGTATAGGTTTCATAGGTACACTTTCCATACAGCAAATAGATCAATAAAATTAGACTGAATGGTAAAATATACACACATTATAATAGACTAGCCAAGAATAGTACTCACTTTACAAATAATCTTCATAAAGTCAAAAATTGCTTTCAAGTCAACTGTGGCCGAAAGTTTGATTTGATTGACATTATAATAGACTAGCCAAGAATAGTACTCATTTTAAAAATAATCTTTATAAAGTCAAAAATTGCTTTCAAGTCAACTGTGGCCGAAAGTTTGATTCATATCTGGGCACATATGAAACCGAGAATGGTGGCTTTTTATTGAAAGTTATTATTTGAAATCGCAGCAATGGTCCGGAATTAGGTACATGCAGTTGATTTTGAACAATGAGAGACATATTTTATTCTCTTTTAGTTTCTTTTATTTTAACAGATCAAAATATTTGAGAAATATTATTATATATTTGTATGCTTGTTTTTAATATATATTAAAAATGAATAAAGTAAACGAAAGTTTTTTCCTTTTCTTACAAACTCTAGGGTCACGAGATCTAATCGGAATGTAGATGACTGTATGCGTAAGTATCCATGTTAAGCAGATTGTTTGGTTTACGTGAAAGTGGGGGATTTAATTTGTCGATGGCTGTTTTATATTTTTGTGTGCTTATTTTAATCATCTACCCAAAATAGACAATGCGGTGTTTGTATCCCATTTTAACATTTATACTTACCAATATAAAGAGAACACCAGATGAAAATGTTCATAACAACTAACACATAACTTGTGAGGTTTCGTGTGTTACTAGTAGGTCGGAACTGTTTACTCAGTTCATCCGGGGCAAAATCATCAAGTTGCATCAGGTCTCCTGGGACTCTTTAATAATAAATTCCATTCAAGGAATTTAAATATTAATATTACTACTTGCTTTTAGTAGTACATTGTTTTCTTACTACTGAAAAAATCTCTGAAGGTACAATTTTAATTGAGACTCATTCAGGCCATTCATTAAACTAGAATTTGAATCTTAATTAATTATAGTACTTGGATGTGTGCAGGCTCATTTGGCGCACATATTTGTGACAAATTCAAAAACACTGGAAGAGTTTTGAGAAAAAAGCTGGTTCATTATTTTTAATTTTACCGTACTGATTTTTATATTGCGATAATAGGTTATATATTGCCTCTTTGCTCCAATTATGCTTGTGTCATTTACTATGCCGCAAATAATATCTTCAAACGAACCAATTTTGGCATAAACAATGCTGCACGCCTTGCAGCACTACTGCAACCACTAATATTTAAATTATAAAGCTATGCTACGAATGAGGCCTTTGTCTGACTTCTTTCAATTAAAGTATAATAGAATCGTCTCAAGGTCTTTCTTCCCTGGAGCGCCAAGACGAATGAAGTCGGTTTCATTTTCTTCAGGAATATGCTCATGGCTGGTTTGTTCAATATTGTGTTCACTGGTTGCTGCTATCTCGTGGCTCACACAAACTAGGTCTGCGTCCACTCTTTCGATATTTTTGCGGCGCAGAAGGTCGGGGTCTGACTTGCTTCTCTTGATGAGTATACAAAATGCTATTCTAACTCCGACAGAATTGTTGCTGAATTGCTTTAAGTTTCTGCCAGATTGATTATGTTGTTAGGACTACCACTGTAGTCGTTCTGGTTCCACTCGCTAATAAGGCATTACAATCAAAGATATGACCCGGTGACTCCTAGCCTTTAATTTTTGTCTTCTGGTAGAGTTTCAAGTACTTTTGATCTCAAGAACTGCCTTCTCAGGCTTCTCAAGGCTGGTAGTTACACTTACGACATCTCTACTATCCGTGTTGTTAAAGTGCGGGTATATCGAAACCTGATTCCTTCAACGGTCGATATCATATTTAAATGGTTTATCAGGTTGGGCGCTTGCTAACAAAGCTAATACTAATGTATCTGAATTTGAATTTAGTAGTGCTCATAAATCTATATTAATTTTTGATTTGGAGACTCAAAGCTCCTCTTCAAACATGCATTTCTGTGTATATATTGTGTCTCGGCAATTACAAAGCAGATTCTGCAACTTCTTTGGAGGTTGTTATCTTTTGTGAGCCTTGGTCAATCGAAGCTCTAAAAATTAAATGTTTTCCATTCATCCTCACTTTTATTTGGCATGTGCTAAGAGCACCACCAGCGATTTGTTTTCCTCTATTCTTGAGTTCTAGGGTGACTGATCGATCCTCCTTTAAATTCGTCAAATGTAACAATGTGTGATGACTTTTACTACACGTTTTGCACTCTTTGGATTTTATATTTCATGTTTGATTGATATTTCAAACATAATGAAGACTTTTACTGCTGTTCAGTAAAGTAGGTATTTGATGGCCTTTGTGGCTGATTTCAGAAATTAGCCTAATTTGCTCACGCTAATACGCTCAGGCGTATAAACGATGACGCTTCGAAGCTATTCTAGCTAGATTCCGTTATTCTTAGATGTTGGATCAATCTATCAGCTTCGCTCTTTATGAGTGGTTTATAAACGGGACAACTTCTCCACGTTCGGCAACTGTATCATATTTTTAAATAGGCCATGAAACGTAGGTCATTCGTTTAGCTTACCAAAGGATATTGTGATATTAATCTCTGTCAACGTTGTTATTACATTCCATGTGAATCTCAGAATTTCACTCTGAAGAACCATATAATAATCCTCAATATCTTGTGGGAACATGAGATCAGTTTTTTTATTAAACTCCTCCAGGCAATTATTTCCTGATTTAATATGTATTTTACTGCAACTAAATTATCTTTTGCGTCGCATTTAATTTCACTAAACACGATTTACGTTAATATGAAGCAGTTTGATTTTATTGTTTATTCTTGTACATTCGCTTTTCATAAAGTACGAAGCAGTTTAAGAAAAAGATTCGATCAGAGAATCATATTAAATAAAAACTTCAGGATAGAACTGCATTTCCCATACAATCGTATGGTATTATTACATTCTTATAAATTATTTTATTTCCCTCTGGAAATAAGTATAGGTTTCATAGGTACACTTTCCATACCGCAAATAGATCAATAAAATTAGACTGAATGGTAAAATATACACACATTATAATAGACTAGCCAAGAATAGTACTCACTTTAAAAATAATCTTCATAAAGTCAAAAATTGCTTTCAAGTCAACTATGGCCGAAAGTTTGATTCATATCTGGGCACATATGAAACCGAGAATGGTGGCTTTTTATTGAAAGTTATTGTTTGAAATCGCAGCAATGGTCCGGAATTAGGTACATACAGTTGATTTAGAACAATGAGAGACATATTTTATTCTCTTTTAGTTTCTTTTATTTTAACAGATCAAAATATTTGAGAAATATTATTATATATTTGTATGCATGTTTTTATTATATATTTAAAATTAATAAAGTGAACGAAAAATATTTCATTTTCTTACAAACTCTAGGATCACAAGATCTAATCGGAATGTAGATGACTGTATGCATAAGTATCCATGTGAAGCAGATTGTTTGGTTTACGTGAAAGTGGGGCGTTAAGTTGTTGATGGCTTTTTTTTATTTTTTTAATTGAGACTCATTCAGGCCATTCATTAAACTAGAATTTGAATCTTAATTGATTATAGTACTTGGATGTGTTTGTTATTTATCTTGTTGTTGTTAACCCCTTTGGGGTAGCAAAATGGTCGGTAATACTTTGAAAGCGACGAATTAAAATTTACTGAATGTACATATACAGAGTGAACATTTAGATTCAGAGACGTTTGGTTCGCTGACGCTTCGGTATTTATGACCACGCTCTATTTAAGTATCTTCGTTGCTGTTATTGGTGACATTCGGCATGTCCTTTAATACGTTTCTCCAAAAATGCTGCGAATGTTGATTTGACGCTCATCACAATCCAAGGGCCGTCATATTTCGGTAGTATTGTTTCTCAACCAATATTCGCAACATATAGTGCCACTACCTTTTCCTCAGGTTGTCATCAGAAAACGCTTTCGTATTTCTGCGCTCAGTAACTCAATGGTCAGAAGTGATCGATTTCATTGTTGATGGTTTCTGGAGTCCCATTTTAATGACCGGCGAGAAATCGAGGATCGAATAGATAACAGTTAATAGTACGAAATCCCATTCCAATTTTAACTTATCGATTATGGGAAACAATAGCACTGATAGTCATATTGAGCTTTCGTTGCTGCCATCATCTTAGTTATACCCGTACTAGCACCTACAGAGTGTTCAATTCGGAATGCTATATATACAACCGGAAATCCAGAGTAAATCTGATATATCCGGCTGGCTCATTTGGCGCACATATTTGTGACAAATTCAAAAACACTGGAAGTTTGAGAGTTTTGAGAAAAAAGCTGGTTCATTATTTTTAATTTTACCGTACTGATTTTTATATCGCGATAATAGGTTATATATTGCCTCTTTGCTCCAATTATGCTTGTGTCATTTACTATGCCGCAAATAATATCTTCAAACGAACCAATTTGGCATAAACAATGCTGCACGCCTTGCAGCTATGCTACGAATGAGGCTACGAATTGTCTGACTTCTTTCCATTAAAGTATAATAGAATCGTCTCAAGGTCTTTCTTCCCTGGAGCGCCAAGACGAATGAAGTCGGTTTCATTTTCTTCAGGAATATGCTCATGGCTGGTTTGTTCAATATTGTGTTCACTGGTTTTTTTTATTAAACTCCTCCAGGCAATTATTTCCTGATTTAATATGTATTTTACTGCAACTAAATTATCTTTTGCGTCGCATTTAATTTCACTAAACACGATTTATATTAATATGAAGCAGTTTGATTTTATTGTTTATTCATATCTTGTACATTCGCTTTTCATAAAGTACGAAGCAGTTTAAGAAAAAGATTCGATCAGAGAATCATATTAAATAAAAACTTCAGGATAGAACTGCATTTCCCATACAATCGTATGGTATTATTACATTCTTATAAATTATTTTATTTCCCTCTGGAAATAAGTATAGGTTTCATAGGTACACTTTCCATACAGCAAATAGATCAATAAAATTAGACTGAATGGTAAAATATACACACATTATAATAGACTAGCCAAGAATAGTACTCACTTTAAAAATAATCTTCATAAAGTCAAAAATTGCTTTCAAGTCAACTGTGGCCGAAAGTTTGATTTGATTGACATTATAATAGACTAGCCAAGAATAGTACTCATTTTAAAAATAATCTTTATAAAGTCAAAAATTGCTTTCAAGTCAACTGTGGCCGAAAGTTTGATTCATATCTGGGCACATATGAAACCGAGAATGGTGGCTTTTTATTGAAAGTTATTATTTGAAATCGCAGCAATGGTCCGGAATTAGGTACATGCAGTTGATTTTGAACAATGAGAGACATATTTTATTCTCTTTTAGTTTCTTTTATTTTAACAGATCAAAATATTTGAGAAATATTATTATATATTTGTATGCTTGTTTTTAATATATATTAAAAATGAATAAAGTAAACGAAAAGTATTTCCTTTTCTTACAAACTCTAGGGTCACGAGATCTAATCGGAATGTAGATGACTGTATGCGTAAGTATCCATGTTAAGCAGATTGTTTGGTTTACGTGAAAGTGGGGGATTTAATTTGTCGATGGCTGTTTTATATTTTTGTGTGCTTATTTTAATCATCTACCCAAAATAGACAATGCGGTGTTTGTATCCCATTTTAACATTTATACTTACCAATATAAAGAGAACACCAGATGAAAATGTTCATAACAACTAACACATAACTTGTGAGGTTTCGTGTGTTACTAGTAGGTCGGAACTGTTTACTCAGTTCATCCGGGGCAAAATCATCAAGTTGCATCAGGTCTCCTGGGACTCTTTAATAATAAATTCCATTCAAGGAATTTAAATATTAATATTACTACTTGCTTTTAGTAGTACATTGTTTTCTTACTACTGAAAAAATCTCTGAAGGTACAATTTTAATTGAGACTCATTCAGGCCATTCATTAAACTAGAATTTGAATCTTAATTAATTATAGTACTTGGATGTGTGCAGGCTCATTTGGCGCACATATTTGTGACAAATTCAAAAACACTGGAAGAGTTTTGAGAAAAAAGCTGGTTCATTATTTTTAATTTTACCGTACTGATTTTTATATTGCGATAATAGGTTATATATTGCCTCTTTGCTCCAATTATGCTTGTGTCATTTACTATGCCGCAAATAATATCTTCAAACGAACCAATTTTGGCATAAACAATGCTGCACGCCTTGCAGCACTACTGCAACCACTAATATTTAAATTATAAAGCTATGCTACGAATGAGGCCTTTGTCTGACTTCTTTCAATTAAAGTATAATAGAATCGTCTCAAGGTCTTTCTTCCCTGGAGCGCCAAGACGAATGAAGTCGGTTTCATTTTCTTCAGGAATATGCTCATGGCTGGTTTGTTTAATATTGTGTTCACTGGTTGCTGCTATCTCGTGGCTCACACAAACTAGGTCTGCGTCCACTCTTCCGATATTTTTGCGGCGCAGAAGGTCGGGGTCTGACTTGCTTCTCTTGATGAGTATACAAAATGCTATTCTAACTCCGACAGAATTGTTGCTGAATTGCTTTAAGTTTCTGCCAGATTGATTATGTTGTTGGGACTACCACTGTAGTCGTTCTGGTTCCACTCGCTAATAAGGCATTACAATCAAAGATATGACCCGGTGACTCCTAGCCTTTAATTTTTGTCTTCTGGTAGAGTTTCAAGTACTTTTGATCTCAAGAACTGCCTTCTCAGGCTTCTCAAGGCTGGTAGTTACACTTACGACATCTCTACTATCCGTGTTGTTAAAGTGCGGGTATATCGAAACCTGATTCCTTCAACGGTCGATATCATATTTAAATGGTTTATCAGGTTGGGCGCTTGCTAACAAAGCTAATACTAATGTATCTGAATTTGAATTTAGTAGTGCTCATAAATCTATATTAATTTTTGATTTGGAGACTCAAAGCTCCTCTTCAAACATGCATTTCTGTGTATATATTGTGTCTCGGCAATTACAAAGCAGATTCTGCAACTTCTTTGGAGGTTGTTATCTTTTGTGAGCCTTGGTCAATCGAAGCTCTAAAAATTAAATGTTTTCCATTCATCCTCACTTTTATTTGGCATGTGCTAAGAGCACCACCAGCGATTTGTTTTCCTCTATTCTTGAGTTCTAGGGTGACTGATCGATCCTCCTTTAAATTCGTCAAATGTAACAATGTGTGATGACTTTTACTACACGTTTTGCACTCTTTGGATTTTATATTTCATGTTTGATTGATATTTCAAACATAATGAAGACTTTTACTGCTGTTCAGTAAAGTAGGCATTTGATGGCCTTTGTGGCTGATTTCAGAAATTAGCCTAATTTGCTCACGCTAATACGCTCAGGCGTATAAACGATGACGCTTCGAAGCTATTCTAGCTAGATTCCGTTATTCTTAGATGTTGGATCAATCTATCAGCTTCGCTCTTTATGAGTGGTTTATAAACGGGACAACTTCTCCACGTTCGGCAACTGTATCATATTTTTAAATAGGCCATGAAACGTAGGTCATTCGTTTAGCTTACCAAAGTATATTGTGATATTAATCTCTGTCAACGTTGTTATTACATTCCATGTGAATCTCAGAATTTCACTCTGAAGAACCATATAATAATCCTCAATATCTTGTGGGAACAGGAGATCAGTTTTTTTATTAAACTCCTCCAGGCAATTATTTCCTGATTTAATATGTATTTTACTGCAACTAAATTATCTTTTGCGTCGCATTTAATTTCACTAAACACGATTTATATTAATATGAAGCAGTTTGATTTTATTGTTTATTCATATCTTGTACATTCGCTTTTCATAAAGTACGAAGCAGTTTAAGAAAAAGATTCGATCAGAGAATCATATTAAATAAAAACTTCAGGATAGAACTGCATTTCCCATACAATCGTATGGTATTATTACATTCTTATAAATTATTTTATTTCCCTCTGGAAATAAGTATAGGTTTCATAGGTACACTTTCCATACAGCAAATAGATCAATAAAATTAGACTGAATGGTAAAATATACACACATTATAATAGACTAGCCAAGAATAGTACTCACTTTAAAAATAATCTTCATAAAGTCAAAAATTGCTTTCAAGTCAACTGTGGCCGAAAGTTTGATTTGATTGACATTATAATAGACTAGCCAAGAATAGTACTCATTTTAAAAATAATCTTTATAAAGTCAAAAATTGCTTTCAAGTCAACTGTGGCCGAAAGTTTGATTCATATCTGGGTACATATGAAACCGAGAATGGTGGCTTTTTATTGAAAGTTATTATTTGAAATCGCAGCAATGGTCCGGAATTAGGTACATGCAGTTGATTTTGAACAATGAGAGACATATTTTAATCTCTTTTAGTTTCTTTTATTTTAACAGATCAAAATATTTGAGAAATATTATTATATATTTGTATGCTTGTTTTTAATATATATTAAAAATGAATAAAGTAAACGAAAAGTATTTCCTTTTCTTACAAACTCTAGGGTCACGAGATCTAATCGGAATGTAGATGACTGTATGCATAAGTATCCATGTGAAGCAGATTGTTTGGTTTACGTGAAAGTGGGGGATTTAATTTGTCGATGGCTGTTTTATATTTTTGTGTGCTTATTTTAATCATCTACCCAAAATAGACAATGCGGTGTTTGTATCCCATTTTAACATTTATACTTACCAATATAAAGAGAACACCAGATGAAAATGTTCATAACAACTAACACATAACTTGTGAGGTTTCGTGTGTTACTAGTAGGTCGGAACTGTTTACTCAGTTCATCCGGGGCAAAATCATCAAGTTGCATCAGGTCTCCTGGGACTCTTTAATAATAAATTCCATTCAAGGAATTTAAATATTAATATTACTACTTGCTTTTAGTAGTACATTGTTTTCTTACTACTGAAAAAATCTCTGAAGGTACAATTTTAATTGAGACTCATTCAGGCCATTCATTAAACTAGAATTTGAATCTTAATTAATTATAGTACTTGGATGTGTGCAGGCTCATTTGGCGCACATATTTGTGACAAATTCAAAAACACTGGAAGAGTTTTGAGAAAAAAGCTGGTTCATTATTTTTAATTTTACCGTACTGATTTTTATATTGCGATAATAGGTTATATATTGCCTCTTTGCTCCAATTATGCTTGTGTCATTTACTATGCCGCAAATAATATCTTCAAACGAACCAATTTTGGCATAAACAATGCTGCACGCCTTGCAGCACTACTGCAACCACTAATATTTAAATTATAAAACTATGCTACGAATGAGGCCTTTGTCTGACTTCTTTCAATTAAAGTATAATAGAATCGTCTCAAGGTCTTTCTTCCCTGGAACGCCAAGACGAATGAAGTCGGTTTCATTTTCTTCAGGAATATGCTCATGGCTGGTTTGTTCAATATTGTGTTCACTGGTTGCTGCTATCTCGTGGCTCACACAAACTAGGTCTGCGTCCACTCTTCCGATATTTTTGCGGCGCAGAAGGTCGGGGTCTGACTTGCTTCTCTTGATGAGTATACAAAATGCTATTCTAACTCCGACAGAATTGTTGCTGAATTGCTTTAAGTTTCTGCCAGATTGATTATGTTGTTGGGACTACCACTGTAGTCGTTCTGGTTCCACTCGCTAATAAGGCATTACAATCAAAGATATGACCCGGTGACTCCTAGCCTTTAATTTTTGTCTTCTGGTAGAGTTTCAAGTACTTTTGATCTCAAGAACTGCCTTCTCAGGCTTCTCAAGGCTGGTAGTTACACTTACGACATCTCTACTATCCGTGTTGTTAAAGTGCGGGTATATCGAAACCTGATTCCTTCAACGGTCGATATCATATTTAAATGGTTTATCAGGTTGGGCGCTTGCTAACAAAGCTAATACTAATGTATCTGAATTTGAATTTAGTAGTGCTCATAAATCTATATTAATTTTTGATTTGGAGACTCAAAGCTCCTCTTCAAACATGTATTTCTGTGTATATATTGTGTCTCGGCAATTACAAAGCAGATTCTGCAACTTCTTTGGAGGTTGTTATCTTTTGTGAGCCTTGGTCAATCGAAGCTCTAAAAATTAAATGTTTTCCATTCATCCTCACTTTTATTTGGCATGTGCTAAGAGCACCACCAGCGATTTGTTTTCCTCTATTCTTGAGTTCTAGGGTGACTGATCGATCCTCCTTTAAATTCGTCAAATGTAACAATGTGTGATGACTTTTACTACACGTTTTGCACTCTTTGGATTTTATATTTCATGTTTGATTGATATTTCAAACATAATGAAGACTTTTACTGCTGTTCAGTAAAGTAGGCATTTGATGGCCTTTGTGGCTGATTTCAGAAATTAGCCTAATTTGCTCACGCTAATACGCTCAGGCGTATAAACGATGACGCTTCGAAGCTATTCTAGCTAGATTCCGTTATTCTTAGATGTTGGATCAATCTATCAGCTTCGCTCTTTATGAGTGGTTTATAAACGGGACAACTTCTCCACGTTCGGCAACTGTATCATATTTTTAAATAGGCCATGAAACGTAGGTCATTCGTTTAGCTTACCAAAGTATATTGTGATATTAATCTCTGTCAACGTTGTTATTACATTCCATGTGAATCTCAGAATTTCACTCTGAAGAACCATATAATAATCCTCAATATCTTGTGGGAACAGGAGATCAGTTTTTTTATTAAACTCCTCCAGGCAATTATTTCCTGATTTAATATGTATTTTACTGCAACTAAATTATCTTTTGCGTCGCATTTAATTTCACTAAACACGATTTATATTAATATGAAGCAGTTTGATTTTATTGTTTATTCATATCTTGTACATTCGCTTTTCATAAAGTACGAAGCAGTTTAAGAAAAAGATTCGATCAGAGAATCATATTAAATAAAAACTTCAGGATAGAACTGCATTTCCCATACAATCGTATGGTATTATTACATTCTTATAAATTATTTTATTTCCCTCTGGAAATAAGTATAGGTTTCATAGGTACACTTTCTATACAGCAAATAGATCAATAAAATTAGACTGAATGGTAAAATATACACACATTATAATAGACTAGCCAAGAATAGTACTCACTTTAAAAATAATCTTCATAAAGTCAAAAATTGCTTTCAAGTCAACTGTGGCCGAAAGTTTGATTTGATTGACATTATAATAGACTAGCCAAGAATAGTACTCATTTTAAAAATAATCTTTATAAAGTCAAAAATTGCTTTCAAGTCAACTGTGGCCGAAAGTTTGATTCATATCTGGGCACATATGAAACCGAGAATGGTGGCTTTTTATTGAAAGTTATTATTTGAAATCGCAGCAATGGTCCGGAATTAGGTACATGCAGTTGATTTTGAACAATGAGAGACATATTTTATTCTCTTTTAGTTTCTTTTATTTTAACAGATCAAAATATTTGAGAAATATTATTATATATTTGTATGCTTGTTTTTAATATATATTAAAAATGAATAAAGTAAACGAAAAGTATTTCCTTTTCTTACAAACTCTAGGGTCACGAGATCTAATCGGAATGTAGATGACTGTATGCGTAAGTATCCATGTTAAGCAGATTGTTTGGTTTACGTGAAAGTGGGGGATTTAATTTGTCGATGGCTGTTTTATATTTTTGTGTACTTATTTTAATCATCTACCCAAAATAGACAATGCGGTGTTTGTATCCCATTTTAACATTTATACTTACCAATATAAAGAGAACACCAGATGAAAATGTTCATAACAACTAACACATAACTTGTGAGGTTTCGTGTGTTACTAGTAGGTCGGAACTGTTTACTCAGTTCATCCGGGGCAAAATCATCAAGTTGCATCAGGTCTCCTGGGACTCTTTAATAATAAATTCCATTCAAGGAATTTAAATATTAATATTACTACTTGCTTTTAGTAGTACATTGTTTTCTTACTACTGAAAAAATCTCTGAAGGTACAATTTTAATTGAGACTCATTCAGGCCATTCATTAAACTAGAATTTGAATCTTAATTAATTATAGTACTTGGATGTGTGCAGGCTCATTTGGCGCACATATTTGTGACAAATTCAAAAACACTGGAAGAGTTTTGAGAAAAAAGCTGGTTCATTATTTTTAATTTTACCGTACTGATTTTTATATTGCGATAATAGGTTATATATTGCCTCTTTGCTCCAATTATGCTTGTGTCATTTACTATGCCGCAAATAATATCTTCAAACGAACCAATTTTGGCATAAACAATGCTGCACGCCTTGCAGCACTACTGCAACCACTAATATTTAAATTATAAAACTATGCTACGAATGAGGCCTTTGTCTGACTTCTTTCAATTAAAGTATAATAGAATCGTCTCAAGGTCTTTCTTCCCTGGAACGCCAAGACGAATGAAGTCGGTTTCATTTTCTTCAGGAATATGCTCATGGCTGGTTTGTTCAATATTGTGTTCACTGGTTGCTGCTATCTCGTGGCTCACACAAACTAGGTCTGCGTCCACTCTTCCGATATTTTTGCGGCGCAGAAGGTCGGGGTCTGACTTGCTTCTCTTGATGAGTATACAAAATGCTATTCTAACTCCGACAGAATTGTTGCTGAATTGCTTTAAGTTTCTGCCAGATTGATTATGTTGTTGGGACTACCACTGTAGTCGTTCTGGTTCCACTCGCTAATAAGGCATTACAATCAAAGATATGACCCGGTGACTCCTAGCCTTTAATTTTTGTCTTCTGGTAGAGTTTCAAGTACTTTTGATCTCAAGAACTGCCTTCTCAGGCTTCTCAAGGCTGGTAGTTACACTTACGACATCTCTACTATCCGTGTTGTTAAAGTGCGGGTATATCGAAACCTGATTCCTTCAACGGTCGATATCATATTTAAATGGTTTATCAGGTTGGGCGCTTGCTAACAAAGCTAATACTAATGTATCTGAATTTGAATTTAGTAGTGCTCATAAATCTATATTAATTTTTGATTTGGAGACTCAAAGCTCCTCTTCAAACATGCATTTCTGTGTATATATTGTGTCTCGGCAATTACAAAGCAGATTCTGCAACTTCTTTGGAGGTTGTTATCTTTTGTGAGCCTTGGTCAATCGAAGCTCTAAAAATTAAATGTTTTCCATTCATCCTCACTTTTATTTGGCATGTGCTAAGAGCACCACCAGCGATTTGTTTTCCTCTATTCTTGAGTTCTAGGGTGACTGATCGATCCTCCTTTAAATTCGTCAAATGTAACAATGTGTGATGACTTTTACTACACGTTTTGCACTCTTTGGATTTTATATTTCATGTTTGATTGATATTTCAAACATAATGAAGACTTTTACTGCTGTTCAGTAAAGTAGGTATTTGATGGCCTTTGTGGCTGATTTCAGAAATTAGCCTAATTTGCTCACGCTAATACGCTCAGGCGTATAAACGATGACGCTTCGAAGCTATTCTAGCTAGATTCCGTTATTCTTAGATGTTGGGTCAATCTATCAGCTTCGCTCTTTATGAGTGGTTTATAAACGGGACAACTTCTCCACGTTCGGCAACTGTATCATATTTTTAAATAGGCCATGAAACGTAGGTCATTCGTTTAGCTTACCAAAGTATATTGTGATATTAATCTCTGTCAACGTTGTTATTACATTCCATGTGAATCTCAGAATTTCACTCTGAAGAACCATATAATAATCCTCAATATCTTGTGGGAACAGGAGATCAGTTTTTTTATTAAACTCCTCCAGGCAATTATTTCCTGATTTAATATGTATTTTACTGCAACTAAATTATCTTTTGCGTCGCATTTAATTTCACTAAACACGATTTATATTAATATGAAGCAGTTTGATTTTATTGTTTATTCATATCTTGTACATTCGCTTTTCATAAAGTACGAAGCAGTTTAAGAAAAAGATTCGATCAGAGAATCATATTAAATAAAAACTTCAGGATAGAACTGCATTTCCCATACAATCGTATGGTATTATTACATTCTTATAAATTATTTTATTTCCCTCTGGAAATAAGTATAGGTTTCATAGGTACACTTTCCATACAGCAAATAGATCAATAAAATTAGACTGAATGGTAAAATATACACACATTATAATAGACTAGCCAAGAATAGTACTCACTTTAAAAATAATCTTCATAAAGTCAAAAATTGCTTTCAAGTCAACTGTGGCCGAAAGTTTGATTTGATTGACATTATAATAGACTAGCCAAGAATAGTACTCATTTTAAAAATAATCTTTATAAAGTCAAAAATTGCTTTCAAGTCAACTGTGGCCGAAAGTTTGATTCATATCTGGGCACATATGAAACCGAGAATGGTGGCTTTTTATTGAAAGTTATTATTTGAAATCGCAGCAATGGTCCGGAATTAGGTACATGCAGTTGATTTTGAACAATGAGAGACATATTTTATTCTCTTTTAGTTTCTTTTATTTTAACAGATCAAAATATTTGAGAAATATTATTATATATTTATATGCTTGTTTTTAATATATATTAAAAATGAATAAAGTAAACGAAAAGTATTTCCTTTTCTTACAAACTCTAGGGTCACGAGATCTAATCGGAATGTAGATGACTGTATGCGTAAGTATCCATGTTAAGCAGATTGTTTGGTTTACGTGAAAGTGGGGGATTTAATTTGTCGATGGCTGTTTTATATTTTTGTGTGCTTATTTTAATCATTTACCCAAAATAGACAATGCGGTGTTTGTATCCCAATTTAACATTTATACTTACCAATATAAAGAGAACACCAGATGAAAATGTTCATAACAACTAACACATAACTTGTGAGGTTTCGTGTGTTACTAGTAGGTCGGAACTGTTTACTCAGTTCATCCGGGGCAAAATCATCAAGTTGCATCAGGTCTCCTGGGACTCTTTAATAATAAATTCCATTCAAGGAATTTAAATATTAATATTACTACTTGCTTTTAGTAGTACATTGTTTTCTTACTACTGAAAAAAATCTCTGTAGGTACAATTTTAATTGAGACTCATTCAGGCCATTCATTAAACTAGAATTTGAATCTTAATTAATTATAGTACTTGGATGTGTGCAGGCTCATTTGGCGCACATATTTGTGACAAATTCAAAAACACTGGAAGAGTTTTGAGAAAAAAGCTGGTTCATTATTTTTAATTTTACCGTACTGATTTTTATATTGCGATAATAGGTTATATATTGCCTCTTTGCTCCAATTATGCTTGTGTCATTTACTATGCCGCAAATAATATCTTCAAACGAACCAATTTTGGCATAAACAATGCTGCACGCCTTGCAGCACTACTGCAGCCACTATTATTTAAATTATAAAGCTATGCTACGAATGAGGCTACGAATTGTCTGACTTCTTTCCATTAAAGTATAATAGAATCGTCTCAAGGTCTTTCTTCCCTGGAGCGCCAAGACGAATGAAGTCGGTTTCATTTTCTTCAGGAATATGCTCATGGCTGGTTTGTTCAATATTGTGTTCACTGGTTTTTTTTATTAAACTCCTCCAGACAATTATTTCCTGATTTAATATGTATTTTACTGCAACTAAATTATCTTTTGCGTCGCATTTAATTTCACTAAACACGATTTATGTTAATATGAAGCAGTTTGATTTTATTGTTTATTCATATCTTGTACATTCGCTTTTCATAAAGTACGAAGCAGTTTAAGAAAAAGATTCGATCAGAGAATCATATTAAATAAAAACTTCAGGATAGAACTGCATTTCCCATACAATCGTATGGTATTATTACATTCTTATAAATTATTTTATTTCTCTCTGGAAATAAGTATAGGTTTCATAGGTACACTTTCCATACAGCAAATTGATCAATAAAATTAGACTGAATGGTAAAATATACATACATTATAATAGACTAGCCAAGAATAGTACTCACTTTAAAAATAATCTTCATAAAGTCAAAAATTGCTTTCAAGTCAACTGTGGCCGAAAGTTTGATTTGATTGACATTATAATAGACTAGCCAAGAATAGTACTCATTTTAAAAATAATCTTTATAAAGTCAAAAATTGCTTTCAAGTCAACTGTGGCCGAAAGTTTGATTCATATCTGGGCACATATGAAACCGAGAATGGTGGCTTTTTATTGAAAGTTATTGTTTGAAATCGCAGCAATGGTCCGGAATTAGGTACATGTAGTTGATTTTGAACAATGAGAGACATATTTTATTCTCTTTTAGTTTCTTTTATTTTAACAGATCAAAATATTTGAGAAATATTATTATATATTTATATGCTTGTTTTTAATATATATTAAAAATGAATAAAGTAAACGAAAAGTATTTCCTTTTCTTACAAACTCTAGGGTCACGAGATCTAATCGGAATGTAGATGACTGTATGCGTAAGTATCCATGTGAAGCAGATTGTTTGGTTTACGTGAAAGTGGGGGATTTAATTTGTCGATGGCTGTTTTATATTTTTGTGTGCTTATTTTAATCATTTACCCAAAATAGACAATGCGGTGTTTGTATCCCAATTTAACATTTATACTTACCAATATAAAGAGAACACCAGATGAAAATGTTCATAACAACTAACACATAACTTGTTAGGTTTCGTGTGTTACTAGTAGGTCGGAACTGTTTACTCAGTTCATCCGGGGCAAAATCATCAAGTTGCATCAGGTCTCCTGGGACTCTTTAATAATAAATTCCATTCAAGGAATTTAAATATTAATATTACTACTTGCTTTTAGTAGTACATTGTTTTCTTACTACTGAAAAAAATCTCTGTAGGTACAATTTTAATTGAGACTCATTCAGGTCATTCATTAAACTAGAATTTGAATCTTAATTAATTATAGTACTTGGATGTGTGCAGGCTCATTTGGCGCACATATTTGTGACAAATTCAAAAACACTGGAAGAGTTTTGAGAAAAAAGCTGGTTCATTATTTTTAATTTTACCGTACTGATTTTTATATTGCGATAATAGGTTATATATTGCCTCTTTGCTCCAATTATGCTTGTGTCATTTACTATGCCGCAAATAATATCTTCAAACGAACCAATTTTGGCATAAACAATGCTGCACGCCTTGCAGCACTACTGCAGCCACTATTATTTAAATTATAAAGCTATGCTACGAATGAGGCTACGAATTGTCTGACTTCTTTCCATTAAAGTATAATAGAATCGTCTCAAGGTCTTTCTTCCCTGGAGCGCCAAGACGAATGAAGTCGGTTTCATTTTCTTCAGGAATATGCTCATGGCTGGTTTGTTCAATATTGTGTTCACTGGTTTTTTTTATTAAACTCCTCCAGACAATTATTTCCTGATTTAATATGTATTTTACTGCAACTAAATTATCTTTTGCGTCGCATTTAATTTGACTAAACACGATTCATGTTAATATGAAGCAGTTTGATTTTATTGTTTATTCTTGTACATTCGCTTTTCATAAAGTACGAAGCAGTTTAAGAAAAAGATTCGATCAGAGAATCATATTAAATAAAAACTTCAGGATAGAACTGCATTTCCCATACAATCGTATGGTATTATTACATTCTTATAAATTATTTTATTTCCCTCTGGAAATAAGTATAGGTTTCATAGGTACACTTTCCATACAGCAAATAGATCAATAAAATTAGACTGAATGGTAAAATATACACACATTATAATAGACTAGCCAAGAATAGTACTCACTTTAAAAATAATCTTCATAAAGTCAAAAATTGCTTTCAAGTCAACTGTGGCCGAAAGTTTGATTTGATTGACATTATAATAGACTAGCCAAGAATAGTACTCATTTTAAAAATAATCTTTATAAAGTCAAAAATTGCTTTCAAGTCAACTGTGGCCGAAAGTTTGATTCATATCTGGGCACATATGAAACCGAGAATGGTGGCTTTTTATTGAAAGTTATTATTTGAAATCGCAGCAATGGTCCGGAATTAGGTACATGCAGTTGATTTTGAACAATGAGAACCATATTTTATTCTCTTTTAGTTTCTTTTATTTTAACAGATCAAAATATTTGAGAAATATTATTATATATTTGTATGCTTGTTTTTAATATATATTAAAAATGAATAAAGTAAACGAAAAGTATTTCCTTTTCTTACAAACTCTAGGGTCACGAGATCTACTCGGAATGTAGATGACTGTATGCGTAAGTATCCATGTTAAGCAGATTGTTTGGTTTACGTGAAAGTGGGGGATTTAATTTGTCGATGGATGTTTTATATTTTTGTGTGCTTATTTTAATCATCTACCCAAAATAGACAATGCGGTGTTTGTATCCCAATTTAACATTTATACTTACCAATATAAAGAGAACACCAGATGAAAATGTTCATAACAACTAACACATAACTTGTGAGGTTTCGTGTGTTACTAGTAGGTCGGAACTGTTTACTCAGTTCATCCGGGGCAAAATCATCAAGTTGCATCAGGTCTCCTGGGACTCTTTAATAATAAATTCCATTCAAGGAATTTAAATATTAATATTACTACTTGCTTTTAGTATTACATTGTTTTCTTACTACTGAAAAAAATCTCTGTAGGTACAATTTTAATTGAGACTCATTCAGGCCATTCATTAAACTAGAATTTGAATCTTAATTAATTATAGTACTTGGATGTGTGCAGGCTCATTTGGCGCACATATTTGTGACAAATTCAAAAACACTGGAAGAGTTTTGAGAAAAAAGCTGGTTCATTATTTTTAATTTTACCGTACTGATTTTTATATTGCGATAATAGGTTATATATTGCCTCTTTGCTCCAATTATGCTTGTGTCATTTACTATGCCGCAAATAATATCTTCAAACGAACCAATTTTGGCATAAACAATGCTGCACGCCTTGCAGCACTACTGCAGCCACTATTATTTAAATTATAAAGCTATGCTACGAATGAGGCTACGAATTGTCTGACTTCTTTCCATTAAAGTATAATAGAATCGTCTCAAGGTCTTTCTTCCCTGGAGCGCCAAGACGAATGAAGTCGGTTTCATTTTCTTCAGGAATATGCTCATGGCTGGTTTGTTCAATATTGTGTTCACTGGTTTTTTTTTATTAAACTCCTCCAGACAATTATTTCCTGATTTAATATGTATTTTACTGCAACTAAATTATCTTTTGCGTCGCATTTAATTTGACTAAACACGATTCATGTTAATATGAAGCAGTTTGATTTTATTGTTTATTCTTGTACATTCGCTTTTCATAAAGTACGAAGCAGTTTAAGAAAAAGATTCGATCAGAGAATCATATTAAATAAAAACTTCAGGATAGAACTGCATTTCCCATACAATCGTATGGTATTATTACATTCTTATAAATTATTTTATTTCCCTCTGGAAATAAGTATAGGTTTCATAGGTACACTTTCCATACAGCAAATAGATCAATAAAATTAGACTGAATGGTAAAATATACACACATTATAATAGACTAGCCAAGAATAGTACTCACTTTAAAAATAATCTTCATAAAGTCAAAAATTGCTTTCAAGTCAACTGTGGCCGAAAGTTTGATTTGATTGACATTATAATAGACTAGCCAAGAATAGTACTCATTTTAAAAATAATCTTTATAAAGTCAAAAATTGCTTTCAAGTCAACTGTGGCCGAAAGTTTGATTCATATCTGGGCACATATGAAACCGAGAATGGTGGCTTTTTATTGAAAGTTATTATTTGAAATCGCAGCAATGGTCCGGAATTAGGTACATGCAGTTGATTTTGAACAATGAGAGACATATTTTATTCTCTTTTAGTTTCTTTTATTTTAACAGATCAAAATATTTGAGAAATATTATTATATATTTGTATGCTTGTTTTTAATATATATTAAAAATGAATAAAGTAAACGAAAAGTATTTCCTTTTCTTACAAACTCTAGGGTCACGAGATCTAATCGGAATGTAGATGACTGTATGCGTAAGTATCCATGTTAAGCAGATTGTTTGGTTTACGTGAAAGTGGGGGATTTAATTTGTCGATGGCTGTTTTATATTTTTGTGTGCTTATTTTAATCATCTACCCAAAATAGACAATGCGGTGTTTGTATCCCATTTTAACATTTATACTTACCAATATAAAGAGAACACCAGATGAAAATGTTCATAACAACTAACACATAACTTGTGAGGTTTCGTGTGTTACTAGTAGGTCGGAACTGTTTACTCAGTTCATCCGGGGCAAAATCATCAAGTTGCATCAGGTCTCCTGGGACTCTTTAATAATAAATTCCATTCAAGGAATTTAAATATTAATATTACTACTTGCTTTTAGTAGTACATTGTTTTCTTACTACTGAAAAAATCTCTGGAGGTACAATTTTAATTGAGACTCATTCAGGCCATTCATTAAACTAGAATTTGAATCTTAATTAATTATAGTACTTGGATGTGTGCAGGCTCATTTGGCGCACATATTTGTGACAAATTCAAAAACACTGGAAGAGTTTTGAGAAAAAAGCTGGTTCATTATTTTTAATTTTACCGTACTGATTTTTATATTGCGATAATAGGTTATATATTGCCTCTTTGCTCCAATTATGCTTGTGTCATTTACTATGCCGCAAATAATATCTTCAAACGAACCAATTTTGGCATAAACAATGCTGCACGCCTTGCAGCACTACTGCAACCACTAATATTTAAATTATAAAACTATGCTACGAATGAGGCCTTTGTCTGACTTCTTTCAATTAAAGTATAATAGAATCGTCTCAAGGTCTTTCTTCCCTGGAGCGCCAAGACGAATGAAGTCGGTTTCATTTTCTTCAGGAATATGCTCATGGCTGGTTTGTTCAATATTGTGTTCACTGGTTGCTGCTATCTCGTGGCTCACACAAACTAGGTCTGCGTCCACTCTTCCGATATTTTTGCGGCGCAGAAGGTCGGGGTCTGACTTGCTTCTCTTGATGAGTATACAAAATGCTATTCTAACTCCGACAGAATTGTTGCTGAATTGCTTTAAGTTTCTGCCAGATTGATTATGTTGTTGGGACTACCACTGTAGTCGTTCTGGTTCCACTCGCTAATAAGGCATTACAATCAAAGATATGACCCGGTGACTCATAGCCTTTAATTTTTGTCTTCTGGTAGAGTTTCAAGTACTTTTGATCTCAAGAACTGCCTTCTCAGGCTTCTCAAGGCTGGTAGTTACACTTACGACATCTCTACTATCCGTGTTGTTAAAGTGCGGGTATATCGAAACCTGATTCCTTCAACGGTCGATATCATATTTAAATGGTTTATCAGGTTGGGCGCTTGCTAACAAAGCTAATACTAATGTATCTGAATTTGAATTTAGTAGTGCTCATAAATCTATATTAATTTTTGATTTGGAGACTCAAAGCTCCTCTTCAAACATGCATTTCTGTGTATATATTGTGTCTCGGCAATTACAAAGCAGATTCTGCAACTTCTTTGGAGGTTGTTATCTTTTGTGAGCCTTGGTCAATCGAAGCTCTAAAAATTAAATGTTTTCCATTCATCCTCACTTTTATTTGGCATGTGCTAAGAGCACCACCAGCGATTTGTTTTCCTCTATTCTTGAGTTCTAGGGAGACTGATCGATCCTCCTTTAAATTCGTCAAATGTAACAATGTGTGATGACTTTTACTACACGTTTTGCACTCTTTGGATTTTATATTTCATGTTTGATTTATATTTCAAACATAATGAAGACTTTTACTGCTGTTCAGTAAAGTAGGCATTTGATGGCCTTTGTGGCTGATTTCAGAAATTAGCCTAATTTGCTCACGCTAATACGCTCAGGCGTATAAACGATGACGCTTCGAAGCTATTCTAGCTAGATTCCGTTATTCTTAGATGTTGGATCAATCTATCAGCTTCGCTCTTTATGAGTGGTTTATAAACGGGACAACTTCTCCACGTTCGGCAACTGTATCATATTTTTAAATAGGCCATGAAACGTAGGTCATTCGTTTAGCTTACCAAAGTATATTGTGATATTAATCTCTGTCAACGTTGTTATTACATTCCATGTGAATCTCAGAATTTCACTCTGAAGAACCATATAATAATCCTCAATATCTTGTGGGAACAGGAGATCAGTTTTTTTATTAAACTCCTCCAGGCAATTATTTCCTGATTTAATATGTATTTTACTGCAACTAAATTATCTTTTGCGTCGCATTTAATTTCACTAAACACGATTTATATTAATATGAAGCAGTTTGATTTTATTGTTTATTCATATCTTGTACATTCGCTTTTCATAAAGTACGAAGCAGTTTAAGAAAAAGATTCGATCAGAGAATCATATTAAATAAAAACTTCAGGATAGAACTGCATTTCCCATACAATCGTATGGTATTATTACATTCTTATAAATTATTTTATTTCCCTCTGGAAATAAGTATAGGTTTCATAGGTACACTTTCCATACAGCAAATAGATCAATAAAATTAGACTGAATGGTAAAATATACACACATTATAATAGACTAGCCAAGAATAGTACTCACTTTAAAAATAATCTTCATAAAGTCAAAAATTGCTTTCAAGTCAACTGTGGCCGAAAGTTTGATTTGATTGACATTATAATAGACTAGCCAAGAATAGTACTCATTTTAAAAATAATCTTTATAAAGTCAAAAATTGCTTTCAAGTCAACTGTGGCCGAAAGTTTGATTCATATCTGGGCACATATGAAACCGAGAATAGTGGCTTTTTATTGAAAGTTATTATTTGAAATCGCAGCAATGGTCCGGAATTAGGTACAGTTGATTTTGAACAATGAGAGACATATTTTATTCTCTTTTAGTTTCTTTTATTTTAACAGATCAAAATATTTGAGAAATATTATTATATATTTGTATGCTTGTTTTTAATATATATTAAAAATGAATAAAGTAAACGAAAAGTATTTCTTTTTCTTCTCTAGGGTCACGAGATCTAATCGGAATGTAGATGACTGTATGCGTAAGTATCCATGTTAAGCAGATTGTTTGGTTTACGTGAAAGTGGGGGATTTAATTTGTCGATGGCTGTTTTATATTTTTGTGTGCTTATTTTAATCATCTACCCAAAATAGACAATGCGGTGTTTGTATCCCATTTTAACATTTATACTTACCAATATAAAGAGAACACCAGATGAAAATGTTCATAACAACTAACACATAACTTGTGAGGTTTCGTGTGTTACTAGTAGGTCGGAACTGTTTACTCAGTTCATCCGGGGCAAAATCATCAAGTTGCATCAGGTCTCCTGGGACTCTTTAATAATAAATTCCATTCAAGGAATTTAAATATTAATATTACTACTTGCTTTTAGTAGTACATTGTTTTCTTACTACTGAAAAAATCTCTGAAGGTACAATTTTAATTGAGACTCATTCAGGCCATTCATTAAACTAGAATTTGAATCTTAATTAATTATAGTACTTGGATGTGTGCAGGCTCATTTGGCGCACATATTTGTGACAAATTCAAAAACACTGGAAGAGTTTTGAGAAAAAAGCTGGTTCATTATTTTTAATTTTACCGTACTGATTTTTATATTGCGATAATAGGTTATATATTGCCTCTTTGCTCCAATTATGCTTGTGTCATTTACTATGCCGCAAATAATATCTTCAAACGAACCAATTTTGGCATAAACAATGCTGCACGCCTTGCAGCACTACTGCAACCACTAATATTTAAATTATAAAGCTATGCTACGAATGAGGCCTTTGTCTGACTTCTTTCAATTAAAGTATAATAGAATCGTCTCAAGGTCTTTCTTCCCTGGAGCGCCAAGACGAATGAAGTCGGTTTCATTTTCTTCAGGAATATGCTCATGGCTGGTTTGTTCAATATTGTGTTCACTGGTTGCTGCTATCTCGTGGCTCACACAAACTAGGTCTGCGTCCACTCTTCCGATATTTTTGCGGCGCAGAAGGTCGGGGTCTGACTTGCTTCTCTTGATGAGTATACAAAATGCTATTCTAACTCCGACAGAATTGTTGCTGAATTGCTTTAAGTTTCTGCCAGATTGATTATGTTGTTGGGACTACCACTGTAGTCGTTCTGGTTCCACTCGCTAATAAGGCATTACAATCAAAGATATGACCCGGTGACTCCTAGCCTTTAATTTTTGTCTTCTGGTAGAGTTTCAAGTACTTTTGATCTCAAGAACTGCCTTCTCAGGCTTCTCAAGGCTGGTAGTTACACTTACGACATCTCTACTATCCGTGTTGTTAAAGTGCGAGTATATCGAAACCTGATTCCTTCAACGGTCGATATCATATTTAAATGGTTTATCAGGTTGGGCGCTTGCTAACAAAGCTAATACTAATGTATCTGAATTTGAATTTAGTAGTGCTCATAAATCTATATTAATTTTTGATTTGGAGACTCAAAGCTCCTCTTCAAACATGCATTTCTGTGTATATATTGTGTCTCGGCAATTACAAAGCAGATTCTGCAACTTCTTTGGAGGTTGTTATCTTTTGTGAGCCTTGGTCAATCGAAGCTCTAAAAATTAAATGTTTTCCATTCATCCTCACTTTTATTTGGCATGTGCTAAGAGCACCACCAGCGATTTGTTTTCCTCCATTCTTGAGTTCTAGGGAGACTGATCGATCCTCCTTTAAATTCGTCAAATGTAACAATGTGTGATGACTTTTACTACACGTTTTGCACTCTTTGGATTTTATATTTCATGTTTGATTGATATTTCAAACATAATGAAGACTTTTACTGCTGTTCAGTAAAGTAGGCATTTGATGGCCTTTGTGGCTGATTTCAGAAATTAGCCTAATTTGCTCACGCTAATACGCTCAGGCGTATAAACGATGACGCTTCGAAGCTATTCTCGAAGCTAGATTCCGTTATTCTTAGATGTTGGATCAATCTATCAGCTTCGCTCTTTATGAGTGGTTTATAAACGGGACAACTTCTCCACGTTCGGCAACTGTATCATATTTTTAAATAGGCCATGAAACGTAGGTCATTCGTTTAGCTTACCAAAGTATATTGTGATATTAATCTCTGTCAACGTTGTTATTACATTCCATGTGAATCTCAGAATTTCACTCTGAAGAACCATATAATAATCCTCAATATCTTGTGGGAACAGGAGATCAGTTTTTTTATTAAACTCCTCCAGGCAATTATTTCCTGATTTAATATGTATTTTACTGCAACTAAATTATCTTTTGCGTCGCATTTAATTTCACAAAACACGATTTATGTTAATATGAAGCAGTTTGATTTTATTGTTTATTCATATCTTGTACATTCGCTTTTCATAAAGTACGAAGCAGTTTAAGAAAAAGATTCGATCAGAGAATCATATTAAATAAAAACTTCAGGATAGAACTGCATTTCCCATACAATCGTATGGTATTATTACATTCTTATAAATTATTTTATATCCCTCTGGAAATAAGTATAGGTTTCATAGGTATACTTTCCATACAGCAAATAGATCAATAAAATTAGACTGAATGGTAAAATATACACACATTATAATAGACTAGCCAAGAATAGTACTCACTTTAAAAATAATCTTCATAAAGTCAAAAATTGCTTTCAAGTCAACTGTGGCCGAAAGTTTGATTTGATTGACATTATAATAGACTAGCCAAGAATAGTACTCATTTTAAAAATAATCTTTATAAAGTCAAAAATTGCTTTCAAGTCAACTGTGGCCGAAAGTTTGATTCATATCTGGGCACATATGAAACCGAGAATGGTGGCTTTTTATTGAAAGTTATTGTTTGAAATCGCAGCAATGGTCCGGAATTAGGTACATGTAGTTGATTTTGAACAATGAGAGACATATTTTATTCTCTTTTAGTTTCTTTTATTTTAACAGATCAAAATATTTGAGAAATATTATTATATATTTATATGCTTGTTTTTAATATATATTAAAAATGAATAAAGTAAACGAAAAGTATTTCCTTTTCTTACAAACTCTAGGGTCACGAGATCTAATCGGAATGTAGATGACTGTATGCGTAAGTATCCATGTTAAGCAGATTGTTTGGTTTACGTGAAAGTGGGGGATTTAATTTGTCGATGGCTGTTTTATATTTTTGTGTGCTTATTTTAATCATTTACCCAAAATAGACAATGCGGTGTTTGTATCCCAATTTAACATTTATACTTACCAATATAAAGAGAACACCAGATGAAAATGTTCATAACAACTAACACATAACTTGTGAGGTTTCGTGTGTTACTAGTAGGTCGGAACTGTTTACTCAGTTCATCCGGGGCAAAATCATCAAGTTGCATCAGGTCTCCTGGGACTCTTTAATAATAAATTCCATTCAAGGAATTTAAATATTAATATTACTACTTGCTTTTAGTAGTACATTGTTTTCTTACTACTGAAAAAAATCTCTGTAGGTACAATTTTAATTGAGACTCATTCAGGCCATTCATTAAACTAGAATTTGAATCTTAATTAATTATAGTACTTGGATGTGTGCAGGCTCATTTGGCGCACATATTTGTGACAAATTCAAAAACACTGGAAGAGTTTTGAGAAAAAAGCTGGTTCATTATTTTTAATTTTACCGTACTGATTTTTATATTGCGATAATAGGTTATATATTGCCTCTTTGCTCCAATTATGCTTGTGTCATTTACTATGCCGCAAATAATATCTTCAAACGAACCAATTTTGGCATAAACAATGCTGCACGCCTTGCAGCACTACTGCAGCCACTATTATTTAAATTATAAAGCTATGCTACGAATGAGGCTACGAATTGTCTGACTTCTTTCCATTAAAGTATAATAGAAACGTCTCAAGGTCTTTCTTCCCTGGAGCGCCAAGACGAATGAAGTCGGTTTCATTTTCTTCAGGAATATGCTCATGGCTGGTTTGTTCAATATTGTGTTCACTGGTTTTTTTTATTAAACTCCTCCAGACAATTATTTCCTGATTTAATATGTATTTTACTGCAACTAAATTATCTTTTGCGTCGCATTTAATTTCACTAAACACGATTTATGTTAATATGAAGCAGTTTGATTTTATTGTTTATTCATATCTTGTACATTCGCTTTTCATAAAGTACGAAGCAGTTTAAGAAAAAGATTCGATCAGAGAATCATATTAAATAAAAACTTCAGGATAGAACTGCATTTCCCATACAATCGTATGGTATTATTACATTCTTATAAATTATTTTATTTCCCTCTGGAAATAAGTATAGGTTTCATAGGTACACTTTCCATACAGCAAATAGATCAATAAAATTAGACTGAATGGTAAAATATACACACATTATAATAGACTAGCCAAGAATAGTACTCACTTTAAAAATAATCTTCATAAAGTCAAAAATTGCTTTCAAGTCAACTGTGGCCGAAAGTTTGATTTGATTGACATTATAATAGACTAGCCAAGAATAGTACTCATTTTAAAAATAATCTTTATAAAGTCAAAAATTGCTTTCAAGTCAACTGTGGCCGAAAGTTTGATTCATATCTGGGCACATATGAAACCGAGAATGGTGGCTTTTTATTGAAAGTTATTATTTGAAATCGCAGCAATGGTCCGGAATTAGGTACATGCAGTTGATTTTGAACAATGAGAGACATATTTTATTCTCTTTTAGTTTCTTTTATTTTAACAGATCAAAATATTTGAGAAATATTATTATATATTTGTATGCTTGTTTTTAATATATATTAAAAATGAATAAAGTAAACGAAAAGTATTTCCTTTTCTTACAAACTCTAGGGTCACGAGATCTAATCGGAATGTAGATGACTGTATGCGTAAGTATCCATGTTAAGCAGATTGTTTGGTTTACGTGAAAGTGGGGGATTTAATTTGTCGATGGATGTTTTATATTTTTGTGTGCTTATTTTAATCATCTACCCAAAATAGACAATGCGGTGTTTGTATCCCAATTTAACATTTATACTTACCAATATAAAGAGAACACCAGATGAAAATGTTCATAACAACTAACACATAACTTGTGAGGTTTCGTGTGTTACTAGTAGGTCGGAACTGTTTACTCAGTTCATCCGGGGCAAAATCATCAAGTTGCATCAGGTCTCCTGGGACTCTTTAATAATAAATTCCATTCAAGGAATTTAAATATTAATATTACTACTTGCTTTTAGTAGTACATTGTTTTCTTACTACTGAAAAAAATCTCTGTAGGTACAATTTTAATTGAGACTCATTCAGGCCATTCATTAAACTAGAATTTGAATCTTAATTAATTATAGTACTTGGATGTGTGCAGGCTCATTTGGCGCACATATTTGTGACAAATTCAAAAACACTGGAAGAGTTTTGAGAAAAAAGCTGGTTCATTATTTTTAATTTTACCGTACTGATTTTTATATTGCGATAATAGGTTATATATTGCCTCTTTGCTCCAATTATGCTTGTGTCATTTACTATGCCGCAAATAATATCTTCAAACGAACCAATTTTGGCATAAACAATGCTGCACGCCTTGCAGCACTACTGCAGCCACTATTATTTAAATTATAAAGCTATGCTACGAATGAGGCTACGAATTGTCTGACTTCTTTCCATTAAAGTATAATAGAATCGTCTCAAGGTCTTTCTTCCCTGGAGCGCCAAGACGAATGAAGTCGGTTTCATTTTCTTCAGGAATATGCTCATGGCTGGTTTGTTCAATATTGTGTTCACTGGTTTTTTTTATTAAACTCCTCCAGACAATTATTTCCTGATTTAATATGTATTTTACTGCAACTAAATTATCTTTTGCGTCGCATTTAATTTCACTAAACACGATTTATGTTAATATGAAGCAGTTTGATTTTATTGTTTATTCATATCTTGTACATTCGCTTTTCATAAAGTACGAAGCAGTTTAAGAAAAAGATTCGATCAGAGAATCATATTAAATAAAAACTTCAGGATAGAACTGCATTTCCCATACAATCGTATGGTATTATTACATTCTTATAAATTATTTTATTTCCCTCTGGAAATAAGTATAGGTTTCATAGGTACACTTTCCATACAGCAAATAGATCAATAAAATTAGACTGAATGGTAAAATATACACACATTATAATAGACTAGCCAAGAATAGTACTCACTTTAAAAATAATCTTCATAAAGTCAAAAATTGCTTTCAAGTCAACTGTGGCCGAAAGTTTGATTTGATTGACATTATAATAGACTAGCCAAGAATAGTACTCATTTTAAAAATAATCTTTATAAAGTCAAAAATTGCTTTCAAGTCAACTGTGGCCGAAAGTTTGATTCATATCTGGGCACATATGAAACCGAGAATGGTGGCTTTTTATTGAAAGTTATTATTTGAAATCGCAGCAATGGTCCGGAATTAGGTACATGCAGTTGATTTTGAACAATGAGAGACATATTTTATTCTCTTTTAGTTTCTTTTATTTTAACAGATCAAAATATTTGAGAAATATTATTATATATTTGTATGCTTGTTTTTAATATATATTAAAAATGAATAAAGTAAACGAAAAGTATTTCCTTTTCTTACAAACTCTAGGGTCACGAGATCTAATCGGAATGTAGATGACTGTATGCGTAAGTATCCATGTTAAGCAGATTGTTTGGTTTACGTGAAAGTGGGGGATTTAATTTGTCGATGGATGTTTTATATTTTTGTGTGCTTATTTTAATCATCTACCCAAAATAGACAATGCGGTGTTTGTATCCCAATTTAACATTTATACTTACCAATATAAAGAGAACACCAGATGAAAATGTTCATAACAACTAACACATAACTTGTGAGGTTTCGTGTGTTACTAGTAGGTCGGAACTGTTTACTCAGTTCATCCGGGGCAAAATCATCAAGTTGCATCAGGTCTCCTGGGACTCTTTAATAATAAATTCCATTCAAGGAATTTAAATATTAATATTACTACTTGCTTTTAGTAGTACATTGTTTTCTTACTACTGAAAAAAATCTCTGTAGGTACAATTTTAATTGAGACTCATTCAGGCCATTCATTAAACTAGAATTTGAATCTTAATTAATTATAGTACTTGGATGTGTGCAGGCTCATTTGGCGCACATATTTGTGACAAATTCAAAAACACTGGAAGAGTTTTGAGAAAAAAGCTGGTTCATTATTTTTAATTTTACCGTACTGATTTTTATATTGCGATAATAGGTTATATATTGCCTCTTTGCTCCAATTATGCTTGTGTCATTTACTATGCAGCAAATAATATCTTCAAACGAACCAATTTTGGCATAAACAATGCTGCACGCCTTGCAGCACTACTGCAGCCACTATTATTTAAATTATAAAGCTATGCTACGAATGAGGCTACGAATTGTCTGACTTCTTTCCATTAAAGTATAATAGAATCGTCTCAAGGTCTTTCTTCCCTGGAGCGCCAAGACGAATGAAGTCGGTTTCATTTTCTTCAGGAATATGCTCATGGCTGGTTTGTTCAATATTGTGTTCACTGGTTTTTTTTATTAAACTCCTCCAGACAATTATTTCCTGATTTAATATGTATTTTACTGCAACTAAATTATCTTTTGCGTCGCATTTAATTTGACTAAACACGATTCATGTTAATATGAAGCAGTTTGATTTTATTGTTTATTCTTGTACATTCGCTTTTCATAAAGTACGAAGCAGTTTAAGAAAAAGATTCGATCAGAGAATCATATTAAATAAAAACTTCAAGATAGAACTGCATTTCCCATACAATCGTATGGTATTATTACATTCTTATAAATTATTTTATTTCCCTCTGGAAATAAGTATAGGTTTCATAGGTACACTTTCCATACAGCAAATAGATCAATAAAATTAGACTGAATGGTAAAATATACACACATTATAATAGACTAGCCAAGAATAGTACTCACTTTAAAAATAATCTTCATAAAGTCAAAAATTGCTTTCAAGTCAACTGTGGCCGAAAGTTTGATTTGATTGACATTATAATAGACTAGCCAAGAATAGTACTCATTTTAAAAATAATCTTTATAAAGTCAAAAATTGCTTTCAAGTCAACTGTGGCCGAAAGTTTGATTCATATCTGGGCACATATGAAACCGAGAATGGTGGCTTTTTATTGAAAGTTATTGTTTGAAATCGCAGCAATGGTCCGGAATTAGGTACATGCAGTTGATTTTGAACAATGAGAGACATATTTTATTCTCTTTTAGTTTCTTTTATTTTAACAGATCAAAATATTTGAGAAATATTATTATATATTTGTATGCTTGTTTTTAATATATATTAAAAATGAATAAAGTAAACGAAAAGTATTTCCTTTTCTTACAAACTCTAGGGTCACGAGATCTAATCGGAATGTAGATGACTGTATGCGTAAGTATCCATGTTAAGCAGATTGTTTGGTTTACGTGAAAGTGGGGGATTTAATTTGTCGATGGATGTTTTATATTTTTGTGTGCTTATTTTAATCATCTACCCAAAATAGACAATGCGGTGTTTGTATCCCAATTTAACATTTATACTTACCAATATAAAGAGAACACCAGATGAAAATGTTCATAACAACTAACACATAACTTGTGAGGTTTCGTGTGTTACTAGTAGGTCGGAACTGTTTACTCAGTTCATCCGGGGCAAAAGCATCAAGTTGCATCAGGTCTCCTGGGACTCTTTAATAATAAATTCCATTCAAGGAATTTAAATATTAATATTACTACTTGCTTTTAGTAGTACATTGTTTTCTTACTACTGAAAAAAATCTCTGTAGGTACAATTTTAATTGAGACTCATTCAGGCCATTCATTAAACTAGAATTTGAATCTTAATTGATTATAGTACTTGGATGTGTGCAGGCTCATTTGGCGCACATATTTGTGACAAATTCAAAAACACTGGAAGAGTTTTGAGAAAAAAGCTGGTTCATTATTTTTAATTTTACCGTACTGATTTTTATATTGCGATAATAGGTTATATATTGCCTCTTTGCTCCAATTATGCTTGTGTCATTTACTATGCAGCAAATAATATCTTCAAACGAACCAATTTTGGCATAAACAATGCTGCACGCCTTGCAGCACTACTGCAGCCACTATTATTTAAATTATAAAGCTATGCTACGAATGAGGCTACGAATTGTCTGACTTCTTTCCATTAAAGTATAATAGAATCGTCTCAAGGTCTTTCTTCCCTGGAGCGCCAAGACGAATGAAGTCGGTTTCATTTTCTTCAGGAATATGCTCATGGCTGGTTTGTTCAATATTGTGTTCACTGGTTGCTGCTATCTCGTGGCTCACACAAACTAGGTCTGCGTCCACTCTTCCGATATTTTTGCGGTGCAGAATGTCGGGGTCTGACTTGCTTCTCTTGATGAGTATACATTTTTGTCTTCTGGTAGAGTTTCAAGTACTTTTGATCTCAAGAACTGCCTTCTCAGGCTTCTCAAGGCTGGTGTTACTCTTACGACATCTCTACTATCCGTGTTGTTAAAGTGCGGGTATATCGAAACCTGATTCCTTCAACGGTCGATATCATATTTAAATGGTTTATCAGGTTAGGCGCTTGCTAACAAAGCTAATACTAATGTATCTGAATTTGAATTTAGTAGTGCTCATAAATCTATATTAATTTTTGATTTGGAGACTCAAAGCTCCTCTTCAAACATGCATTTCTGTGTATATATTGTGTCTCGGCAATTACAAAGCAGATTCTGCAACTTCTTTGGAGGTTGTTATCTTTTGTGAGCCTTGGTCAATCGAAGCTCTAAAAATTAAATGTTTTCCATTCATCCTCACTTTTATTTGGCATGTGCTAAGAGCACCACCAGCGATTTGTTTTCCTCTATTCTTGAGTTCTAGGGAGACTGATCGATCCTCCTTTAAATTCGTCAAATGTAACAATGTGTGATGACTTTTACTACACGTTTTGCACTCTTTGGATTTTATATTTCATGTTTGATTGATATTTCAAACATAATGAAGACTTTTACTGCTGTTCAGTAAAGTAGGCATTTGATGGCCTTTGTGGCTGATTTCAGAAATTAGCCTAATTTGCTCACGCTAATACGCTCAGGCTTATAAACGATGACGCTTCGAAGCTATTCTAGCTAGATTCCGTTATTCTTAGATGTTGCATCAATCTATCAGCTTCGCTCTTTATGAGTGGTTTATAAACGGGACAACTTCTCCACGTTCGGCAACTGTATCATATTTTTAAATAGGCCATGAAACGTATAGGTTTCATAGGTACACTTTCCATACAGCAAATAGATCAATAAAATTAGACTGAATGGTAAAATATACACACATTATAATAGACTAGCCAAGAATAGTACTCACTTTAAAAATAATCTTCATAAAGTCAAAAATTGCTTTCAAGTCAACTATGGCCGAAAGTTTGATTCATATCTGGGCACATATGAAACCGAGAATGGTGGCTTTTTATTGAAAGTTATTGTTTGAAATCGCTGAAATGGTCCGGAATTAGGTACATACAGTTGATTTAGAACAATGAGAGACATATTTTATTCTCTTTTAGTTTCTTTTATTTTAACAGATCAAAATATTTGGGAAATATTATTATTATGCATGTTTGTATGCATGTTTTTATTATATATTTAAAATGAATAAAGTGAACGAAAAATATTTCATTTTCTTACAAACTCTAGGATCACAAGATCTAATCGGAATGTAGATGACTGTATGCATAAGTATCCATGTGAAGCAGATTGTTTGGTTTACGTGAAAGTGGGGCGTTAAGTTGTTGATGGCTGTTTTTTATTTTTTTAATTGAGACTCATTCAGGCCATTTATTAAACTAGAATTTGAATCTTAATTGATTATAGTACTTGGATGTGTTTGTTATTTATCTTGTTGTTGTTAACCCATTTGGGGTAGCAAAATGGTCGGTAATACTTTGGAGGCGACGAATTAAAATTTACTGAATGTACATATACAGAGTGAACAATTAGATTCAGAGACGTTTGGTTCGCTGACGCTTCGGTATTTATGACCACGCTCTATTTAAGTATCTTCGTTGCTGTTATTGGTGACATTCGGCATGTCCTTTAATACGTTTCTCCAAAAATGCTGCGAATGTTGATTTGACGCTCATCACAATCCAAGGGCCGTCATATTTCGGTAGTATTGTTTCTCAACCAATATTCGCAACATATAGTGCCACTACCTTTTCCTCAGGTTGTCATCAGAAAACGCCTTCATATTTCTGCGCTCAGTATCTCAATGGTCAGAAGTGATCGATTTCATTGTTGATGGTTTCTGGAGTCCCATTTTAATGACCGGCGAGAAATCGAGGATCGAATAGATAACAGTTAATAGCACGAAATCCCATTCCAATTTTAACTTGTCGATTATGGGAAACAATAGCACTGATAGTCATATTGAGCTTTCGTTGCTGCCATCATCTCAGTTCAGTAAAGTAGGCATTTGATGGCCTTTGTGGCTGATTTCAGAAATTAGCCTAATTTGCTCACGCTAATACGCTCAGGCTTATAAACGATGACGCTTCGAAGCTATTCTAGCTAGATTCCGTTATTCTTAGATGTTGGATCAATCTATCAGCTTCGCTCTTTATGAGTGGTTTATAAACGGGACAACTTCTCCACGTTCGGCAACTGTATCATATTTTTAAATAGGCCATGAAACGTAGGTCATTCGTTTAGCTTACCAAAGGATTTTGTGATATTAATCTCTGTCAACGTTGTTATTACATTCCATGTGAATCTCAGAATTTCACTCTGAAGAACCATATAATAATCCTCAATATCTTGTGGGAACAGGAGATCAGTTTTTTTATTAAACTCCTACAGGCAATTATTTCCTGATTTAATATGTATTTTACTGCAACTAAATTATCTTTTGCGTCGCATTTAATTTCACTAAACACGATTTATGTTAATATGAAGCAGTTTGATTTTATTGTTTATTCATATCTTGTACATTCGCTTTTCATAAAGTACGAAGCAGTTTAAGAAAAAGATTCGATCAGAGAATCATATTAAATAAAAACTTCAGGATAGAACTGCATTTCCCATACAATCGTATGGTATTATTACATTCTTATAAATTATTTTATTTCCCTCTGGAAATAAGTATAGGTTTCATAGGTACACTTTCCATACAGCAAATAGATCAATAAAATTAGACTGAATGGTAAAATATACACACATTATAATAGACTATCCAAGAATAGTACTCACTTTAAAAATAATCTTCATAAAGTCAAAAATTGCTTTCAAGTCAACTGTGACCGAAAGTTTGATTTGATTGACATTATAATAGACTAGCCAAGAATAGTACTCATTTTAAAAATAATCTTTATAAAGTCAAAAATTGCTTTCAAGTCAACTGTGGCCGAAAGTTTGATTCATATCTGGGCACATATGAAACCGAGAATGGTGGCTTTTTATTGAAAGTTATTGTTTGAAATCGCAGCAATGGTCCGGAATTAGATACATGCAGTTGATTTTGAATAATGAGAGACATATTTTATTCTCTTTTAGTTTCTTTTATTTTAACAGATCAAAATATTTGAGAAATATTATTATATATTTGTATGCTTGTTTTTAATATATATTAAAAATGAATAAAGTAAACGAAAAGTATTTCCTTTTCTTACAAACTCTAGGGTCACGAGATCTAATCGGAATGTAGATGACTGTATGCGTAAGTATCCATGTGAAGCAGATTGTTTGGTTTACGTGAAAGTGGGGCGTTAAGTTGTTGATGGCTGTTTTTTATTTTTTTAATTGAGCCTCATTCAGGCCATTCATTAAACTAGAATTTGAATCTTAATTGATTATAGTACTTGGATGTGTTTGTTATTTATCTTGTTGTTGTTAACCCCTTTGGGGTAGCAAAATGGTCGGTAATACTTTGAAAGCGACGAATTAAAATTTACTGAATGTACATATACAGAGTGAACAATTAGATTCAGAGACGTTTGGTTCGCTGACGCTTCGGTATTTATGACCACGCTCTATTTAAGTATCTTCGTTGCTGTTATTGGTGACATTCGGCATGTCCTTTAATACGTTTCTCCAAAAATGCTGCGAATGTTGATTTGACGCTCATCACAATCCAAGGGCCGTCATATTTCGGTAGTATTGTTTCTCAACCAATATTCGCAACATATAGTGCCACTACCTTTTCCTCAGGTTGTCATCAGAAAACGCTTTCGTATTTCTGCGCTCAGTAACTCAATGGTCAGAAGTGATCGATTTCATTGTTGATGGTTTCTGGAGTCCCATTTTAATGACCGGCGAGAAATTGAGGATCGAATAGATAACAGTTAATAGCACGAAATCCCAATCCAATTTTAACTTGTCGATTATGGGAAACAATAGCACTGATAGTCATATTGAGCTTTCGTTGCTGCCATCACCTCAGTTATACCCGTACTAGCACCTACAGAGTGTTCAATTCGGAATGCTATATATACAACCGGAAATCCAGAGTAAATCTGATATATCCGGCTGGCTCATTTGGCGCACATATTTGTGACAAATTCAAAAACACTGGAAGTTTGAGAGTTTTGAGAAAAAAGCTGGTTCATTATTTTTAATATTACCGTACTGATTTTTATATCGCGATAATAGGTTATATATTGCCCCTTTGCTCCAATTATGCTTGTGTCATTTACTATGCCGCAAATAATATCTTCAAACGAACCAATTTTGGCATAAACAATGCTGCACGCCTTGCAGCACTACTGCAGCCACTATTATTTAAATTATAAAGCTATGCTACGAATGAGGCCTTTGTCTGACTTCTTTCAATTAAAGTATAATAGAATCGTCTCAAGGTCTTTCTTCCCTGGAGCGCCAAGACGAATGAAGTCGGTTTCATTTTCTTCAGGAATATGCTCATGGCTGGTTTGTTCAATATTGTGTTCACTGGTTTTTTTTATTAAACTCCTCCAGACAATTATTTCCTGATTTAATATGTATTTTACTGCAACTAAATTATCTTTTGCGTCGCATTTAATTTGACTAAACACGATTCATGTTAATATGAAGCAGTTTGATTTTATTGTTTATTCTTGTACATTCGCTTTTCATAAAGTACGAAGCAGTTTAAGAAAAAGATTCGATCAGAGAATCATATTAAATAAAAACTTCAGGATAGAACTGCATTTCCCATACAATCGTATGGTATTATTACATTCTTATAAATTATTTTATTTCCCTCTGGAAATAAGTATAGGTTTCATAGGTACACTTTCCATACAGCAAATAGATCAATAAAATTAGACTGAATGGTAAAATATACACACATTATAATAGACTAGCCAAGAATAGTACTCACTTTAAAAATAATCTTCATAAAGTCAAAAATTGCTTTCAAGTCAACTGTGGCCGAAAGTTTGATTTGATTGACATTATAATAGACTAGCCAAGAATAGTACTCACTTTAAAAATAATCTTCATAAAGTCAAAAATTGCTATCCAGTCAACTATGGCCGAAAGTTTGATTCATATCTGGGCACATATGAAACCGAGAATGGTGGCTTTTTATTGAAAGTTATTGTTTGAAATCGCTGAAATGGTCCGGAATTAGGTACATACAGTTGATTTAGAACAATGAGAGACATATTTTATTCTCTTTTAGTTTCTTTTATTTTAACAGATCAAAATATTTGAGAAATATCAATATAATATATTTGTATGCATGTTTTTATTATATATTTAAAATTAATAAAGTGAACGAAAAATATTTCCTTTTCTTACAAACTCTAGGATCACAAGATCTAATCGGAATGTAGATGACTGTATGCATAAGTATCCATGTGAAGCAGATTGTTTGGTTTACGTGAAAGTGGGGCGTTAAGTTGTTGATGGCTTTTTTTTATTTTTTTAATTGAGACTCATTCAGGCCATTCATTAAACTAGAATTTGAATCTTAATTGATTATAGTACTTGGATGTGTTTGTTATTTATCTTGTTGTTGTTAACCCCTTTGGGGTAGCAAAATGGTCGGTAATACTTTGAAAGCGACGAATTAAAATTTACTGAATGTACATATACAGAGTGAACATTTAGATTCAGAGACGTTTGGTTCGCTGACGCTTCGGTATTTATGACCACGCTCTATTTAAGTATCTTCGTTGCTGTTATTGGTGACATTCGGCATGTCCTTTAATACGTTTCTCCAAAAATGCTGCGAATGTTGATTTGACGCTCATCACAATCCAAGGGCCGTCATATTTCGGTAGTATTGTTTCTCAACCAATATTCGCAACATATAGTGCCACTACCTTTTCCTCAGGTTGTCATCAGAAAACGCTTTCGTATTTCTGCGCTCAGTAACTCAATGGTCAGAAGTGATCGATTTCATTGTTGATGGTTTCTGGAGTCCCATTTTAATGACCGGCGAGAAATCGAGGATCGAATAGATAACAGTTAATAGCACGAAATCCCATTCCAATTTTAACTTATCGATTATGGGAAACAATAGCACTGATAGTCATATTGAGCTTTCGTTGCTGCCATCATCTTAGTTATACCCGTACTAGCACCTACAGAGTGTTCAATTCGGAATGCTATATATACAACCGGAAATCCAGAGTAAATCTGATATATCCGGCTGGCTCATTTGGCGCACATATTTGTGACAAATTCAAAAACACTGGAAGTTTGAGAGTTTTGAGAAAAAAGCTGGTTCATTATTTTTAATTTTACCGTACTGATTTTTATATCGCGATAATAGGTTATATATTGCCTCTTTGCTCCAATTATGCTTGTGTCATTTACTATGCCGCAAATAATATCTTCAAACGAACCAATTTGGCATAAACAATGCTGCACGCCTTGCAGCTATGCTACGAATGAGGCTACGAATTGTCTGACTTCTTTCCATTAAAGTATAATAGAATCGTCTCAAGGTCTTTCTTCCCTGGAGCGCCAAGACGAATGAAGTCGGTTTCATTTTCTTCAGGAATATGCTCATGGCTGGTTTGTTCAATATTGTGTTCACTGGTTTTTTTTATTAAACTCCTCCAGACAATTATTTCCTGATTTAATATGTATTTTACTGCAACTAAATTATCTTTTGCGTCGCATTTAATTTGACTAAACACGATTCATGTTAATATGAAGCAGTTTGATTTTATTGTTTATTCTTGTACATTCGCTTTTCATAAAGTACGAAGCAGTTTAAGAAAAAGATTCGATCAGAGAATCATATTAAATAAAAACTTCAGGATAGAACTGCATTTCCCATACAATCGTATGGTATTATTACATTCTTATAAATTATTTTATTTCCCTCTGGAAATAAGTATAGGTTTCATAGGTACACTTTCCATACAGCAAATAGATCAATAAAATTAGACTGAATGGTAAAATATACACACATTATAATAGACTAGCCAAGAATAGTACTCACTTTAAAAATAATCTTCATAAAGTCAAAAATTGCTTTCAAGTCAACTGTGGCCGAAAGTTTGATTTGATTGACATTATAATAGACTAGCCAAGAATAGTACTCACTTTAAAAATAATCTTCATAAAGTCAAAAATTGCTATCCAGTCAACTATGGCCGAAAGTTTGATTCATATCTGGGCACATATGAAACCGAGAATGGTGGCTTTTTATTGAAAGTTATTGTTTGAAATCGCTGAAATGGTCCGGAATTAGGTACATACAGTTGATTTAGAACAATGAGAGACATATTTTATTCTCTTTTAGTTTCTTTTATTTTAACAGATCAAAATATTTGAGAAATATCAATATAATATATTTGTATGCATGTTTTTATTATATATTTAAAATTAATAAAGTGAACGAAAAATATTTCCTTTTCTTACAAACTCTAGGATCACAAGATCTAATCGGAATGTAGATGACTGTATGCATAAGTATCCATGTGAAGCAGATTGTTTGGTTTACGTGAAAGTGGGGCGTTAAGTTGTTGATGGCTGTTTTTTATTTTTTTAATTGAGACACATTCAGGCCATTCATTAAACTAGAATTTGAATCTTAATTGATTATAGTACTTGGATGTGTTTGTTATTTATCTTGTTGTTGTTAACCCCTTTGGGGTAGCAAAATGGTCGGTAATACTTTGAAAGCGACGAATTAAAATTTACTGAATGTACATATACAGAGTGAACATTTAGATTCAGAGACGGTTGGTTCGCTGACGCTTCGGTATTTATGACCACGCTCTATTTAAGTATCTTCGTTGCTGTTATTGGTGACATTCGGCATGTCCTTTAATACGTTTCTCCAAAAATGCTGCGAATGTTGATTTGACGCTCATCACAATCCAAGGGCCGTCATATTTCGGTAGTATTGTTTCTCAACCAATATTCGCAACATATAGTGCCACTACCTTTTCCTCAGGTTGTCATCAGAAAACGCTTTCGTATTTCTGCGCTCAGTAACTCAATGGTCAGAAGTGATCGATTTCATTGTTGATGGTTTCTGGAGTCCCATTTTAATGACCGGCGAGAAATCGAGGATCGAATAGATAACAGTTAATAGCACGAAATCCCATTCCAATTTTAACTTGTCGATTATGGGAAACAATAGCACTGATAGTCATATTGAGCTTTCGTTGCTGCCATCGTCTTAGTTATACCCGTACTAGCACCTACAGAGTGTTCAATTCGGAATGCTATATATACAACCGGAAATCCAGAGTAAATCTGATATATCCGGCTGGCTCATTTGGCGCACATATTTGTGACAAATTCAAAAACACTGGAAGTTTGAGAGTTTTGAGAAAAAAGCTGGTTCATTATTTTTAATATTACCGTACTGATTTTTATATCACGATAATAGGTTATATATTGCCTCTTTGCTCCAATTATGCTTGTGTCATTTACTATGCCGCAAATAATATCTTCAAACGAACCAATTTTGGCATAAACAATGCTGCACGCCTTGCAGCACTACTGCAGCCACTATTATTTAAATTATAAAGCTATGCTACGAATGAGGCTACGAATTGTCTGACTTCTTTCCATTAAAGTATAATAGAATCGTCTCAAGGTCTTTCTTCCCTGGAGCGCCAAGACGAATGAAGTCGGTTTCATTTTCTTCAGGAATATGCTCATGGCTGGTTTGTTCAATATTGTGTTCACTGGTTTTTTTTTATTAAACTCCTCCAGACAATTATTTCCTGATTTAATATGTATTTTACTGCAACTAAATTATCTTTTGCGTCGCATTTAATTTCACTAAACACGATTTATGTTAATATGAAGCAGTTTAATTTTATTGTTTATTCATATCTTGTACATTCGCTTTTCATAAAGTACGAAGCAGTTTAAGAAAAAGATTCGATCAGAGAATCATATTAAATAAAAACTTCAGGATAGAACTGCATTTCCCATACAATCGTATGGTATTATTACATTCTTATAAATTATTTTATTTCCCTCTGGAAATAAGTATAGGTTTCATAGGTACACTTTCCATACAGCAAATAGATCAATAAAATTAGACTGAATGGTAAAATATACACACATTATAATAGACTAGCCAAGAATAGTACTCACTTTAAAAATAATCTTCATAAAGTCAAAAATTGCTTTCAAGTCAACTATGGCCGAAAGTTTGATTCATATCTGGGCACATATGAAACCGAGAATGGTGGCTTTTTATTGAAAGTTATTGTTTGAAATCGCTGAAATGGTCCGGAATTAGGTACATACAGTTGATTTAGAACAATGAGAGACATATTTTATTCTCTTTTAGTTTCTTTTATTTTAACAGATCAAAATATTTGAGAAATATCAATATAATATATTTGTATGCATGTTTTTATTATATATTTAAAATTAATAAAGTGAACGAAAAATATTTCATTTTCTTACAAACTCTAAGGTCACAAGATCTAATCGGAATGTAGATGACTGTATGCATAAGTATCCATGTGAAGCAGATTGTTTAGTTTACGTGAAAGTGGGGCGTTAAGTTGTTGATGGCTGTTTTTTATTTTTTTAATTGAGACACATTCAGGCCATTCATTAAACTAGAATTTGAATCTTAATTGATTATAGTACTTGGATGTGTTTGTTATTTATCTTGTTGTTGTTAACCCCTTTGGGGTAGCAAAATGGTCGGTAATACTTTGAAAGCGACGAATTAAAATTTACTGAATGTACATATACAGAGTGAACATTTAGATTCAGAGACGGTTGGTTCGCTGACGCTTCGGTATTTATGACCACGCTCTATTTAAGTATCTTCGTTGCTGTTATTGGTGACATTCGGCATGTCCTTTAATACGTTTCTCCAAAAATGCTGCGAATGTTGATTTGACGCTCATCACAATCCAAGGGCCGTCATATTTCGGTAGTATTGTTTCTCAACCAATATTCGCAACATATAGTGCCACTACCTTTTCCTCAGGTTGTCATCAGAAAACGCTTTCGTATTTCTGCGCTCAGTAACTCAATGGTCAGAAGTGATCGATTTCATTGTTGATGGTTTCTGGAGTCCCATTTTAATGACCGGCGAGAAATCGAGGATCGAATAGATAACAGTTAATAGCACGAAATCCCATTCCAATTTTAACTTGTCGATTATGGGAAACAATAGCACTGATAGTCATATTGAGCTTTCGTTGCTGCCATCGTCTTAGTTATACCCGTACTAGCACCTACAGAGTGTTCAATTCGGAATGCTATATATACAACCGGAAATCCAGAGTAAATCTGATATATCCGGCTGGCTCATTTGGCGCACATATTTGTGACAAATTCAAAAACACTGGAAGTTTGAGAGTTTTGAGAAAAAAGCTGGTTCATTATTTTTAATATTACCGTACTGATTTTTATATCACGATAATAGGTTATATATTGCCTCTTTGCTCCAATTATGCTTGTGTCATTTACTATGCCGCAAATAATATCTTCAAACGAACCAATTTTGGCATAAACAATGCTGCACGCCTTGCAGCACTACTGCAGCCACTATTATTTAAATTATAAAGCTATTCTACGAATGAGGCTACGAATTGTCTGACTTCTTTCCATTAAAGTATAATAGAATCGTCTCAAGGTCTTTCTTCCCTGGAGCGCCAAGACGAATGAAGTCGGTTTCATTTTCTTCAGGAATATGCTCATGGCTGGTTTGTTCAATATTGTGTTCACTGGTTTTTTTTTATTAAACTCCTCCAGACAATTATTTCCTGATTTAATATGTATTTTACTGCAACTAAATTATCTTTTGCGTCGCATTTAATTTCACTAAACACGATTTATGTTAATATGAAGCAGTTTAATTTTATTGTTTATTCATATCTTGTACATTCGCTTTTCATAAAGTACGAAGCAGTTTAAGAAAAAGATTCGATCAGAGAATCATATTAAATAAAAACTTCAGGATAGAACTGCATTTCCCATACAATCGTATGGTATTATTACATTCTTATAAATTATTTTATTTCCCTCTGGAAATAAGTATAGGTTTCATAGGTACACTTTCCATACAGCAAATAGATCAATAAAATTAGACTGAATGGTAAAATATACACACATTATAATAGACTAGCCAAGAATAGTACTCACTTTAAAAATAATCTTCATAAAGTCAAAAATTGCTTTCAAGTCAACTATGGCCGAAAGTTTGATTCATATCTGGGCACATATGAAACCGAGAATGGTGGCTTTTTATTGAAAGTTATTGTTTGAAATCGCTGAAATGGTCCGGAATTAGGTACATACAGTTGATTTAGAACAATGAGAGACATATTTTATTCTCTTTTAGTTTCTTTTATTTTAACAGATCAAAATATTTGAGAAATATCAATATAATACATTTGTATGCATGTTTTTATTATATATTTAAAATTAATAAAGTGAACGAAAAATATTTCATTTTCTTACAAACTCTAGGGTCACAAGATCTAATCGGAATGTAGATGACTGTATGCATAAGTATCCATGTGAAGCAGATTGTTTAGTTTACGTGAAAGTGGGGCGTTAAGTTGTTGATGGCTGTTTTTTATTTTTTTAATTGAGACACATTCAGGCCATTCATTAAACTAGAATTTGAATCTTAATTGATTATAGTACTTGGATGTGTTTGTTATTTATCTTGTTGTTGTTAACCCCTTTGGGGTAGCAAAATGGTCGGTAATACTTTGAAAGCGACGAATTAAAATTTACTGAATGTACATATACAGAGTGAACATTTAGATTCAGAGACGGTTGGTTCGCTGACGCTTCGGTATTTATGACCACGCTCTATTTAAGTATCTTCGTTGCTGTTATTGGTGACATTCGGCATGTCCTTTAATACGTTTCTCCAAAAATGCTGCGAATGTTGATTTGACGCTCATCACAATCCAAGGGCCGTCATATTTCGGTAGTATTGTTTCTCAACCAATATTCGCAACATATAGTGCCACTACCTTTTCCTCAGGTTGTCATCAGAAAACGCTTTCGTATTTCTGCGCTCAGTAACTCAATGGTCAGAAGTGATCGATTTCATTGTTGATGGTTTCTGGAGTCCCATTTTAATGACCGGCGAGAAATCGAGGATCGAATAGATAACAGTTAATAGCACGAAATCCCATTCCAATTTTAACTTGTCGATTATGGGAAACAATAGCACTGATAGTCATATTGAGCTTTCGTTGCTGCCATCATCTCAGTTATACCCGTACTAGCACCTACAGAGTGTTAAATTCGGAATGCTATATATATAACCGGAAATCCAGAGTAAATCTGATATATCCGGCTGGCTCATTTGGCGCACATATTTGTGACAAATTCAAAAACACTGGAAGTTTGAGAGTTTTGAGAAAAAAGCTAGTTCATTATTTTTAATTTTACCGTACTGATTTTTATATCGCGATAATAGGTTATATATTGCCTCTTTGCTCCAATTATGCTTGTGTCATTTACTATGCCGCAAATAATATCTTCAAACGAACCAATTTTGGCATAAACAATGCTGCACGCCTTGCAGCACTACTGCAGCCACTATTATTTAAATTATAAAGCTATGCTACGAATGAGGCTACGAATTGTCTGACTTCTTTCCATTAAAGTATAATAGAATCGTCTCAAGGTCTTTCTTCCCTGGAGCGCCAAGACGAATGAAGTCGGTTTCATTTTCTTCAGGAATATGCTCATGGCTGGTTTGTTCAATATTGTGTTCACTGGTTTTTTTTTATTAAACTCCTCCAGACAATTATTTCCTGATTTAATATGTATTTTACTGCAACTAAATTATCTTTTGCGTCGCATTTAATTTGACTAAACACGATTTACGTTAATATGAAGCAGTTTGATTTTATTGTTTATTCTTGTACATTCGCTTTTCATAAAGTACGAAGCAGTTTAAGAAAAAGATTCGATCAGAGAATCATATTAAATAAAAACTTCAGGATAGAACTGCATTTCCCATACAATCGTATGGTATTATTACATTCTTATAAATTATTTTATTTCCCTCTGGAAATAAGTATAGGTTTCATAGGTACACTTTCCATACAGCAAATAGATCAATAAAATTAGACTGAATGGTAAAATATACACACATTATAATAGACTAGCCAAGAATAGTACTCACTTTAAAAATAATCTTCATATAGTCAAAAATTGCTTTCAAGTCAACTGTGGCCGAAAGTTTGATTTGATTGACATTATAATAGACTAGCCAAGAATAGTACTCATTTTAAAAATAATCTTTATAAAGTCAAAAATTGCTTTCAAGTCAACTGTGGCCGAAAGTTTGATTCATATCTGGGCACATATGAAACCGAGAATGGTGGTTTTTTATTGAAAGTTATTGTTTGAAATCGCAGCAATGGTCCGGAATTAGGTACATGCAGTTGATTTTGAACAATGAGAGACATATTTTATTCTCTTTTAGTTTCTTTTATTTTAACAGATCAAAATATTTGAGAAATATTATTATATATTTGTATGCTTGTTTTTAATATATATTAAAAATGAATAAAGTAAACGAAAAGTATTTCCTTTTCTTACAAACTCTAGGGTCACGAGATCTAATCGGAATGTAGATGACTGTATGCGTAAGTATCCATTTTAAGCAGATTGTTTGGTTTACGTGAAAGTGGGGGATTTAATTTGTCGATGGCTGTTTTATATTTTTGTGTGCTTATTTTAATCATCTACCCAAAATAGACAATGCGGTGTTTGTATCCCAATTTAACATTTATACTTACCAATATAAAGAGAACACCAGATGAAAATGTTCATAACAACTAACACATAACTTGTGAGGTTTCGTGTGTTACTAGTAGGTCGGAGCTGTTTACTCAGTTCATCCGGGGCAAAATCATCAAGTTGCATCAGGTCTCCTGGGACTTAATAATAAATTCCATTCAAGGAATTTAAATATTAATATTACTACTTGCTTTTAGTAGTACATTGTTTTCTTACTACTGAAAGAAATCTATGTAGGTACAATTTTAATTGAGACTCATTCAGGCCATTCATTAAACTAGAATTTGAATCTTAATTGATTATAATACTTGGATGTGTTTGTTATTTATCTTGTTGTTGTTAACCCCTTTGGGGTAGCAAAATGGTCGGTAATACTTTGGAGGCGACGAATTAAAATTTACTGAATGTACATATACAGAGTGAACAATTAGATTCAGAGACGTTTGGTTCGCTGACGCTTCGGTATTTATGAACACGCTCTATTTAAGTATCTTCGTTGCTGTTATTGGTGACATTCGGCATGTCCTTTAATACGTTTCTCCAAAAATGCTGCGAATGTTGATTTGACGCTCATCACAATCCAAGGGCCGTCATATTTCGGTAGTATTGTAACATATAGTGCCACTACCTTTTCCTCAGGTTGTCATCAGAAAACGCTTTCGTATTTCTGCGCTCAGTAACTCAATGGTCAGAAGTGATCGATTTCATTGTTGATGGTTTCTGGAGTCCCATTTTAATGACCGGCGAGAAATCGAGGATCGAATAGATAACAGTTAATAGCACGAAATCCCATTCCAATTTTAACTTGTCGATTATGGGAAACAATAGCACTGATAGTCATATTGAGCTTTCGTTGCTGCCATCATCTCAGTTATACCCGTACTAGCACCTACAGAGTGTTAAATTCGGAATGCTATATATACAACCGGAAATCCAGAGTAAATCTGATATATCCGGCTGGCTCATTTGGCGCACATATTTGTGACAAATTCAAAAACACTGGAAGTTTGAGAGTTTTGAGAAAAAAGCTAGTACATTATTTTTAATTTTACCGTACTGATTTTTATATCGCGATAATAGGTTATATATTGCCTCTTTGCTCCAATTATGCTTGTGTCATTTACTATGCCGCAAATAATATCTTCAAACGAACCAATTTTGGCATAAACAATGCTGCACGCCTTGCAGCACTACTGCAGCCACTATTATTTAAATTATAAAGCTATGCTACGAATGAGGCTACGAATTGTCTGACTTCTTTCCATTAAAGTATAATAGAATCGTCTCAAGGTCTTTCTTCCCTGGAGCGCCAAGACGAATGAAGTCGGTTTCATTTTCTTCAGGAATATGCTCATGGCTGGTTTGTTCAATATTGTGTTCACTGGTTGCTGCTATCTCGTGGCTCACACAAACTAGGTCCACTCTTCCGATATTTTTGCGGCGCAGAAGGTCGGGGTCTGATTTGCTTCTCTTGATGAGTATACAAAATGCTATTCTAACTGCGACAGAATTGTTGCTGAATTGCTTTAAGTTTCTGCCAGATTGATTATGTTGATGGGACTACCACTGTAGTCGTTCTGGTTCCACTCGCTAATAAGGCAGTACAGACAAAGATATGACCCGGTGACTCCTCGCCTTTAATTTTTGTCTTCTGGTTGAGTTTCAAGTACTTTTGATCTGAAGAACTGCCTTCTCAGGCTTCTCAAGGCTGGTAGTTACTCTTACGACATCTCTACTATCCGTGTTGTTAAAGTGCGGGTATATCGAAACCTGATTCCTTCAACGGTCAATATCATATTTAAGTGGTTTATCAGTTTGGGCGCTTGCTAACAAAGCTAGTACTAATGTATCTGAATTTGAATTTAATAGTGCTCATAAATCTATAATAATTTTTAATTTGGAGACTCCAAGCTCCTCTTCAAACATGCGTTTCTGTGTATATTTTGTGTCTCGGCAATTACAAAGCAGATTCTGCAACTTCTTTGGAGGTTGTTATCTTTTGTGAGCCTAGGTCAATCGAAGCTCTAAAAATTAAATGTTCTCCATTAATCCTCACTTTTATTTGGCATGTGCTAAGAGCACCACCAGCGATTTGTTTTCCTCTATTCTTGAGTTCTAGGGTGACTGATCGATCCTCCTTTAAATTCGTCAAATGTAACAATGTGTGATGACTTTTACTACACGTTTTGCACTCTTTGGATTTTATATTTCATGTTTGATTGATATTTCAAACATAATGAAGACTTTTACTGCTGTTCAGTAAAGTAGGCATTTGATGGCCTTTGTGGCTGATTTCAGAAATTAGCCTAATTTGCTCACGCTAATACGCTCAGGCGTATAAACGATGACGCTTCGAAGCTATTCTAGCTAGATTCCGTTATTCTTAGATGTTGGATCAATCTATCAGCTTCGCTCTTTATGAGTGGTTTATAAACGGGACAACTTCTCCACGTTCGGCAACTGTATCATATTTTTAAATAGGCCATGAAACGTAGGTCATTCGTTTAGCTTACCAAAAGATTTTGTGATATTAATCTCTGTCAACGTTGTTATTACATTCCATGTGAATCTCAGAATTTCACTCTGAAGAACCATATAATAATCCTCAATATCTTGTGGGAACAGGAGATCAATTTTTTTATTAAACTCCTCCAGGCAATTTTTTCCTGATTTAATATGTATTTTACTGCAACTAAATTATCTTTTGCGTCGCATTTAATTTCACTAAACACGATTTATGTTAATATGAAGCAGTTTGATTTTATTGTTTATTCATATCTTGTACATTCGCTTTTCATAAAGTACGAAGCAGTTTAAGAAAAAGATTCGATCAGAGAATCATATTAAATAAAAACTTCAGAATAGAACTGCATTTCCCATACAATCGTATGGTATTATTACATTCTTATAAATTATTTTATTTCCCTCTGGAAATAAGTATAGGTTTCATAGGTACACTTTCCATACAGCAAATAGATCAATAAAATTAGACTGAATGGTAAAATATACACACATTATAATAGACTAGCCAAGAATAGTACTCACTTTAAAAATAATCTTCATATAGTCAAAAATTGCTTTCAAGTCAACTGTGGCCGAAAGTTTGATTTGATTGACATTATAATAGACTAGCCAAGAATAGTACTCATTTTAAAAATAATCTTTATAAAGTCAAAAATTGCTTTCAAGTCAACTGTGGCCGAAAGTTTGATTCATATCTGGGCACATATGAAACCGAGAATGGTGGCTTTTTATTGAAAGTTATTATTTGAAATCGCAGCAATGGTCCGGATTAGGTACATGCAGTTGATTTTGAACAATGAGAGACATATTTTATTCTCTTTTAGTTTCTTTTATTTTAACAGATCAAAATATTTGAGAAATATTATTATATATTTGTATGCTTGTTTTTAATATATATTAAAAATGAATAAAGTAAACGAAAAGTATTTCCTTTTCTTACAAACTCTAGGGTCACGAGATCTAATCGGAATGTAGATGACTGTATGCGTAAGTATCCATGTTAAGCAGATTGTTTGGTTTACGTGAAAGTGGGGCGTTAATTTGTTGATGGCTGTTTTTTATTTTTTTAATTGAGACTCATTCAGGCCATTCATTAAACTAGAATTTGAATCTTAATTGATTATAGTACTTGGATGTGTTTGTTATTTATCTTGTTGTTGTTAACCCCTTTGGGGTAGCAAAATGGTCGGTAATACTTTGAAAGCGACGAATTAAAATTTACTGATTGTACATATACAGAGTGAACATTTAGATTCAGAGACGTTTGGTTCGCTGACGCTTCGGTATTTAGTACCACAGTAGCGTGAACACTGGTAGACACAAAACTAAAAGTGAATATATGTAACTTTAATTCTTTTATCGGAACAAAAAAAGAATTAAAGTTAGGAAAACAGAATAAGACTACACTCAGTGAAAAATTGTAACCAACTTTCGGGTTCCACTACTGAACCCTCGCACAATTCCAACTGGAATTCCTTCACCGGTTTATTCAAACTAGGCTCGGTTGTGGGATGCTATACACAAGAGGAACAAGTCTACTACTACAAAAGCTAATTTTGTGCAAAATATAAATAGTCGACGAAATACAACAATTCACGAAAATACTTTCCAACGACAGTCCAGACTCCAACGCTGCAACTTCTTTTTCACTAAAGTTCACTAACTTTGTTCTATAATCACTTCCTCGCGACTTCGAGGTGTATTCTCACTGAATGTTCGAACAAAACTCAACTGCCTTTCTGACGCGAAGCACTGAAGGCACTTGCGTTCCACTCGAATCCGGTCTTGGGAGCCATCTTTTATACTGGATATGGGTGGTTTTTGGCCAAATCCTTCTTGGAATCTGGGGTTTTAATATGCACCTATTTAAGAAAATCCCTCTAGATTGTTCTTAAATGGCTTCTAACCTGGTGGGAATAAAATCCCCGGACCAACCCGATGACCAATATTTTGGCGCCACATATCCATGTATGAGAGATCGCGGCCTAAGTGTGGTACCATCTCAGTGGACCCACTTTTCGCTGTGAGACTAAACCCCGGTTCCAATCTACTACAAATTGTAGTCCTGTCACGTCAGTTTCTTGTCTCGTCGTATACTCCGCGGTGGTGCCCATTCTGGATTGTCGAAGGGGAACAGGAGACAGAAAACGACAAATATTGAGACGCGACAACCCCACCTCCACCTCCGCGAAATTTAATTCATTTTAATTAAATTTCCAAAATACAATTTGGAGTGGGGACAGGCTCAAATAAATCAAGTTCGCTTTTAATGCACTCCATTTTTAATATTTTTATTAATTTTATATTATGATGAGAATATATCCTTGGGTACAGATTTGACTAACAAATTTTCTAATCATATCGACACATTTATTTTCGGAAGAAGTTTTAGAATGAGGATATCTTTTATATAAATCGTTTCAGTGGGATCAATGAATGCAAATATTTTTCATATGGAAGGACATTCAAGCAACGTAAATTTGAATTGCAAATGCATCTGGGTTTAATAATATCAGTATAAATTAGAATAATTTCGATTAATGGAGGTTTGTAGGAGTTTTTTTTTTTACAAATATATCCTTAGAATTAGAAACTAATGAATACATGAAAGTTTCTGTTCATCCAATTCCCAATTCGGTGAAATTTGAGTTGGTATATTCACAATTATTTACAATTCCAACTGAATCATCCGCTATATTCTGGTTTTCTTTATTTTTCAACTGTACCACTAATTTTAAATATACGCTATATAGGCCTCTATAAGTTTCTCCATTTCCTAAACATACAAACTCAGTCGTTCCAGCATTATCTAATGATGCTACAGGGTTATACGCCACTTCTTCTGTTCGCAAAATACAATTTGGAGTGGGGACAGGCTCAAATAAATCAAGTTCACTTTTAATGCACTCCATTTTTAAATATTTTTATTAATTTTATATTATGATATGAATCAATCCTTGGGTACTTATGGGTACTAATGGGTACTTGGGTACTCTTTTTGACACATTTATTTTAGAAAGAAGTTTTAGAATGAGGATATCTTTTATAGAAATCGTCTCAGTGGGATCAATGAATGCAAATATTTTTCATATGGAAGAACTTTCAAGCAACGTAAATTTGAAGCATAAATGCATCTGGGTATAATAATATCAATATAAATTAAAATAATTTCGGTTGATGGAGATTTGAAGGATTTTTTTACAAATATATCCTTAGAATTAGAAACTAATGTATTCAAAAAGTTTCTGTTAATCCAATTCCCAATTCTCTGAAATTTGAGTTGGTATATTCACATTTATATACAATTCCTACTGAATCATCCCCTATATTCTTTATTTTTCAATTATACTACTAATTTTAAATATACACTAGATAGGTCTCTATAAGTTTCTCCATTTCCTAGACATACTAACTCAGTCGTTCCAGCATTATCGAATGATGCTACAGGGTTATACGCAGGGTTATTCTTCTGTTCGCAAAATACAATTTGGAGTGGGGACAGGCTCAAATAAATCAAGTTCGCTTTTAATGCACTCCATTTTTTAATATATTTATTAATTTTATATTATGATGAGAATATATCCTTGGGAACAGATTTGACTAACAAATTTTCTAATCATATTGAAACATTTATTTTAGAAAGAAGTTTTAGAATGAGGATATCTTTTATAGAAATCGTCTCAGTGGGATCAATGAGGGCAAATATTTTTCATATGGAAGGACTTTCAAGCAACGTAAATTTGAATCACAAATGCATCTGGGTTTAATAATATCAGTATAAATTAAAATAATTTCGGTTGATGGCGGTTTGAAGGAGTTTTTTTACAAATAGATCCTTAGAATTAGAAACTAATGAATTCATGAAAGTTTCTGTTCATCCAATTCCCAATTCTCTGAAATTTGAGTTGGTATATTCACAATTATTTACAATTCCAACTGAATCATCCGCTATACTCTGGCATTCTTTATTTTTCAACTATACTACTAATTTTAAATATACACTAGATAGGTCTCTATAAGTTTCTCCATTTCCTAGACATACAAACTCAGTCGTTCCAGCATTATCTATTGATGCTATAGGGTTATACGCCACTTCTTCTGTTCGCAAAATACAATTTGGAGTGGGGACAGGCTCAAATAAATCAAGTTCACTTTTAATGCACTCCATTTTTTAATATTTTTATTAATTTTATATAAGAAGTTTTAGAATGAGGATATCTTTTATATAAATCGTCTCAGTGGGATCAATGAATGCAAGTATTTTTCATATCGAACGACTTTCAAGCAACGTAAATTAAGATCACAAATGTATCTGGGTTTAATAATATCAGTATAAATTAAAATAATTTCGGTTGATGGCGGTTTGAAGGAGTTTTTTTACAAATAGATCCTTAGAATTAGAAACTAATGTATTCAAAAAGTTTCTGTTCATCCAATTCCCAATTCTCTGAAATTTGAGTTGGTATATTCACATTTATATACAATTCCTACTGAATCATCCCCTATACTCTGGTATTCTTTATTTTTCAACTATACTACTAATTTTAAATATACACTAGATAGGTCTCTATAAGTTTCTCCATTTTCTAGACATACAAACTCAGTCGTTCCAGCATTATCTAATTATGCTATAGGGTTATACGCCACTTCTTCTGTTCGCAAAATACAATTTGGAGTGGGAACAGGCTCAAATAAATCAAGTTCGCTTTTAATGCACTCCATTTTTTAATATTTTTATTAATTTTATATTATGATGAGAATATATCCTTGGGTACTTATGGGTACTTGGGTACTCTTATTGACACATTTATTTTTGAAAGAAGTTTTAGAATGAGGATATCTTTTATATAAATCGTCTCAGTGGGATCAATGAATGCAAATATTTTTCATATCGAACGACTTTCAAGCAACGTAAATTAAGATCACAAATGTATCTGGGTTTAATAATATCAGTATAAATTAAAATAATTTCGGTTGATGGCGGTTTGAAGGAGTTTTTTTACAAATAGATCCTTAGAATTAGAAACTAATGTATTCAAAAAGTTTCTGTTCATCCAATTCCCAATTCTCTGAAATTTGAGTTGGTATATTCACATTTATATACAATTCCTACTGAATCATCCCCTATACTCTGGTATTCTTTATTTTTCAAGTATACTACTAATTTTAAATATACACTAGATAGGTCTCTATAAGTTTCTGCATTTCCTAGACATACAAACTCTGTCGTTCCAGCATTATCCAATGATGCTACAGAGTTATACGCCACTTCTTCTGTTCGCAAAATACAATTTGGAGTGGGGACAGGCTCAAATAAACCAATTTCGCTTTTAATGCACTCCATTTTTGAATATATTTATTAATTTTATATTATAACGAGAATATATCCTTGGGAACAGATTTGACTAACAAATTTTCTAATCATATTGAAACATTTATTTTAGAAAGAAGTTTTAGAATGAGGATATCTTTTATAGAAATCGTCTCAGTGGGACCAATGAGGGCAAATATTTTTCATATGGAAGGACTTTCAAGCAACGTAAATTTGAATCACAAATGCATCTGGGTTTAATAATATCAGTATAAATTAAAATAATTTCGGTTGATGGCGGTTTGAAGGAGTTTTTTTACAAATAGATCCTTAGAATTAGAAACTAATGAATTCATGACAGTTTTTGTTCATCCAATTCACAATTCTGTGAAATTTGAGTTGGTATATTCACAATTATTTACAATTCCAACTGAATCATCCGCTATACTCTGGCATTCTTTATTTTTCAACTATACTACTAATTTTAAATATACACTAGATAGGTCTCTATAAGTTTCTCCATTTCCTAGACATACAAACTCAGTCGTTCCAGCATTATCTATTGATGCTATAGGGTTATACGCCACTTCTTCTGTTCGCAAAATACAATTTGGAGTGGGGACAGGCTCAAATAAATCAAGTTCACTTTTAATGCACTCCATTTTTTAATATTTTTATTAATTTTATATAAGAAGTTTTAGAATGAGGATATCTTTTATATAAATCGTCTCAGTGGGATCAATGAATGCAAATATTTTTCATATCGAACGACTTTCAAGCAACGTAAATTAAGATCACAAATGTATCTGGGTTTAATAATATCAGTATAAATTAAAATAATTTCGGTTGATGGCGGTTTGAAGGAGTTTTTTTACAAATAGATCCTTAGAATTAGAAACTAATGTATTCAAAAAGTTTCTGTTCATCCAATTCCCAATTCTCTGAAATTTGAGTTGGTATATTCACATTTATATACAATTCCTACTGAATCATCCCCTATACTCTGGTATTCTTTATTTTTCAACTATACTACTAATTTTAAATATACACTAGATAGGTCTCTATAAGTTTCTCCATTTTCTAGACATACAAACTCAGTCGTTCCAGCATTATCTAATGATGCTATAGGGTTATACGCCACTTCTTCTGTTCGCAAAATACAATTTGGAGTGGGAACAGGCTCAAATAAATCAAGTTCGCTTTTAATGCACTCCATTTTTTAATATATTTATTAATTTTATATTATGATGTGAATATATCCTTGGGAACAGATTTGACTAACAAATTTTCTAATCGTATTGAAACATTTATTTTAGAAAGAAGTTTTAGAATGACGATATCTTTTATAGAAATCGTCTCAGTGGGATCAATGAAGGCAAATATTTTTCATATGGAAGGACTTTATCAGTATAATTTAAAAAAATTTCGGTTGATGGCGGTTTGAAGGAGTTTTTTTACAAATAGATCCTTAGAATTAGAAACTAATGTATTCAAAAAGTTTCTGTTCATCCAATTCCCAATTCTCTGAAATTTGAGTTGGTATATTCATTTTTATTTACAATTCCAACTGAATCGTCCGCTATATTCTGGTATTCCTTATTTTTCAACTATACTACTAATTTTAAATATACGCTAGATAGGTCTCTATAAGTTTCTCCATTTCCTAGACATACAAACTCTGTCGTTCCAGCATTATCTATTGATACTATAGGGTTATACGCCACTTCTTCTGTTCGCAAAATACAATTTGGAGTGGGGAGAGGCTCAAATAAATCAAGTTCACTTTTAATGCACTCTATTTTTTAATATTTTTATTAATTTTATATAAGAAGTTTTAGAATGAGGATATCTTTTATATAAATTGTCTCAGTGGGATCAATGAATGCAAATATTTTTCATATCGAACGACTTTCAAGCAACGTAAATTTGAATCACAAATGTATCTGGGTTTAATAATATCAGTATAAATTAAAATAATTTCGGTTGATGGCGGTTTGAAGGAGTTTTTTTACAAATAGATCCTTAGAATTAGAAACTAATGTATTCAAAAAGTTTCTGTTCATCCAATTCCCAATTCTCTGAAATTTGAGTTGGTATATTCACATTTATATACAATTCCTACTGAATCATCCCCTATACTCTGGTATTCTTTATTTTTCAACTATACTACTAATTTCAAATATACACTAGATAGGTCTTTATAAGTTTCTCCATTTTCTAGACATACTAACTCAGTCGTTCCAGCATTATCTAATGATGCTATAGGGTTATACGCCACTTCTTCTGTTCGCAAAATACAATTTGGAGTGGGAACAGGCTCAAATAAGTCAAGTTCGCTTTTAATGCACTCCATTTTTTAATATTTTTATTAATTTTATATTATGATGAGAATATATCCTTGGGTACTTATGGGTACTTGGGTACTCTTATTGACACATTTATTTTTGAAAGAAGTTTTAGAATGAGGATATCTTTTATATAAATCGTCTCAGTGGGATCAATGAATGCAAATATTTTTCATATCGAACGACTTTCAAGCAACGTAAATTAAGATCACAAATGTATCTGGGTTTAATAATATCAGTATAAATTAAAATAATTTCGGTTGATGGCGGTTTGAAGGAGTTTTTTTACAAATAGATCCTTAGAATGAGAAACTAATGTATTCAAAAAGTTTCTGTTCATCCAATTCCCAATTCTCTGAAATTTGAGTTGGTATATTCATTTTTATTTACAATTCCAACTGAATCATCCGCTATATTCTGGTATTCCTTATTTTTCAACTATACTACTAATTTTAAATATACGCTAGATAGGTCTCTATAAGTTTCTCCATTTCCTAGACATACAAACTCTGTCGTTCCAGCATTATCCAATGATGCTACAGAGTTATACGCCACTTCTTCTGTTCGCAAAATACAATTTGGAGTGGGGACAGGCTCAAATAAATCAAGTTCGCTTTTAATGCACTCCATTTTTGAATATATTTATTAATTTTATATTATGATGAGAATATATCCTTGGGAACAGATTTGACTAACAAATTTTCTAATCATATTGAAACATTTATTTTAGAAAGAAGTTTTAGAATGAGGATATCTTTTATAGAAATCGTCTCAGTGGGATCAATGAAGGCAAATATTTTTCATATGGAAGGACTTTCAAGCAACGTAAATTTGAATCATTAATAATAATATCATTAATAATATCAGTATAAATTAAAATAATTTCGGTTGATGGCGGTTTGAAGGAGTTTTTTTACAAATAGATCCTTAGAATTAGAAACTAATGAATTCATGAAAGTTTCTGTTCATCCAATTCCCAATTCTCTGATATTCTTTATTTTTCAACTATACTACTAATTTTAAATATACACTAGATAGGTCTCTATAAGTTTCTCCATTTCCTAGACATACAAACTCAGTCGTTCCAGCATTATCTATGGATGCTATAGGGTTATACGCCACTTCTTCTGTTCGCAAAATACAATTTGGAGTGGGGACAGGCTCAAATAAATCAAGTTCACTTTTAATGCACTCCATTTTTTAATATTTTTATTAATTTTATATAAGAAGTTTTAGAATGACGATATCTTTTATAGAAATCGTCTCAGTGGGATCAATGAAGGCAAATATTTTTCATATGGAAGGACTTTATCAGTATAATTTAAAAAAATTTCGGTTGATGGCGGTTTGAAGGAGTTTTTTTACAAATAGATCCTTAGAATTAGAAACTAATGTATTCAAAAAGTTTCTGTTCATCCAATTCCCAATTCTCTGAAATTTGAGTTGGTATATTCACATTTATATACAATTCCTACTGAATCATCCCCTATACTCTGGTATTCTTTATTTTTCAACTATACTACTAATTTCAAATATACACTAGATAGGTCTTTATAAGTTTCTCCATTTTCTAGACATACAAACTCAGTCGTTCCAGCATTATCTAATGATGCTATAGGGTTATACGCCACTTCTTCTGTTCGCAAAATACAATTTGGAGTGGGAACAGGCTCAAATAAGTCAAGTTCGCTTTTAATGCACTCCATTTTTTAATATTTTTATTAATTTTATATTATGATGAGAATATATCCTTGGGTACTTATGGGTACTTGGGTACTCTTATTGAAACATTTATTTTAGAAAGAAGTTTTAGAATGACGATATCTTTTATAGAAATCGTCTCAGTGGGATCAATGAAGGCAAATATTTTTCATATGGAAGGACTTTATCAGTATAATTTAAAAAAATTTCGGTTGATGGCGGTTTGAAGGAGTTTTTTTACAAATAGATCCTTAGAATTAGAAACTAATGTATTCAAAAAGTTTCTGTTCATCCAATTCCCAATTCTCTGAAATTTGAGTTGGTATATTCATTTTTATTTACAATTCCAACTGAATCGTCCGCTATATTCTGGTATTCCTTATTTTTCAACTATACTACTAATTTTAAATATACGCTAGATAGGTCTCTATAAGTTTCTCCATTTCCTAGACATACAAACTCTGTCGTTCCAGCATTATCTATTGATACTATAGGGTTATACGCCACTTCTTCTGTTCGCAAAATACAATTTGGAGTGGGGAGAGGCTCAAATAAATCAAGTTCACTTTTAATGCACTCTATTTTTTAATATTTTTATTAATTTTATATAAGAAGTTTTAGAATGAGGATATCTTTTATATAAATTGTCTCAGTGGGATCAATGAATGCAAATATTTTTCATATCGAACGACTTTCAAGCAACGTAAATTTGAATCACAAATGTATCTGGGTTTAATAATATCAGTATAAATTAAAATAATTTCGGTTGATGGCGGTTTGAAGGAGTTTTTTTACAAATAGATCCTTAGAATTAGAAACTAATGTATTCAAAAAGTTTCTGTTCATCCAATTCCCAATTCTCTGAAATTTGAGTTGGTATATTCACATTTATATACAATTCCTACTGAATCATCCCCTATACTCTGGTATTCTTTATTTTTCAACTATACTACTAATTTCAAATATACACTAGATAGGTCTTTATAAGTTTCTCCATTTTCTAGACATACAAACTCAGTCGTTCCAGCATTATCTAATGATGCTATAGGGTTATACGCCACTTCTTCTGTTCGCAAAATACAATTTGGAGTGGGAACAGGCTCAAATAAGTCAAGTTCGCTTTTAATGCACTCCATTTTTTAATATTTTTATTAATTTTATATTATGATGAGAATATATCCTTGGGTACTTATGGGTACTTGGGTACTCTTATTGACACATTTATTTTTGAAAGAAGTTTTAGAATGAGGATATCTTTTATATAAATCGTCTCAGTGGGATCAATGAATGCAAATATTTTTCATATCGAACGACTTTCAAGCAACGTAAATTAAGATCACAAATGTATCTGGGTTTAATAATATCAGTATAAATTAAAATAATTTCGGTTGATGGCGGTTTGAAGGAGTTTTTTTACAAATAGATCCTTAGAATGAGAAACTAATGTATTCAAAAAGTTTCTGTTCATCCAATTCCCAATTCTCTGAAATTTGAGTTGGTATATTCATTTTTATTTACAATTCCAACTGAATCATCCGCTATATTCTGGTATTCCTTATTTTTCAACTATACTACTAATTTTAAATATACGCTAGATAGGTCTCTATAAGTTTCTCCATTTCCTAGACATACAAACTCTGTCGTTCCAGCATTATCCAATGATGCTTCAGAGTTATACGCCACTTCTTCTGTTCGCAAAATACAATTTGGAGTGGGGACAGGCTCAAATAAATCAAGTTCGCTTTTAATGCACTCCATTTTTGAATATATTTATTAATTTTATATTATGATGAGAATATATCCTTGGGAACAGATTTGACTAACAAATTTTCTAATCATATTGAAACATTTATTTTAGAAAGAAGTTTTAGAATGAGGATATCTTTTATAGAAATCGTTTCAGTGGGATCAATGAAGGCAAATATTTTTCATATGGAAGGACTTTCAAGCAACGTAAATTTGAATCATTAATAATAATATCATTAATAATATCAGTATAAATTAAAATAATTTCGGTTGATGGCGGTTTGAAGGAGTTTTTTTACAAATAGATCCTTAGAATTAGAAACTAATGAATTCATGAAAGTTTCTGTTCATCCAATTCCCAATTCTCTGATATTCTTTATTTTTCAACTATACTACTAATTTTAAATATACACTAGATAGGTCTCTATAAGTTTCTCCATTTCCTAGACATACAAACTCAGTCGTTCCAGCATTATCCAATGATGCTACAGAGTTATACGCCACTTCTTCTGTTCGCAAAATACAATTTGGAGTGGGGACAGGCTCAAATAAATCAAGTTCGCTTTTAATGCACTCCATTTTTGAATATATTTATTAATTTTATATTATGATGAGAATATATCCTTGGGAACAGATTTGACTAACAAATTTTCTAATCGTATTGAAACATTTATTTTAGAAAGAAGTTTTAGAATGACGATATCTTTTATAGAAATCGTCTCAGTGGGATCAATGAAGGCAAATATTTTTCATATGGAAGGACTTTATCAGTATAATTTAAAAAAATTTCGGTTGATGGCGGTTTGAAGGAGTTTTTTTACAAATAGATCCTTAGAATTAGAAACTAATGTATTCAAAAAGTTTCTGTTCATCCAATTCCCAATTCTCTGAAATTTGAGTTGGTATATTCATTTTTATTTACAATTCCAACTGAATCGTCCGCTATATTCTGGTATTCCTTATTTTTCAACTATACTACTAATTTTAAATATACGCTAGATAGGTCTCTATAAGTTTCTCCATTTCCTAGACATACAAACTCTGTCGTTCCAGCATTATCTATTGATACTATAGGGTTATACGCCACTTCTTCTGTTCGCAAAATACAATTTGGAGTGGGGAGAGGCTCAAATAAATCAAGTTCACTTTTAATGCACTCTTTTTTTGTAATATTTTTATTAATTTTATATAAGAAGTTTTAGAATGAGGATATCTTTTATATAAATTGTCTCAGTGGGATCAATGAATGCAAATATTTTTCATATCGAACGACTTTCAAGCAACGTAAATTTGAATCACAAATGTATCTGGGTTTAATAATATCAGTATAAATTAAAATAATTTCGGTTGATGGCAGTTTGAAGGAGTTTTTTTACAAATAGATCCTTAGAATTAGAAACTAATGTATTCAAAAAGTTTCTGTTCATCCAATTCCCAATTCTCTGAAATTTGAGTTGGTATATTCACATTTATATACAATTCCTACTGAATCATCCCCTATACTCTGGTATTCTTTATTTTTCAACTATACTACTAATTTCAAATATACACTAGATAGGTCTTTATAAGTTTCTCCATTTTCTAGACATACAAACTCAGTCGTTCCAGCATTATCTAATGATGCTATAGGGTTATACGCCACTTCTTCTGTTCGCAAAATACAATTTGGAGTGGGAACAGGCTCAAATAAGTCAAGTTCGCTTTTAATGCACTCCATTTTTTAATATTTTTATTAATTTTATATTATGATGAGAATATATGCTTGGGTACTTATGGGTACTTGGATACTCTTATTGACACATTTATTTTTGAAAGAAGTTTTAGAATGAGGATATCTTTTATATAAATCGTCTCAGTGGGATCAATGAATGCAAATATTTTTCATATCGAACGACTTTCAAGCAACGTAAATTAAGATCACAAATGTATCTGGGTTTAATAATATCAGTATAAATTAAAATAATTTCGGTTGATGGCGGTTTGAAGGAGTTTTTTTACAAATAGATCCTTAGAATGAGAAACTAATGTATTCAAAAAGTTTCTGTTCATCCAATTCCCAATTCTCTGAAATTTGAGTTGGTATATTCATTTTTATTTACAATTCCAACTGAATCATCCGCTATATTCTGGTATTCCTTATTTTTCAACTATACTACTAATTTTAAATATACGCTAGATAGATCTCTATAAGTTTCTCCATTTCCTAGACATACAAACTCTGTCGTTCCAGCATTATCCAATGATGCTACAGAGTTATACGCCACTTCTTCTGTTCGCAAAATACAATTAGGAGTGGGGACAGGCTCAAATAAATCAAGTTCGCTTTTAATGCACTCCATTTTTGAATATATTTATTAATTTTATATTATGATGAGAATATATCCTTGGGAACAGATTTGACTAACAAATTTTCTAATCATATTGAAACATTTATTTTAGAAAGAAGTTTTAGAATGAGGATATCTTTTATAGAAATCGTCTCAGTGGGATCAATGAAGGCAAATATTTTTCATATGGAAGGACTTTCAAGCAACGTAAATTTGAATCATTAATAATAATATCATTAATAATATCAGTATAAATTAAAATAATTTCGGTTGATGGCGGTTTGAAGGAGTTTTTTTACAAATAGATCCTTAGAATTAGAAACTAATGAATTCATGAAAGTTTCTGTTCATCCAATTCCCAATTCTCTGATATTCTTTATTTTTCAACTATACTACTAATTTTAAATATACACTAGATAGGTCTCTATAAGTTTCTCCATTTCCTAGACATACAAACTCAGTCGTTCCAGCATTATCTATGGATGCTATAGGGTTATACGCCACTTCTTCTGTTCGCAAAATACAATTTGGAGTGGGGAGAGGCTCAAATAAATCAAGTTCACTTTTAATGCACTCCATTTTTTAATATTTTTATTAATTTTATATAAGAAGTTTTAGAATGACGATATCTTTTATAGAAATCGTCTCAGTGGGATCAATGAAGGCAAATATTTTTCATATGGAAGGACTTTATCAGTATAATTTAAAAAAATTTCGGTTGATGGCGGTTTGAAGGAGTTTTTTTACAAATAGATCCTTAGAATTAGAAACTAATGTATTCAAAAAGTTTCTGTTCATCCAATTCCCAATTCTCTGAAATTTGAGTTGGTATATTCATTTTTATTTACAATTCCAACTGAATCGTCCGCTATATTCTGGTATTCCTTATTTTTCAACTATACTACTAATTTTAAATATACGCTAGATAGGTCTCTATAAGTTTCTCCATTTCCTAGACATACAAACTCTGTCGTTCCAGCATTATCTATTGATACTATAGGGTTATACGCCACTTCTTCTGTTCGCAAAATACAATTTGGAGTGGGGAGAGGCTCAAATAAATCAAGTTCACTTTTAATGCACTCTATTTTTTAATATTTTTATTAATTTTATATAAGAAGTTTTAGAATGAGGATATCTTTTATATAAATTGTCTCAGTGGGATCAATGAATGCAAATATTTTTCATATCGAACGACTTTCAAACAACGTAAATTTGAATCACAAATGTATCTGGGTTTAATAATATCAGTATAAATTAAAATAATTTCGGTTGATGGCGGTTTGAAGGAGTTTTTTTACAAATAGATCCTTAGAATTAGAAACTAATGTATTCAAAAAGTTTCTGTTCATCCAATTCCCAATTCTCTGAAATTTGAGTTGGTATATTCACATTTATATACAATTCCTACTGAATCATCCCCTATACTCTGGTATTCTTTATTTTTCAACTATACTACTAATTTCAAATATACACTAGATAGGTCTTTATAAGTTTCTCCATTTTCTAGACATACAAACTCAGTCGTTCCAGCATTATCTAATGATGCTATAGGGTTATACGCCACTTCTTCTGTTCGCAAAATACAATTTGGAGTGGGAACAGGCTCAAATAAGTCAAGTTCGCTTTTAATGCACTCCATTTTTTAATATTTTTATTAATTTTATATTATGATGAGAATATATCCTTGGGTACTTATGGGTACTTGGGTACTCTTATTGACACATTTATTTTTGAAAGAAGTTTTAGAATGAGGATATCTTTTATATAAATCGTCTCAGTGGGATCAATGAATGCAAATATTTTTCATATCGAACGACTTTCAAGCAACGTAAATTTGAATCACAAATGTATCTGGGTTTAATAATATCAGTATAAATTAAAATAATTTCGGTTGATGGCGGTTTGAAGGAGTTTTTTTACAAATAGATCCTTAGAATGAGAAACTAATGTATTCAAAAAGTTTCTGTTCATCCAATTCCCAATTCTCTGAAATTTGAGTTGGTATATTCATTTTTATTTACAATTCCAACTGAATCATCCGCTATATTCTGGTATTCCTTATTTTTCAACTATACTACTAATTTTAAATATACGCTAGATAGGTCTCTATAAGTTTCTCCATTTCCTAGACATACAAACTCTGTCGTTCCAGCATTATCCAATGATGCTACAGAGTTATACGCCACTTCTTCTGTTCGCAAAATACAATTTGGAGTGGGGACAGGCTCAAATAAATCAAGTTCGCTTTTAATGCACTCCATTTTTGAATATATTTATTAATTTTATATTATGATGAGAATATATCCTTGGGAACAGATTTGACTAACAAATTTTCTAATCATATTGAAACATTTATTTTAGAAAGAAGTTTTAGAATGAGGATATCTTTTATAGAAATCGTCTCAGTGGGATCAATGAAGGCAAATATTTTTCATATGGAAGGACTTTCAAGCAACGTAAATTTGAATCATTAATAATAATATCATTAATAATATCAGTATAAATTAAAATAATTTCGGTTGATGGCGGTTTGAAGGAGTTTTTTTACAAATAGATCCTTAGAATTAGAAACTAATGAATTCATGAAAGTTTCTGTTCATCCAATTCCCAATTCTCTGATATTCTTTATTTTTCAACTATACTACTAATTTTAAATATACACTAGATAGGTCTCTATAAGTTTCTCCATTTCCTAGACATACAAACTCTGTCGTTCCAGCATTATCCAATGATGCTACAGAGTTATACGCCACTTCTTCTGTTCGCAAAATACAATTTGGAGTGGGGACAGGCTCAAATAAATCAAGTTCGCTTTTAATGCACTCCATTTTTGAATATTTTTATTAATTTTATATTATGATGAGAATATATCCTTGGGAACAGATTTGACTAACAAATTTTCTAATCATATTGAAACATTTATTTTAGAAAGAAGTTTTAGAATGAGGATATCTTTTATAGAAATCGTCTCAGTGGGATCAATGAAGGCAAATATTTTTCATATGGAAGGACTTTCAAGCAACGTAAATTTGAATCATTAATAATAATATCATTAATAATATCAGTATAAATTAAAATAATTTCGGTTGATGGCGGTTTGAAGGAGTTTTTTTACAAATAGATCCTTAGAATTAGAAACTAATGAATTCATGAAAGTTTCTGTTCATCCAATTCCCAATTCTCTGATATTCTTTATTTTTCAACTATACTACTAATTTTAAATATACACTAGATAGGTCTCTATAAGTTTCTCCATTTCCTAGACATACAAACTCAGTCGTTCCAGCATTATCTATGGATGCTATAGGGTTATACGCCACTTCTTCTGTTCGCAAAATACAATTTGGAGTGGGGAGAGGCTCAAATAAATCAAGTTCACTTTTAATGCACTCCATTTTTTAATATTTTTATTAATTTTATATAAGAAGTTTTAGAATGACGATATCTTTTATAGAAATCGTCTCAGTGGGATCAATGAAGGCAAATATTTTTCATATGGAAGGACTTTATCAGTATAATTTAAAAAAATTTCGGTTGATGGCGGTTTGAAGGAGTTTTTTTACAAATAGATCCTTAGAATTAGAAACTAATGTATTCAAAAAGTTTCTGTTCATCCAATTCCCAATTCTCTGAAATTTGAGTTGGTATATTCATTTTTATTTACAATTCCAACTGAATCGTCCGCTATATTCTGGTATTCCTTATTTTTCAACTATACTACTAATTTTAAATATACGCTAGATAGGTCTCTATAAGTTTCTCCATTTCCTAGACATACAAACTCTGTCGTTCCAGCATTATCTATTGATACTATAGGGTTATACGCCACTTCTTCTGTTCGCAAAATACAATTTGGAGTGGGGAGAGGCTCAAATAAATCAAGTTCACTTTTAATGCACTCTATTTTTTAATATTTTTATTAATTTTATATAAGAAGTTTTAGAATGAGGATATCTTTTATATAAATTGTCTCAGTGGGATCAATGAATGCAAATATTTTTCATATCGAACGACTTTCAAGCAACGTAAATTTGAATCACAAATGTATCTGGGTTTAATAATATCAGTATAAATTAAAATAATTTCGGTTGATGGCGGTTTGAAGGAGTTTTTTTACAAATAGATCCTTAGAATTAGAAACTAATGTATTCAAAAAGTTTCTGTTCATCCAATTCCCAATTCTCTGAAATTTGAGTTGGTATATTCACATTTATATACAATTCCTACTGAATCATCCCCTATACTCTGGTATTCTTTATTTTTCAACTATACTACTAATTTCAAATATACACTAGATAGGTCTTTATAAGTTTCTCCATTTTCTAGACATACAAACTCAGTCGTTCCAGCATTATCTAATGATGCTATAGGGTTATACGCCACTTCTTCTGTTCGCAAAATACAATTTGGAGTGGGAACAGGCTCAAATAAGTCAAGTTCGCTTTTAATGCACTCCATTTTTTAATATTTTTATTAATTTTATATTATGATGAGAATATATCCTTGGGTACTTATGGGTACTTGGGTACTCTTATTGACACATTTATTTTTGAAAGAAGTTTTAGAATGAGGATATCTTTTATATAAATCGTCTCAGTGGGATCAATGAATGCAAATATTTTTCATATCGAACGACTTTCAAGCAACGTAAATTTGAATCACAAATGTATCTGGGTTTAATAATATCAGTATAAATTAAAATAATTTCGGTTGATGGCGGTTTGAAGGAGTTTTTTTTACAAATAGATCCTTAGAATGAGAAACTAATGTATTCAAAAAGTTTCTGTTCATCCAATTCCCAATTCTCTGAAATTTGAGTTGGTATATTCATTTTTATTTACAATTCCAACTGAATCATCCGCTATATTCTGGTATTCCTTATTTTTCAACTATACTACTAATTTTAAATATACGCTAGATAGGTCTCTATAAGTTTCTCCATTTCCTAGACATACAAACTCTGTCGTTCCAGCATTATCCAATGATGCTACAGAGTTATACGCCACTTCTTCTGTTCGCAAAATACAATTTGGAGTGGGGACAGGCTCAAATAAATCAAGTTCGCTTTTAATGCACTCCATTTTTGAATATATTTATTAATTTTATATTATGATGAGAATATATCCTTGGGAACAGATTTGACTAACAAATTTTCTAATCATATTGAAACATTTATTTTAGAAAGAAGTTTTAGAATGAGGATATCTTTTATAGAAATCGTCTCAGTGGGATCAATGAAGGCAAATATTTTTCATATGGAAGGACTTTCAAGCAACGTAAATTTGAATCATTAATAATAATATCATTAATAATATCAGTATAAATTAAAATAATTTCGGTTGATGGCGGTTTGAAGGAGTTTTTTTACAAATAGATCCTTAGAATTAGAAACTAATGAATTCATGAAAGTTTCTGTTCATCCAATTCCCAATTCTCTGATATTCTTTATTTTTCAACTATACTACTAATTTTAAATATACACTAGATATGTCTCTATAAGTTTCTCCATTTCCTAGACATACAAACTCTGTCGTTCCAGCATTATCCAATGATGCTACAGAGTTATACGCCACTTCTTCTGTTCGCAAAATACAATTTGGAGTGGGGACAGGCTCAAATAAATCAAGTTCGCTTTTAATGCACTCCATTTTTGAATATATTTATAAATTTTATATTATGATGAGAATATATCCTTGGGAACAGATTTGACTAACAAATTTTCTAATCATATTGAAACATTTATTTTAGAAAGAAGTTTTAGAATGAGGATATCTTTTATAGAAATCGTCTCAGTGGGATCAATGAAGGCAAATATTTTTCATATGGAAGGACTTTCAAGCAACGTAAATTTGAATCATTAATAATAATATCATTAATAATATCAGTATAAATTAAAATAATTTCGGTTGATGGCGGTTTGAAGGAGTTTTTTTACAAATAGATCCTTAGAATTAGAAACTAATGAATTCATGAAAGTTTCTGTTCATCCAATTCCCAATTCTCTGATATTCTTTATTTTTCAACTATACTACTAATTTTAAATATACACTAGATAGGTCTCTATAAGTTTCTCCATTTCCTAGACATACAAACTCAGTCGTTCCAGCATTATCTATGGATGCTATAGGGTTATACGCCACTTCTTCTGTTCGCAAAATACAATTTGGAGTGGGGAGAGGCTCAAATAAATCAAGTTCACTTTTAATGCACTCCATTTTTTAATATTTTTATTAATTTTATATAAGAAGTTTTAGAATGACGATATCTTTTATAGAAATCGTCTCAGTGGGATCAATGAAGGCAAATATTTTTCATATGGAAGGACTTTATCAGTATAATTTAAAAAAATTTCGGTTGATGGCGGTTTGAAGGAGTTTTTTTACAAATAGATCCTTAGAATTAGAAACTAATGTATTCAAAAAGTTTCTGTTCATCCAATTCCCAATTCTCTGAAATTTGAGTTGGTATATTCATTTTTATTTACAATTCCAACTGAATCGTCCACTATATTCTGGTATTCCTTATTTTTCAACTATACTACTAATTTTAAATATACGCTAGATAGGTCTCTATAAGTTTCTCCATTTCCTAGACATACAAACTCTGTCGTTCCAGCATTATCTATTGATACTATAGGGTTATACGCCACTTCTTCTGTTCGCAAAATACAATTTGGAGTGGGGAGAGGCTCAAATAAATCAAGTTCACTTTTAATGCACTCTATTTTTTAATATTTTTATTAATTTTATATAAGAAGTTTTAGAATGAGGATATCTTTTATATAAATTGTCTCAGTGGGATCAATGAATGCAAATATTTTTCATATCGAACGACTTTCAAGCAACGTAAATTTGAATCACAAATGTATCTGGGTTTAATAATATCAGTATAAATTAAAATAATTTCGGTTGATGGCGGTTTGAAGGAGTTTTTTTACAAATAGATCCTTAGAATTAGAAACTAATGTATTCAAAAAGTTTCTGTTCATCCAATTCCCAATTCTCTGAAATTTGAGTTGGTATATTCACATTTATATACAATTCCTACTGAATCATCCCCTATACTCTGGTATTTTTTATTTTTCAACTATACTACTAATTTCAAATATACACTAGATAGGTCTTTATAAGTTTCTCCATTTTCTAGACATACAAACTCAGTCGTTCCAGCATTATCTAATGATGCTATAGGGTTATACGCCACTTCTTCTGTTCGCAAAATACAATTTGGAGTGGGAACAGGCTCAAATAAGTCAAGTTCGCTTTTAATGCACTCCATTTTTTAATATTTTTATTAATTTTATATTATGATGAGAATATATCCTTGGGTACTTATGGGTACTTGGGTACTCTTATTGACACATTTATTTTTGAAAGAAGTTTTAGAATGAGGATATCTTTTATATAAATCGTCTCAGTGGGATCAATGAATGCAAATATTTTTCATATTGAACGACTTTCAAGCAACGTAAATTAAGATCACAAATGTATCTGGGTTTAATAATATCAGTATAAATTAAAATAATTTCGGTTGATGGCGGTTTGAAGGAGTTTTTTTACAAATAGATCCTTAGAATGAGAAACTAATGTATTCAAAAAGTTTCTGTTCATCCAATTCCCAATTCTCTGAAATTTGAGTTGGTATATTCATTTTTATTTACAATTCCAACTGAATCATCCGCTATATTCTGGTATTCCTTATTTTCCAACTATACTACTAATTTTAAATATACGCTAGATAGGTCTCTATAAGTTTCTCCATTTCCTAGACATACAAACTCTGTCGTTCCAGCATTATCCAATGATGCTACAGAGTTATACGCCACTTCTTCTGTTCGCAAAATACAATTTGGAGTGGGGACAGGCTCAAATAAATCAAGTTCGCTTTTAATGCACTCCATTTTTGAATATATTTATTAATTTTATATTATGATGAGAATATATCCTTGGGAACAGATTTGACTAACAAATTTTCTAATCATATTGAAACATTTATTTTAGAAAGAAGTTTTAGAATGAGGATATCTTTTATAGAAATCGTCTCAGTGGGATCAATGAATGCAAATATTTTTCATATGGAAGGACTTTCAAGCAACGTAAATTTGAATCATTAATAATAATATCATTAATAATATCAGTATAAATTAAAATAATTTCGGTTGATGGCGGTTTGAAGGAGTTTTTTTACAAATAGATCCTTAGAATTAGAAACTAATGAATTCATGAAAGTTTCTGTTCATCCAATTCCCAATTCTCTGATATTCTTTATTTTTCAACTATACTACTAATTTTAAATATACACTAGATAGGTCTCTATAAGTTTCTCCATTTCCTAGACATACAAACTCAGTCGTTCCAGCATTATCTATGGATGCTATAGGGTTATACGCCACTTCTTCTGTTCGCAAAATACAATTTGGAGTGGGGACAGGCTCAAATAAATCAAGTTCACTTTTAATGCACTCCATTTTTTAATATTTTTATTAATTTTATATAAGAAGTTTTAGAATGAGGATATCTTTTATATAAATCGTCTCAGTGGGATCAATGAAGGCAAATATTTTTCATATGGAAGGACTTTCAAGCAACGTAAATTTGAATCACAAATGATTCTGGGTTTAATAATATCAGTATAAATTAAAATAATTTCGGTTGATGGCGGTTTGAAGGATCCTTAGAATTAGAAACTAATGTATTCAAAAAGTTTCTGTTCATCCAATTCCCAATTCTCTGAAATTTGAGTTGGTATATTCACATTTATATACAATTCCTACTGAATCATCCCCTATACTCTGGTATTCTTTATTTTTCAACTATACCACTAATTTTAAATATACACTAGATAGGTAAGTTTCTCAATTTTCTAGACATACAAACTCAGTCGTTCCAGCATTATCTAATGATGCTATAGGGTTATACGCCACTTCTTCTGTTCGCAAAATACAATTTGGAGTGGGAACAGGCTCAAATAAATCAAGTTCGCTTTTAATGCACTCCATTTTTTAATATTTTTATTAATTTTATATTATGATGAGAATATATCCTTGGGTACTTATGGGTACTTGGGTACTCTTATTGACACATTAATTTTTGAAAGAAGTTTTAGAATGAGGATATCTTTTATATAAATCGTCTCAGTGGGATCAATGAATGCAAATATTTTTCATATCGAACGACTTTCAAGCAACGTAAATTAAGATCACAAATGTATCTGGGTTTAATAATATCAGTATAAATTAAAATAATTTCGGTTGATGGCGGTTTGAAGGAGTTTTTTTACAAATAGATCCTTAGAATTAGAAACTAATGTATTCAAAAAGTTTCTGTTCATCCAATTCCCAATCCTATGAAATTTGAGTTGGTATATTCATTTTTATTTACAATTCCAACTGAATTATCCGCCATATTCTGGTATTCCTTATTTTTCAACTATACTACTAATTTTAAATATACGCTAGATAGGTCTCTATAAGTTTCTCCATTTCCTAGACATACAAACTCTGTCGTTCCAGCATTATCCAATGATGCTACAGAGTTATACGCCACTTCTTCTGTTCGCAAAATACAATTTGGAGTGGGGACAGGCTCAAATAAATCAAGTTCGCTTTTAATGCACTCCATTTTTGAATATATTTATGAATTTTATATTATGATGAGAATATATCCTTGGGAACAGATTTGACTAACAAATTTTCTAATCATATTGACACATTAATTTTAGAAAGAAGTTTTAGAATGAGGATATCTTTTATATAAATCGTCTCAGTGGGATCAATGAATGCAAATATTTTTCATATCGAACGACTTTCAAGCAACGTAAATTAAGATCACAAATGTATCTGGGTTTAATAATATCAGTATAAATTAAAATAATTTCGGTTGATGGCGGTTTGAAGGAGTTTTTTTATAAATAGATCCTTAGAATTAGAAACTAATGAATTCATGAAAGTTTCTGTTCATCCAATTCCCAATTCTGTGAAATTTGAGTTGGTATATTCACAATTATATACAATTCCAACTGAATCATCCGCTATACTCTGGCATTCTTTATTTTTCAACTATACTACTAATTTTAAATATGTACTAGATAGGTCTCTATAAGTTTCTCCATTTCCTAGACATACAAACTCAGTCGTTCCAGCATTATCTATTGATGCTATAGGGTTATACGCCACTTCTTCTGTTCGCAAAATACAATTTGGAGTGGGGACAGGCTCAAATAAATCAAGTTCACTTTTAATGCACTCTATTTTTTAATATTTTTATTAATTTTATATAAGAAGTTTTAGAATGAGGATATCTTTTATATAAATCGTCTCAGTGGGATCAATGAATGCAAATATTTTTCATATCGAACGACTTTCAAGCAACGTAAATTAAGATCACAAATGTATCTGGGTTTAATAATATCAGTATAAATTAAAAAATTTAATTTTAATTTTTTAAAATTAATTTTTACAAATAGATCCTTAGAATTAGAAACTAATGTATTCAAAAAGTTTCTCTTCATCCAATTCCCAATTCTCTGAAATTTGAGTTGGTATATTCATTTTTATTTACAATTCCAACTGAATCATCCGCTATATTCTGGTATTCCTTCTTTTTCAACTATACTACTAATTTTAAATATACGCTAGATAGGTCTCTATAAGTTTCTCAATTTTCTAGACATACAAACTCAGTCGTTCCAGCATTATCTAATGATGCTATAGGGTTATACGCCACTTCTTCTGTTCGCAAAATACAATTTGGAGTGGGGACAGGCTCAAATAAATCAAGTTCACTTTTAATGCACTCCATTTTTTAATATTTTTATTAATTTTATATTATGATGAGAATATATCCTTGGGTTCTTATGGCTACTTGGGTACTCTTATTGACACATTTATTTTAGAAAGAAGTTTTAGAATGAGGATATCTTTTATAGAAATCGTCTCAGTGGGATCAATGAAGGCAAATATTTTTCATATGGAAGGACTTTCAAGCAACGTAAATTTGAATCACAAATGCATCTGGGTTTAATAATATCAGTATAAATTAAAATAATTTCTGTTGATGGCGGTTTGAAGGAGTTTTTTTACAAATAGATCCTTAGAATTAGAATCTAATGAATTCATGAAAGTTTCTGTTCATCCAATTCCCAATTCTGTGAAGTTTGAGTTGGTATATTCACAATTATTTACAATTCCAACTGAATCATCCGCTATACTCTGGCATTCTTTATTTTTCATCTATACTACTAATTTTAAATATACACTAGATAGGTCTCTATAAGTTTCTCCATTTCCTAGACATACAAACTAAGTCGTTCCAGCATTATCTAATGATGCTATAGGGTTATACGCCACTTCTTCTGTTCGCAAAATACAATTTGGAGTGGGGACAGGCTCAAATAAATCAAGTTCACTTTTAATGCACTCCATTTTTTAATATTATTATTAATTTTATATAAGAAGTTTTAGAATGAGGATATCTTTTATATAAATCGTCTCAGTGGGATCAATGAAGGCAAATATTTTTCATATGGAAGGACTTTCAAGCAACGTAAATTTGAATCACAAATGTATCTGGGTTTAATAATATCAGTATAAATTAAAATAATTTCGGTTGATGGCGGTTTGAAGGATCCTTAGAATTAGAGACTAATGTATTCAAAAAGTTTCTGTTCATCCAATTCCCAATTCTCTGAAATTTGAGTTGGTATATTCACATTTATATACAATTCCTACTGGTACTCTGGTATTCTTTATTTTTCAACTATACTACTAATTTTAAATATACACTAGATAGGTCTCTATAAGTTTCTCCATTTTCTAGACATACAAACTCAGTCGTTCCAGCATTATCTAATGATGCTATAGGGTTATACGCCACTTCTTCTGTTCGCAAAATACAATTTGGAGTGGGAACAGGCTCAAATAAATCAAGTTCGCTTTTAATGCACTCCATTTTTTAATATTTTTATTAATTTTATATTATGATGAGAATATATCCTTGGGTACTTATGGGTACTTGGGTACTCTTATTGACACTTTTATTTTTGAAAGAAGTTTTAGAATGAGGATATCTTTTATATAAATCGTCTCAGTGGGATCAATGAATGCAAATATTTTTCATATCGAACGACTTTCAAGCAACGTAAATTAAGATCACAAATGTATCTGGGTTTAATAGTATCAGCATAAATTAAAATAATTTCTGTTGATGGAGGTTTGAAGGAGTTTTTCTACAAATAGATCCTTAGAATTAGAAACTAATGTATTCAAAAAGTTTCTGTTCATCCAATTCCCAATTCTCTGAAATTTGAGTTGGTATATTCACATTTATATACAATTCCTACTGAATCATCCGCTATATTCTGGTATTCTTTATTTTTCAACTATACTACTAATTTTAAATATACACTAGATAGGTCTCTATAAGTTTCTCCATTTTCTAGACATACAAACTCTGTCGTTCCAGCATTATCCAATGATGCTACAGAGTTACTTCTTCTGTTCGCAAAATACAATTTGGAGTGGGGACAGGCTCAAATAAATCAAGTTCACTTTTAATGCACTCCATTTTTTAATATTTTTATTAAATTTATATTATGACGAGAATATATCCTTAAGTACCAATGGGTACGTGGGTACTCTTATTGACACATTTATTTTTGAAAGAAGTTTTAGAATGAGGATATCTTTTATATAAATCGTCTCAGTGGGATCAATGAATGCAAATAATTTTCATATGGAAGGACTTTCAAGCAACGTAAATTTGAATCACAAATTCATCTGGGTTTAATAATATCAGTATAAATTAAAATAATTTCGGTTGATGGCGGTTTGAAGGAGTTTTTCTACAAATAGATCCTTAGAATTAGAAACTAATGTATTCAAAAAGTTTCTGTTCATCCAATTCCCAATTCTCTGAAATTTGAGTTGGTATATTCACATTTATATACAATTCCTACTGAATCATCCGCTATATTCTGGTATTCTTTATTTTTCAACTGTACTACTAATTTTAAATATACACTAGATAGGTCTCTATAAGTTTCTCCATTTTCTAGACATACAAACTCAGTTGTTCCAGCATTATCTAATGATGCTATAGGATTATACGCCACTTCTTCTGTTCGCAAAATACAATTTGGACAGGCTCAAATAAATCAAGTTCACTTTTAATGCACTCCATTTTTTAATATTTTTATTAATTTTATATTATGACGAGAATATATCCTTGGGTACCTATGGGTACTAATGGGTACTCTTATTGACACATTTATTTTTGAAAGAAGTTTTAGAATGAGGATATCTTTTATATAAATCGTCTCAGTGGGATCAATGAAGGCAAATATTTTTCATATGGAAGGACTTTCAAGCAACGTAAATTTGAATCACAAATGCATCTGGGTTTAATAATATCAGCATAAATTAAAATAATTTCTGTTGATGGAGGTTTGAAGGAGTTTTTCTACAAATAGATCCTTAGAATTAGAAACTAATGTATTCAAAAAGTTTCTGTTCATCCAATTCCCAATTCTCTGAAATTTGAGTTGGTATATTCATTTTTATTTACAATTCCAACTGAATCATCCGCTATATTCTGGTATTCTTTATTTTTCAACTATACTACTAATTTTAAATATACACTAGATAGGTCTCTATAAGTTTCTCCATTTCATAGCCATACAAACTCAGTCGTTCCAGCATAATCTATTGATGCTATCGGGTTATACGCCACTTCTTCTGTTCGCAAAATACAATTTGGAGTGGAGACAGGCTCAAATAAATCAAGTTCACTTTTAATGCACTCCATTTTTTAATATTTTTATTAATTTTATATTACGACGAGAATATATCCTTGGGTACCTATGGGTTCTTGGGTACTCTTATTGACACATTTATTTTTGAAAGAAGTTTTAGAATGAGGATATCTTTTATATAAATCGTCTCAGTGGGATCAATGAATGCAAATATTTTTCATATCGAACGACTTTCAAGCAACGTAAATTAAGATCACAAATGTATCTGGGTTTAATAATATCAGTATAAATTAAAATAATTTCGGTTGATGGCGGTTTGAAGGAGTTTTTTTACAAATAGATCCTTAGAATTAGAAACTAATGTATTCAAAAAGTTTCTGTTCATCCAATTCCCAATTCTCTGAAATTTGAGTTGGTATATTCATTTTTATTTACAATTCCTACTGAATCATCCCCTATACTCTGGTATTCTTTATTTTTCAACTATACTACTAATTTTAAATATACACTAGATAGGTCTCTATAAGTTTCTCAATTTTCTAGACATACAAACTCAGTCGTTCCAGCATTATCTAATGATGCTATAGGGTTATACGCCACTTCTTCTGTTCGCAAAATACAATTTGGAGTGGGAACAGGCTCAAATAAATCAAGTTCGCTCTTAATGCACTCCATTTTTTAATATTTTTATTAATTTTATATTATGATGAGAATATATCCTTGGGTACGTATGGGTACTTGGGTACTCTTATTGACACATTTATTTTTGAAAGAAGTTTTAGAATGAGGATATCTTTTATATAAATCGTCTCAGTGGGATCAATGAATGCAAATATTTTTCATATCGAACGACTTTCAAGCAACGTAAATTAAGATCACAAATGTATCTGGGTTTATATTATCAGTATAAATTAAAATAACTTCGGTTGATGGCGGTTTGAAGGAGTTTTTTTACAAATAGATCCTTAGAATTAGAAACTAATGTATTCAAAAAGTTTCTGTTCATCCAATTCCCAATTCTCTGAAATTTGAGTTGGTATATTCATTTTTATTTACAATTCCAACTGAATTATCCGCTATATTCTGGTATTCCTTATTTTTCAACTATACTACTAATTTTAAATATACGCTAGATAGGTCTCTATAAGTTTCTCCATTTCCTAGACATACAAACTCTGTCGTTCCAGCATTATCCAATGATGCTACAGAGTTATACGCCACTTCTTCTGTTCGCAAAATACAATTTGGAGTGGGGACAGGCTCAAATAAATCAAGTTCGCTTTTAATGCACTCCATTTTTGAATATATTTATTAATTTTATATTATGATGAGAATATATCCTTGGGAACAGATTTGACTAACAAATTTTCTAATCATATTGAAACATTTATTTTAGAAAGAAGTTTTAGAATGAGGATATCTTTTATAGAAATCGTCTCAGTGGGATCAATGAAGGCAAATATTTTTCATATGGAAGGACTTTCAAGCAACGTAAATTTGAATCACAAATGCATCTGGGTTTAATAATATCAGTATAAATTAAAATAATTTCGGTTGATGGCGGTTTGAAGGAGTTTTTTTACAAATAGGTCCTTAGAATTAGAAACTAATGTATTCAAAAAGTTTCTGTTCATCCAATTCCCAATTCTCTGAAATTTGAGTTGGTATATTTATTTTTATTTACAATTCCTACTGAATCATCCCCTATACTCTGGTATTCTTTATTTTTCAACTATACTACTAATTTTAAATATACACTAGATAGGTCTCTATAAGTTTCTCAATTTTCTAGACATACAAACTCAGTCGTTCCAGCATTATCTAATGATGCTATAGGGTTATACGCCACTTCTTCTGTTCGCAAAATACAATTTGGAGTGGGAACAGGCTCAAATAAATCAAGTTCGCTCTTAATGCACTCCATTTTTTAATATTTTTATTAATTTTATATTATGATGAGAATATATCCTTGGGTACGTATGGGTACTTGGGTACTCTTATTGACACATTTATTTTTGAAAGAAGTTTTAGAATGAGGATATCTTTTATATAAATCGTCTCAGTGGGATCAATGAATGCAAATATTTTTCATATCGAACGACTTTCAAGCAACGTAAATTAAGATCACAAATGTATCTGGGTTTAATATTATCAGTATAAATTAAAATAACTTCGGTTGATGGCGGTTTGAAGGAGTTTTTTTACAAATAGATCCTTAGAATTAGAAACTAATGTATTCAAAAAGTTTCTGTTCATCCAATTCCCAATTCTCTGAAATTTGAGTTGGTATATTCATTTTTATTTACAATTCCAACTGAATTATCCGCTATATTCTGGTATTCCTTATTTTTCAACTATACTACTAATTTTAAATATACGCTAGATAGGTCTCTATAAGTTTCTCCATTTCCTAGACATACAAACTCTGTCGTTCCAGCATTATCCAATGATGCTACAGAGTTATACGCCACTTCTTCTGTTCGCAAAATACAATTTGGAGTGGGGACAGGCTCAAATAAATCAAGTTCGCTTTTAATGCACTCCATTTTTGAATATATTTATTAATTTTATATTATGATGAGAATATATCCTTGGGAACAGATTTGACTAACAAATTTTCTAATCATATTGAAACATTTATTTTAGAAAGAAGTTTTAGAATGAGGATATCTTTTATAGAAATCGTCTCAGTGGGATCAATGAAGGCAAATATTTTTCATATGGAAGGACTTTCAAGCAACGTAAATTTGAATCACAAATGCATCTGGGTTTAATAATATCAGTATAAATTAAAATAATTTCGGTTGATGGCGGTTTGAAGGAGTTTTTTTACAAATAGGTCCTTAGAATTAGAAACTAATGTATTCAAAAAGTTTCTGTTCATCCAATTCCCAATTCTCTGAAATTTGAGTTGGTATATTCATTTTTATTTACAATTCCTACTGAATCATCCCCTATACTCTGGTATTCTTTATTTTTCAACTATACTACTAATTTTAAATATACACTAGATAGGTCTCTATAAGTTTCTCAATTTTCTAGACATACAAACTCAGTCGTTCCAGCATTATCTAATGATGCTATAGGGTTATACGCCACTTCTTCTGTTCGCAAAATACAATTTGGAGTGGGAACAGGCTCAAATAAATCAAGTTCGCTCTTAATGCACTCCATTTTTTAATATTTTTATTAATTTTATATTATGATGAGAATATATCCTTGGGTACGTATGGGTACTTGGGTACTCTTATTGACACATTTATTTTTGAAAGAAGTTTTAGAATGAGGATATCTTTTATATAAATCGTCTCAGTGGGATCAATGAATGCAAATATTTTTCATATCGAACGACTTTCAAGCAACGTAAATTAAGATCACATACAAACTCAGTCGTTCCAGCATTATCTAATGATGCTATAGGATTATACGCCACTTCTTCTGTTCGCAAAATACAATTTGGAGTGGGGACAGGCTCAAATAAATCAAGTTCACTTTTAATGCACTCCATTGTTTAATATTTTTATTAATTTTATATTATGACGAGAATATATCCTTGGGTACCTATGGGTACTAATGGGTACTCTTATTGACACATTTATTTTTGAAAGAAGTTTTAGAATGAGGATATCTTTTATATAAATCGTCTCAGTGGGATCAATGAAGGCAAATATTTTTCATATGGAAGGACTTTCAAGCAACGTAAATTTGAATCACAAATGTATCTGGGTTTAATAATATCAGCATAAATTAAAATAATTTCTGTTGATGGAGGTTTGAAGGAGTTTTTCTACAAATAGATCCTTAGAATTAGAAACTAATGTATTCAAAAAGTTTCTGTTCATCCAATTCCCAATTCTCTGAAATTTGAGTTGGTATATTCATTTTTATTTACAATTCCAACTGAATCATCCGCTATATTCTGGTATTCTTTATTTTTCAACTATACTACTAATTTTAAATATACACTAGATAGGTCTCTATAAGTTTCTCCATTTCATAGCCATACAAACTCAGTCGTTCCAGCATAATCTATTGATGCTATAGGGTTATACGCCACTTCTTCTGTTCGCAAAATACAATTTGGAGTGGAGACAGGCTCAAATAAATCAAGTTCGCTTTTAATGCACTCCATTTTTTAATATTTTTATTAATTTTATATTATGACGAGAATATATCCTTGGGTACGTATGGGTACTTGGGTACTCTTATTGACACATTTATTTTTGAAAGAAGTTTTAGAATGAGGATATCTTTTATATAAATCGTCTCAGTGGGATCAATGAAGGCAAATATTTTTCATATCGAACGACTTTCAAGCAACGTAAATTTGAATCACAAATGCATCTGGGTTTAATAATATCAGCATAAATTAAAATAATTTCTGTTGATGGAGGTTTGAAGGAGTTTTTCTACAAATAGATCCTTAGAATTAGAAACTAATGTAATCAAAAAGTTTCTGTTCATCCAATTCCCAATTCTCTGAAATTTGAGTTGGTATATTCATTTTTATTTACAATTCCAACTCAATCATCCGCTATATTCTGGTATTCTTTATTTTCCAACTATACTACTAATTTTAAATATACACTAGATAGGTCTCTATAAGTTTCTCCATTTCATAGCCATACAAACTCAGTCGTTCCAGCATAATCTATTGATGCTATAGGGTTATACGCCACTTCTTCTGTTCGCAAAATACAATTTGGAGTGGAGACAGGCTCAAATAAATCAAGTTCGCTTTTAATGCACTCCATTTTTTAATATTTTTATTAATTTTATATTATGACGAGAATATATCCTTGGGTACGTATGGGTACTTGGGTACTCTTATTGACACATTTATTTTTGAAAGAAGTTTTAGAATGAGGATATCTTTTATATAAATCGTCTCAGTGGGATCAATGAAGGCAAATATTTTTCATATCGAACGACTTTCAAGCAACGTAAATTTGAATCACAAATGCATCTGGGATTAATAATATCAGCATAAATTAAAATAATTTCTGTTGATGGAGGTTTGAAGGAGTTTTTCTACAAATAGATCCTTAGAATTAGAAACTAATGTATTCAAAAAGTTTCTGTTCATCCAATTCCCAATTCTCTGAAATTTGAGTTGGTATATTCATTTTTATTTACAATTCCAACTGAATCATCCGCTATATTCTGGTATTCTTTATTTTCCAACTATACTACTAATTTTAAATATACACTAGATAGGTCTCTATAAGTTTCTCCATTTCATAGCCATACAAACTCAGTCGTTCCAGCATAATCTATTGATGCTATAGGGTTATACGCCACTTCTTCTGTTCGCAAAATACAATTTGGAGTGGAGACAGGCTCAAATAAATCAAGTTCACTTTTAATGCACTCCATTTTTTAATATTTTTATTAATTTTATATTATGACGAGAATATATCCTTGGGTACCTATGGGTTCTTGGGTACTCTTATTGACACATTTATTTTTGAAAGAAGTTTTAGAATGAGGATATCTTTTATATAAATCGTCTCAGTGGGATCAATGAATGCAAATATTTTTCATATCGAACGACTTTCAAGCAACGTAAATTAAGATCACAAATGTATCTGGGTTTAATAATATCAGTATAAATTAAAATAATTTCGGTTGATGGCGGTTTGAAGGAGTTTTTTTACAAATAGATCCTTAGAATTAGAAACTAATGTATTCAAAAAGTTTCTGTTCATCCAATTCCCAATTCTCTGAAAATTGAGTTGGTATATTCATTTTTATTTACAATTCCAACTGAATCATCCGCTATATTCTGGTATTCTTTATTTTTCAACTATACTACTAATTTTAAATATACACTAGATAGGTCTCTATAAGTTTCTCCATTTCATAGCCATACAAACTTAGTCGTTCCAGCATAATCTATTGATGCTATAGGGTTATACGCCACTTCTTCTGTTCGCAAAATACAATTTGGAGAGGAGACAGGCTCAAATAAATCAAGTTCGCTTTTAATGCACTCCATTTTTTAATATTTTTATTAATTTTATATTATGACGAGAATATATCCTTGGGTACGTATGGGTACTTGGGTACTCTTATTGACACATTTATTTTTGAAAGAAGTTTTAGAATGAGGATATCTTTTATATAAATCGTCTCAGTGGGATCAATGAAGGCAAATATTTTTCATATCGAACGACTTTCAAGCAACGTAAATTTGAATCACAAATGCATCTGGGTTTAATAATATCAGCATAAATTAAAATAATTTCTGTTGATGGAGGTTTGAAGGAGTTTTTCTACAAATAGATCCTTAGAATTAGAAACTAATGTATTCAAAAAGTTTCTGTTCATCCAATTCCCAATTCTCTGAAATTTGAGTTGGTATATTCATTTTTATTTACAATTCCAACTGAATCATCCGCTATATTCTGGTATTCTTTATTTTCCAACTATACTACTAATTTTAAATATACACTAGATAGGTCTCTATAAGTTTCTCCATTTCATAGCCATACAAACTCAGTCGTTCCAGCATAATCTATTGATGCTATAGGGTTATACGCCACTTCTTCTGTTCGCAAAATACAATTTGGAGTGGAGACAGGCTCAAATAAATCAAGTTCACTTTTAATGCACTCCATTTTTTAATATTTTTATTAATTTTATATTATGACGAGAATATATCCTTGGGTACCTATGGGTTCTTGGGTACTCTTATTGACACATTTATTTCTGAAAGAAGTTTTAGAATGAGGATATCTTTTATATAAATCGTCTCAGTGGGATAAATGAATGCAAATATTTTTCATATCGAACGACTTTCAAGCAACGTAAATTAAGATCACAAATGTATCTGGGTTTAATAATATCAGTATAAATTAAAATAATTTCGGTTGATGGCGGTTTGAAGGAGTTTTTTTACAAATAGATCCTTAGAATTAGAAACTAATGTATTCAAAAAGTTTCTGTTCATCCAATTCCCAATTCTCTGAAATTTGAGTTGGTATATTCATTTTTATTTACAATTCCTACTGAATCATCCCCTATACTCTGGTATTCTTTATTTTTCAACTATACTACTAATTTTAAATATACACTAGATAGGTCTCTATAAGTTTCTCAATTTTCTAGACATACAAATTCAGTCGTTCCAGCATTATCTAATGATGCTATAGGGTTATACGCCACTTCTTCTGTTCGCAAAATACAATTTGGAGTGGGAACAGGCTCAAATAAATCAAGTTCGCTTTTAATGCACTCCATTTTTTAATATTTTTATTAATTTTATATTATGATGAGAATATATCCTTGGGTACGTATGGGTACTTGGGTACTCTTATTGACACATTTATTTTTGAAAGAAGTTTTAGAATGAGGATATCTTTTATATAAATCGTCTCAGTGGGATCAATGAATGCAAATATTTTTCATATCGAACGACTTTCGAGCAACGTAAATTAAGATCACAAATGTATCTGGGTTTAATAATATCAGTATAAATTAAAATAATTTCGGTTGATGGCGGTTTGAAGGAGTTTTTTTACAAATAGATCCTTAGAATTAGAAACTAATGTATTCAAAAAGTTTCTGTTCATCCAATTCCCAATTCTCTGAAAATTGAGTTGGTATATTCATTTTTATTTACAATTCCAACTGAATCATCCGCTATATTCTGGTATTCTTTATTTTTCAACTATACTACTAATTTTAAATATACACTAGATAGGTCTCTATAAGTTTCTCCATTTCCTAGACATACTAACTCAGTCGTTCCAGCATTATCTAATGATGCTACAGGGTTATTCTTCTGTTCGCAAAATACAATTTGGAGTAGGGACAGGCTCAAATAAATCAAGTTCACTTTTAATGCACTCCATTTTTTAATATATTTAATAATTTTATATTATGATCAGAATATATCCTTGGGAACAGATTTGACTAACAAATTTTCTAATCATATTGAAACATTTATTTTAGAAAGAAGTTTTAGAATGAGGATATCTTTTATAGAAATCGTCTCAGTGGGATCAATGAAGGCAAATATTTTTCATATGGAAGGACTTTCAAGCAACGTAAATTTGAATCACAAATGCATCTGGGTTTAATAATATCAGTATAAATTAAAATAAATTCGGTTGATGGCGGTTTGTAGGAGTTTTTTTACAAATAGATCCTTAGAATTAGAAACTAATGAATTCATGAAAGTTTCTGTTCATCCAATTCCCAATTCTGTGAAATTTGAGTTGGTATATTCACAATTATTTACAATTCCAACTGAATCATCCGCTATACTCTGGCATTCTTTATTTTTCAACTATACTACTAATTTTAAATATACACTAGATAGGTCTCTATAAGTTTCTCCATTTCCTAGACATACAAACTCAGTCGTTCCAGCATAATCTATTGATGCTATAGGGTTATACGCCACTTCTTCTGTTCGCAAAATACAATTTGGAGTGGGGACAGGCTCAAATAAATCAAGTTCGCTTTTAATGCACTCCATTTTTTAATATTTTTATTAATTTTATATAAGAAGTTTTAGAATGAGGATATCTTTTATATAAATCGTCTCAGTGGGATCAATGAATGCAAATATTTTTCATATCGAACGACTTTCAAGCAACGTAAATTAAGATCACAAATGTATCTGGGTTTAATAATATTAGTATAAATTAAAAAAATTTCGGTTGATGGCGGTTTGAAGGAGTTTTTTTACAAATAGATCCTTAGAATTAGAAACTAATGTATTCAAAAAGTTTCTGTTCATCCAATTCCCAATTCTCTGAAATTTGAGTTGGTATATTCACATTTATATACAATTCCTACTGAATCATCCCCTATACTCTGGTATTCTTTATTTTTCAACTATACTACTAATTTCAAATATACACTAGATAGGTCTTTATAAGTTTCTCCATTTTCTAGACATGCAAACTCAGTCGTTCCAGCATTATCTAATGATGCTATAGGGTTATACGCCACTTCTTCCGTTCGCAAAATACAATTTGGAGTGGGAACAGGCTCAAATAAATCAAGTTCGCTTTTAATGAACTCCATTTTTTAATATTTTTATTAATTTTATATTATGATGAGAATATATCCTTGGGTACTTATGGGTACTTGGGTACTCTTATTGACACATTTATTTTTGAAAGAAGTTTTAGAATGAGGATATCTTTTATATAAATCGTCTCAGTGGGATCAATGAATGCAAATATTTTTCATATCGAACGACTTTCAAGCAACGTAAATTAAGATCACAAATGTATCTGGGTTTAATAATATCAGTATAAATTAAAATAATTTCGGTTGATGGCGGTTTGAAGGAGTTTTTTTACAAATAGATCCTTAGAATTAGAAACTAATGTATTCAAAAAGTTTCTGTTCATCCAATTCCCAATTCTCTGAAATTTGAGTTGGTATAATCATTTTTATTTACAATTCCAACTGAATCGTCCGCTATATTCTGGTATTCCTTATTTTTCAACTATACTACTAATTTTAAATATACGCTAGATAGGTCTCTATAAGTTTCTCCATTTCCTAGACATACAAACTCTGTCGTTCCAGCATTATCCAATGATGCTACAGAGTTATACGCCACTTCTTCTGTTCGCAAAATACAATTTGAAGTGGGGACAGGCTCAAATAAATCAAGTTCACTTTTAATGCACTCCATTTTTTAATATTTTTATTAATTTTATATTATGACGAGAATATATCCTTGGGTACTTATGGGTACTTGGGTACTCTTATTGACACATTTATTTTTGAAAGAAGTTTTAGAATGAGGATATCTTTTATATAAATCGTCTCAGTGGGATCAATGAATGCAAATATTTTTCATATCGAACGACTTTCAAGCAACGTAAATTAAGATCACAAATGTATCTGGGTTTAATAATATCAGTATAAATTAAAATAATTTCGGTTGATGGCGGTTTGAAGGAGTTTTTTTACAAATAGATCCTTAGAATTAGAAACTAATGTATTCAAAAAGTTTCTGTTAATCCAATTCCCAATTCTCTGAAATTTGAATTGGTATATCCACATTTATATACAATTCCTACTGAATCATCCCCCATACTCTGGTATTCTTTATTTTTCAACTATACTACTAATTTGAAATATACACTAGATAGGTCTCTATAAGTTTCTCCATTTCCTAGACATACTAACTCAGTCGTTCCAGCATTATCTAATGATGCTACAGGGTTATTCTTCTGTTCGCAAAATACAATTTTGAGTAGGGACAGGCTCAAATAAATCAAGTTCACTTTTAATGCACTCCATTTTTTAATATATTTAATAATTTTATATTATGATCAGAATATATCCTTGGGAACAGATTTGACTAACAAATTTTCTAATCATATTGAAACATTTATTTTAGAAAGAAGTTTTAGAATGAGGATATCTTTTATAGAAATCGTCTCAGTGGGATCAATGAAGGCAAATATTTTTCATATGGAAGGACTTTCAAGCAACGTAAATTTGAATCACAAATGCATCTGGGTTTAATAATATCAGTATAAATTAAAATAAATTCGGTTGATGGCGGTTTGTAGGAGTTTTTTTACAAATAGATCCTTAGAATTAGAAACTAATGAATTCATGAAAGTTTCTGTTCATCCAATTCCCAATTCTGTGAAATTTGAGTTGGTATATTCACAATTATTTACAATTCCAACTGAATCATCCGCTATACTCTGGCATTCTTTATTTTTCAACTATACTACTAATTTTAAATATACACTAGATAGGTCTCTATAAGTTTCTCCATTTCCTAGACATACAAACTCAGTCGTTCCAGCATTATCTATTGATGCTATAGGGTTATACGCTACTTCTTCTGTTCGCAAAATACAATTTGGAGTGGGGACAGGCTCAAATAAATCAAGTTCGCTTTTAATGCACTCCATTTTTTAATATTTTTATTAATTTTATATAAGAAGTTTTAGAATGAGGATATCTTTTATATAAATCGTCTCAGTGGGATCAATGAATGCAAATATTTTTCATATCGAACGACTTTCAAGCAACGTAAATTAAGATCACAAATGTATCTGGGTTTAATAATATTAGTATAAATTAAAAAAATTTCGGTTGATGGCGGTTTGAAGGAGTTTTTTTACAAATAGATCCTTAGAATTAGAAACTAATGTATTCAAAAAGTTTCTGTTCATCCAATTCCCAATTCTCTGAAATTTGAGTTGGTATATTCACATTTATATACAATTCCTACTGAATCATCCCCTATACTCTGGTATTCTTTATTTTTCAACTATACTACTAATTTCAAATATACACTAGATAGGTCTTTATAAGTTTCTCCATTTTCTAGACATACAAACTCAGTCGTTCCAGCATTATCTAATGATGCTATAGGGTTATACGCCACTTCTTCCGTTCGCAAAATACAATTTGGAGTGGGAACAGGCTCAAATAAATCAAGTTCGCTTTTAATGAACTCCATTTTTTAATATTTTTATTAATTTTATATTATGATGAGAATATATCCTTGGGTACTTATGGGTACTTGGGTACTCTTATTGACACATTTATTTTTGAAAGAAGTTTTAGAATGAGGATATCTTTTATATAAATCGTCTCAGTGGGATCAATGAATGCAAATATTTTTCATATCGAACGACTTTCAAGCAACGTAAATTAAGATCACAAATGTATCTGGGTTTAATAATATCAGTATAAATTAAAATAATTTCGGTTGATGGCGGTTTGAAGGAGTTTTTTTACAAATAGATCCTTAGAATTAGAAACTAATGTATTCAAAAAGTTTCTGTTCATCCAATTCCCAATTCTCTGAAATTTGAGTTGGTATAATCATTTTTATTTACAATTCCAACTGAATCGTCCGCTATATTCTGGTATTCCTTATTTTTCAACTATACTACTAATTTTAAATATACGCTAGATAGGTCTCTATAAGTTTCTCCATTTCCTAGACATACAACCTCTGTCGTTCCAGCATTATCCAATGATGCTACAGAGTTATACGCCACTTCTTCTGTTCGCAAAATACAATTTGAAGTGGGGACAGGCTCAAATAAATCAAGTTCACTTTTAATGCACTCCATTTTTTAATATTTTTATTAATTTTATATTATGACGAGAATATATCCTTGGGTACTTATGGGTACTTGGGTACTCTTATTGACACATTTATTTTTGAAAGAAGTTTTAGAATGAGGATATCTTTTATATAAATCGTCTCAGTGGGATCAATGAATGCAAATATTTTTCATATCGAACGACTTTCAAGCAACGTAAATTAAGATCACAAATGTATCTGGGTTTAATAATATCAGTATAAATTAAAATAATTTCGGTTGATGGCGGTTTGAAGGAGTTTTTTTACAAATAGATCCTTAGAATTAGAAACTAATGTATTCAAAAAGTTTCTGTTCATCCAATTCCCAATTCTCTGAAATTTGAGTTGGTATAATCATTTTTATTTACAATTCCAACTGAATCGTCCCCTATACTCTGGTATTCCTTATTTTTCAACTATACTACTAATTTTAAATATACGCTAGATAGGTCTCTATAAGTTTCTCCATTTCCTAGACATACAAACTCTGTCGTTCCAGCATTATCCAATGATGCTACAGAGTTATACGCCACTTCTGCTGTTCGCAAAATACAATTTGAAGTGGGGACAGGCTCAAATAAATCAAGTTCACTTTTAATGCACTCCATTTTTTAATATTTTTATTAATTTTATATAAGAAGTTTTAGAATGAGGATATCTTTTATATAAATCGTCTCAGTGGGATCAATGAATGCAAATATTTTTCATATCGAACGACTTTCAAGCAACGTAAATTAAGATCACAAATGTATCTGGGTTTAATAATATCAGTATAAATTAAAATAATTTCGGTTGATGGCGGTTTGAAGGAGTTTTTTTACAAATAGATCCTTAGAATTAGAAACTAATGTATTCAAAAAGTTTCTGTTCATCCAATTCCCAATTCTCTGAAATTTGAGTTGGTATAATCATTTTTATTTACAATTCCAACTGAATCGTCCGCTATATTCTGGTATTACTTATTTTTCAACTATACTACTAATTTTAAATATACGCTAGATAGGTCTCTATAAGTTTCTCCATTTCCTAGACATACAAACTCAGTCGTTTCAGCATTATCTAATGATGCTATAGGGTTATACGCCACTTCTTCTGTTCGCAAAATACAATTTGGAGTGGGAACAGGCTCAAATAAATCAAGTTCGCTTTTAATGCACTCCATTTATTAATATTTTTATTAATTTTATATTATGATGAGAATATATCCTTGGGTACTTATGGGTACTTGGGTACTCTTATTGACACATTTATTTTTGAAAGAAGTTTTAGAATGAGGATATATTTTATATAAATCGTCTCAGTGGGATCAATGAATGCAAATATTTTTCATATGGAAGGACTTTCAAGCAACGTAAATTTGAATCACAAATGCATCTGGGTTTAATAATATCAGCATAAATTAAAATAATTTCTGTTGATGGAGGTTTGAAGGAGTTTTTCTACAAATAGATCCTTAGAATTAGAAACTAATGTATTCAAAAAGTTTCTGTTCATCCAATTCCCAATTCTCTGAAATTTGAGTTGGTATATTCACATTTATATACAATTCCTACTGAATCATCCGCTATATTCTGGTATTCTTTATTTTTCAACTGTACTACTAATTTTAAATATACACTAGATAGGTCTCTATAAGTTTCTCCATTTCCTAGACATACAAACTCAGTCGTTCCAGCATTATCTAATGATGCTATAGGGTTATACGCCACTTCTTCTGTTCGCAAAATACAATTTGGAGTGGGGACAGGCTCAAATAAATCAAGTTCACTTTTAATGCACTCTATTTTTTAATATTTTTATTAATTTTATATTATGATGAGAATATATCCTTGGGTACTTATGGCTACTTGGGTACTCTTATTGACACATTTATTTTAGAAAGAAGTTTTAGAATCAGGATATCTTTTATAGAAATCGTCTCAGTGGGATCAATGAAGGCAAATATTTTTCATATGGAAGGACTTTCCAGCAACGTAAATTTGAATCACAAATGCATCTGGGTTTAATAATATCAGTATAAATTAAAATAATTTCGGTTGATGGCGGTTAGAAGGAGTTTTTTTACAAATAGATCCTTAGAATTAGAAACTAATGAATTCATGAAAGTTTCTGTTCATCCAATTCCCAATTCTGTGAAATTTGAGTTGGTATATTCACAATTATTTACAATTCCAACAGAATCATCCGCTATACTCTGGCATTCTTTATTTTTCAACTATACTACTAATTTTAAATATACACTAGATAGGTCTCTATAAGTTTCTCCATTTCCTAGACATACAAACTTAGTCGTTCCAGCATTATCTATTGATGCTATAGGGTTATACGCCACTTCTTCTGTTCGCAAAATACAATTTGGAGTGGGGACAGGCTCAAATAAATCAAGTTCACTTTTAATGCACTCCATTTTTTAATATTTTTATTAATTTTATATAAGAAGTTTTAGAATGAGGATATCTTTTATATAAATCGTCTCAGTGGGATCAATGAAGGCAAATATTTTTCATATGGAAGGACTTTCAAGCAACGTAAATTTGAATCACAAATGTATCTGGGTTTAATAATATCAGTATAAATTAAAATAATTTCGGTTGATGGCGGTTTGAAGGATCCTTAGAATTAGAAACTAATGTATTCAAAAAGTTTCTGTTCATCCAATTCCCAATTCTCTGAAATTTGAGTTGGTATATTCACATTTATATACAATTCCTACTGAATCATCCCCTATACTCTGGTATTCTTTATTTTTCAACTATACTACTAATTTTAAATATACACTAGATAGGTCACTATAAGTTTCTCCATTTTCTAGACATACAAACTCAGTCGTTCCAGCATTATCTAATGATGCTATAGGGTTATACGCCACTCCTTCTGTTCGCAAAATACAATTTGGAGTGGGAACAGGCTCAAATAAATCAAGTTCGCTTTTAATGCACTCCATTTTTTAATATTTTTATTAATTTTATATTATGATGAGAATATATCCTTGGGTACTTATGGGTGCTTGCGTACTCTTATTGACACATTTATTTTTGAAAGAAGTTTTAGAATGAGGATATCTTTTATATAAATCGTCTCAGTGGGATCAATGAATGCAAATATTTTTCATATCGAACGACTTTCAAGCAACGTAAATTAAGATCACAAATGTATCTGGGTTTAATAATATCAGTATAAATTAAAATAATTTCGGTTGATGGCGGTTTGAAGGAGTGTTTTTATAAATAGATCCTTAGAATTAGAAACTAATGTATTCAAAAAGTTTCTGTTCATCCAATTCCCAATTCTGTGAAATTTGAGTTGGTATATTCACAATTATTTACAATTCCAACTGAATCATCCGCTATACTCTGGCATTCTTTATTTTTCAACTATACTACTAATTTTAAATATACACTAGATAGGTCTCTATAAGTTTCTCCATTTCCTAGACATACAACCTCAGTCGTTCCAGCATTATCTATTGATTTTATGGGGTTATACGCCACTTCTTCTGTTCGCGAAATACAATTTGGAGTGGGGACAGGCTCAAATTAATCAAGTTCACTTTTAATGCACTCCATTTTTTAATATTTTTATTAATTTTATATAAGAAGTTTTAGAATGAGGATATCTTTTATATAAATCGTCTCAGTGGGATCAATGAATGCAAATATTTTTCATATCGAACGACTTTCAAGCAACGTAAATTAAGATCACAAATGTATCTGGGTTTAATAATATCAGTATAAATTAAAATAATTTCGGTTGATGGCGGTTTGAAGGAGTTTTTTTTATAAATAGATCCTTAGAATTAGAAACTAATGTATTCAAAAAGTTTCTGTTCATCCAATTCCCAATTCTGTGAAATTTGAGTTGGTATATTCATTTTTATTTACAATTCCAACTGAATCATCCCCTATACTCTGGTATTCTTTATTTTTCAACTATACTACTAATTTTAAATATACGCTAGATAGGTCTCTATAAGTTTCTCCATTTCCTAGACATACAAACTCTGTCGTTCCAGCATTATCCAATGATGCTACAGAGTTATACGCCATTTCTTCTGTTCGCAAAATACAATTTGGAGTGGGGACAGGCTCAAATAAATCAAGTTCACTTTTAATGCACTCCATTTTTTAATATTTTTATTAAATTTATATTATGACGAGAATATATCCTTGGGTACCAATGGGTACGTGGGTACTCTTATTGACACATTTATTTTTGAAAGAAGTTTTAGAATGAGGATATCTTTTATATAAATCGTCTCAGTGGGATCAATGAATGCAAATATTTTTCATATCGAACGACTTTCAAGCAACGTAAATTAAGATCACAAATGTATCTGGGTTTAATAATATCAGTATAAATTAAAATAATTTCGGTTGATGGCGGTTTGAAGGAGTTTTTTTACAAATAGATCCTTAGAATTAGAAACTAATGTATTCAAAAAGTTTCTGTTCATCCAATTCCCAATTCTCTGAAATTTGAGTTGGTATAATCATTTTTATTTACAATTCCAACTGAATCGTCCGCTATATTCTGGTATTCCTTATTTTTCAACTATACTACTAATTTTAAATATACGCTAGATAGGTCTCTATAAGTTTCTCCATTTCCTAGACATACAAACTCAGTCGTTCCAGCATTATCTAATGATGCTATAGGGCTATACGCCACATCTTCTGTTCGCAAAATACAATTTGGAGTGGGAACAGGCTCAAATAAATCAAGTTCGCTTTTAATGCACTCCATTTTTTAATATTTTTATTAATTTTATATTATGATGAGAATATATCCTTGGGTACTTATGGGTACTTGGGTACTCTTATTGACACATTTATTTTTGAAAGAAGTTTTAGAATGAGGATATCTTTTATATAAATCATCTCAGTGGGATCAATGAATGCAAATATTTTTCATATCGAACGACTTTCAAGCAACGTAAATTAAGATCACAAATGTATCTGGGTTTAATAATATCAGTATAAATTAAAATAATTTCGGTTGATGGCGGTTTGAAGGAGTTTTTTTACAAATAGATCCTTAGAATTAGAAACTAATGTATTCAAAAAGTTTCTGTTCATCCAATTCCCAATTCTCTGAAATTTGAATTGGTATAATCATTTTTATTTAAAATTCCAACTGAATCGTCCGCTATATTCTGGTATTCCTTATTTTTCAACTATACTACTAATTTTAAATATACGCTAGATAGGTCTCTATAAGTTTCTCCATTTCCTAGACATACAAACTCTGTCGTTCCAGCATTATCCAATGATGCTACAGAGTTATACGCCACTTCTGCTGTTCGCAAAATACAATTTGAAGTGGGGACAGGCTCAAATAAATCAAGTTCACTTTTAATGCACTCCATTTTTTAATATTTTTATTAATTTTATATAAGAAGTTTTAGAATGAGGATATCTTTTATATAAATCGTCTCAGTGGGATCAATGAATGCAAATATTTTTCATATCGAACGACTTTCAAGCAACGTAAATTAAGATCACAAATGTATCTGGGTTTAATAATATCAGTATAAATTAAAATAATTTCGGTTGATGGCGGTTTGAAGGAGTTTTTTTACAAATAGATCCTTAGAATTAGAAACTAATGTATTCAAAAAGTTTCTGTTCATCCAATTCCCAATTCTCTGAAATTTGAGTTGGTATAATCATTTTTATTTACAATTCCAACTGAATCGTTCGCTATATTCTGGTATTCCTTATTTTTCAACTATACTACTAATTTTAAATATACGCTAGATAGGTCTCTATAAGTTTCTCCATTTCCTAGACATACAAACTCAGTCGTTCCAGCATTATCTAATGATGCTATAGGGTTATACGCCACTTCTTCTGTTCGCAAAATACAATTTGGAGTGGGAACAGGCTCAAATAAATCAAGTTCGCTTTTAATGCACTCCATTTTTTAATATTTTTATTAATTTTATATTATGATGAGAATATATCCTTGGGTACTTATGAGTACTTGGGTACTCTTATTGACACATTTATTTTTGAAAGAAGTTTTAGAATGAGGATATCTTTTATATAAATCGTCTCAGTGGGATCAATGAATGCAAATATTTTTCATATCGAACGACTTTCAAGCAACGTAAATTTGAATCACAAATGCATCTGGGTTTAATAATATCAGTATAAATTAAAATAATTTCGGTTGATGGCGGTTAGAAGGAGTTTTTTTACAAATAGATCCTTAGAATTAGAAACTAATGAATTCATGAAAGTTTCTGTTCATCCAATTCCCAATTCTGTGAAATTTGAGTTGGTATATTCACAATTATTTACAATTCCAACAGAATCATCCGCTATACTCTGGCATTCTTTATTTTTCAACTATACTACTAATTTTAAATATACACTAGATAGGTCTCTATAAGTTTCTCCATTTCCTAGACATACAAACTCAGTCGTTCCAGCATTATCTATTGATGCTATAGGGTTATACGCCACTTCTTCTGTTCGCAAAATACAATTTGGAGTGGGGACAGGCTCAAATAAATCAAGTTCACTTTTAATGCACTCCATTTTTTAATATTTTTATTAATTTTATATAAGAAGTTTTAGAATGAGGATATCTTTTATATAAATCGTCTCAGTGGGATCAATGAAGGCAAATATTTTTCATATGGAAGGACTTTCAAGCAACGTAAATTTGAATCACAAATATATCTGGGTTTAATAATATCAGTATAAATTAAAATAATTTCGGTTGATGGCGGTTTGAAGGATCCTTAGAATTAGAAACTAATGTATTCAAAAAGTTTCTGTTCATCCAATTCCCAATTCTCTGAAATTTGAGTTGGTATATTCACATTTATATACAATTCCTACTGAATCATCCCCTATACTCTGGTATTCTTTATTTTTCAACTATACTACTAATTTTAAATATACACTAGATAGGTCTCTATAAGTTTCTCCATTTCCTAGACATACAAACTCAGTCGTTCCAGCATTATCTAATGATGCTATAGGGTTATACGCCACTTCTTCTGTTCGCAAAATACAATTTGGAGTGGGAACAGGCTCAAATAAATCAAGTTCGCTTTTAATGCACTCCATTTTTTAATATTTTTATTAATTTTATATTATGATGAGAATATATCCTTGGGTACTTATGGGTGCTTGGGTACTCTTATTGACACATTTATTTTTGAAAGAAGTTTTAGAATGAGGATATCTTTTATATAAATCGTCTCAGTGGGATCAATGAATGCAAATATTTTTCATATCGAACGACTTTCAAGCAACGTAAATTAAGATCACAAATGTATCTGGGTTTAATAATATCAGTATAAATTAAAATAATTTCAGTTGATGGCGGTTTGAAGGAGTTTTTTTATAAATAGATCCTTAGAATTAGAAACTAATGTATTCAAAAAGTTTCTGTTCATCCAATTCCCAATTCTGTGAAATTTGAGTTGGTATATTCACAATTATTTACAATTCCAACTGAATCATCCGCTATACTCTGGCATTCTTTATTTTTCAACTATACTACTAATTTTAAATATACACTAGATAGGTCTCTATAAGTTTCTCCATTTCCTAGACATACAACCTCAGTCGTTCCAGCATTATCTATTGATGTTATAGGGTTATACGCCACTTCTTCTGTTCGCGAAATAAAATTTGGAGTGGGGACAGGCTCAAATTAATCAAGTTCACTTTTAATGCACTCCATTTTTTAATATTTTTATTAATTTTATATAAGAAGTTTTAGAATGAGGATATCTTTTATATAAATCGTCTCAGTGGGATCAATGAATGCAAATATTTTTCATATCGAACGACTTTCAAGCAACGTAAATTAAGATCACAAATGTATCTGGGTTTAATAATATCAGTATAAATTAAAATAATTTCGGTTGATGGCGGTTTGAAGGAGTTTTTTTATAAATAGATCCTTAGAATTAGAAACTAATGTATTCAAAAAGTTTCTGTTCATCCAATTCCCAATTCTGTGAAATTTGAGTTGGTATATTCATTTTTATTTACAATTCCAACTGAATCATCCCCTATACTCTGGTATTCTTTATTTTTCAACTATACTACTAATTTTAAATATACGCTAGATAGGTCTCTATAAGTTTCTCCATTTCCTAGACATACAAACTCTGTCGTTCCAGCATTATCCAATGATGCTACAGAGTTATACGCCATTTCTTCTGTTCGCAAAATACAATTTGGAGTGGGGACAGGCTCAAATAAATCAAGTTCACTTTTAATGCACTCCATTTTTTAATATTTTTATTAAATTTATATTATGACGAGAATATATCCTTGGGTACCAATGGGTACGTGGGTACTCTTATTGACACATTTATTTTTGAAAGAAGTTTTAGAATGAGGATATCTTTTATATAAATCGTCTCAGTGGGATCAATGAATGCAAATATTTTTCATATGGAAGGACTTTCAAGCAACGTAAATTTGAATCACAAATGCATCTGGGTTTAATAATATCAGCATAAATTAAAATAATTTCTGTTGATGGCGGTTTGAAGGAGTTTTTCTACAAATAGATCCTTAGAATTAGAAACTAATGTATTCAAAAAGTTTCTGTTCATCCAATTCCCAATTCTCTGAAATTTGAGTTGGTATATTCATTTTTATTTACAATTCCAACTGAATCATCCGCTATATTCTGGTATTCTTTATTTTTCAACTATACTACTAATTTTAAATATACACTAGATAGGTCTCTATAAGTTTCTCCATTTCATAGCCATACAAACTCAGTCGTTCCAGCATAATCTATTGATGCTATAGGGTTATACGCCACTTCTTCTGTTCGCAAAATACAATTTGGAGTGGGAACAGGCTCAAATAAATCAAGTTCGCTTTTAATGCACTCCATTTTTTAATATTTTTATTAATTTTATATTATGATGAGAATATATTCTTGGGTACTTATGGGTACTTGGGTACTCTTATTGACACATTTATTTTTGAAAGAAGTTTTAGAATGAGGATATCTTTTATATAAATCGTCTCAGTGGGATCAATGAAGGCAAATATTTTTCATATCGAACGACTTTCAAGCAACGTAAATTTGAATCACAAATGCATCTGGGTTTAATAATATCAGCATAAATTAAAATAATTTCTGTTGATGGAGGTTTGAAGGAGTTTTTCAACAAATAGATCCTTAGAATTAGAAACTAATGTAATCAAAAAGTTTCTGTTAATCCAATTCCCAATTCTCTGAAATTTGAATTGGTATATCCACATTTATATACAATTCCTACTGAATCATCCCCTATACTCTGGTATTCTTTATTTTTCAACTATACTACTAATTTTAAATATACACTAGATAGGTCTCTATAAGTTTCTCCATTTCCTAGACATACAAACTCAGTCGTTCCAGCATTATCTATTGATGCTATAGGGTTATACGCTACTTCTTCTGTTCGCAAAATACAATTTGGAGTGGGGACAGGCTCAAATAAATCAAGTTCGCTTTTAATGCACTCCATTTTTTAATATTTTTATTAATTTTATATTATGATGAGAATATATTCTTGGGTACTTATGGGTACTTGGGTACTCTTATTGACACATTTATTTTAGAAAGAAGTTTTAGAATGAGGATATCTTTTGTAGAAATCGTCTCAGTGGGATCAATTAATGCAAATATTTTTCATATGGAAGGACTTTCAAGCAACGTAAATTTGAATCACAAATGCATCTGGGTCTAATAATATCAGTATAAATTAAAATAATTTCGGTTGATGGAGGTTTGAAGGATTTTTTTGCAAATAGATCCTTAGAATTAGAAACTAATGTATTCAAAAAGTTTCTGTTCATCCAATTCCCAATTCTCTGAAATTTGAGTTGGTATATTCACAATTATTTACAATTCCTACTGAATCATCCCCTATACTCTGGCATTCTTTATTTTTCAACTATACTACTAATTTTAAGTATACGCTAGATAGGTCTCTATAAGTTTCTCCATTTCCTAGACATACAAACTCAGTCGTTCCAGCATTATCTAATGATGCTATAGGGTTATACGCCACTTCTTCTGTTCGCAAAATACAATTTGGAGTGGAAACAGGCTCAAATAAATCAAGTTCGCTCTTAATGCACTTCATTTTTTAATATTTTTATTAATTTTATATTATGATGAGAATATATCCTTGGGTACTTATGGGTACTTGGGTACTCTTATTGACACATTTATTTTAGAAAGAAGTTTTAGAATGAGGATATCTTTTATAGAAATCGTCTCAGTGGGATCAATGAATGCAAATATTTTTCATATGGAAGGACTTTCAAGAAACGTAAAATTGAATCACAAATGCATCTGGGTTTAATAATATCAGTATAAATTAAAATAATTTCGGTTGATGGAGGTTTGAAGGATTTTTTTACAAATAGATCCTTAGAATTAGAAACTAATGTATTCAAAAAGTTTCTGTTCATCCAATTCCCAATTCTCTGAAATTTGAGTTGGTATATTCACATTTATTTACAATTCCTACTGAATCATCCCCTATACTCTGGCATTCTTTATTTTTCAACTATACTACTAATTTTAAATATACACTAGATAGGTCTCTATAAGTTTCTCCATTTCCTAGACATACAAACTCAGTCGTTCCAGCATTATCTAATGATGCTATAGGGCTATACGCCACTTCTTCTGTTCGCAAAATATAATTTGGAATGGGGACAGGCTCAAATAAATCAAGTTCGCTTTTAATGCACTCCATTTCTGAATATATTTATTAATTTTATATTATGATGAGAATATATCCTTGGGAACAGATTTGACTAACAAATATTCTAATCATATTGACACAAGAAGTTTTAGAATGAGGATATAATTTATATAAATCGTCTCAGTGGGATCAATGAATGTAAATATTTTTCATATGGAACGACTTTCAAGCAACGTAAATTAAGATCACAAATGTATCTGGGTGTAATAATATCAGTATAAATTAAAATAATTTCGGTTGATGGCGGTTTGAAGGAGTTTTTTTACAAATAGATCCTTAGAATTAGAAACTAATGAATACATGAAAGTTTCTGTTCATCCAATTCCCAATTCTGTGAAATTTGAGTTGGTATATTCACAATTATTTACAATTCCAACGGAATCATCCGCTGTATTCTGGTTTTCTTTATTTTTCAACTATACTACTAATTTTAAATATACGCTAGATAGGTCTCTATAAGTTTCTCCATTTCCTAGACATACAAACTCTGTCGTTCCAGCATTATCCATTTTTTAATATTTTTATTAATTTTATATTATGATGAGAATATATCCTTGGGTACTTATAGGTACTTGGGTACTCTTATTAACACATTTATTTTTGGAAGAAGTTTTAGAATGAGGATATCTTTTATATAAATCGTCTCAGTGGGATCAATGAATGCAAATATTTTTCATATGGAAGGACTTTCAAGCAACATAACTTTGAATTGCAAATGAATCTGGGTTTAATAATATCAGTAAAAATTAAAATAATTTCGGTTGATGGCGGTTTGAAGGAGTTTTTTTACAAATAGATCCTTAGAATTAGAAACTAATGTATTCAAAAAGTTTCTGTTCATCCAATTCCCAATTCTATGAAATTTGAGTTGGTATATTCACAATTATTTACAATTCCAACTGAATCATACGCTATATTCTGATTTTCTTTATTTTTCAACTGTACCACTAATTTTAAATATACACTAAATAGGTCTCTATAAGTTTCTCCATTTCCTAGACATACTAACTAAGTCGTTCCAGCATTATCTAATGATGCTACAGGGTTATACGCCACTTCTTCTGTTCGCAAAATACAATTTGGAGTGGGAACAGGCTCAAATAAATCAAGTTCGCTTTTAATGCACTCCATTTTTTAATATTTTTATTAATTTTATATTATGATGAGAATATATCCTTGGGTACTTATAAGTACTTGGGTACTCTTATTAACACATTTATTTTTGGAAGAAGTTTTAGAATGAGGATATCTTTTATATAAATCGTCTCAGTGGGATCAATGAATGCAAATATTTTTCATATGGAAGGACTTTCAAGCAACATAACTTTGAATTGCAAATGAATCTGGGTTTAATAATATCAGTATAAATTAAAATAATTTCGGTTGATGGAGGTTTGAAGGATTTTTTTACAAATAGATCCTTAGAATTAGAAGCTAATGTATTCAAAAAGTTTCTGTTCTTCCAATCCCAATTCTATGAAATTTGAGTTGGTATAATCACAATTATTTACAATTCCAACTGAATCATACGCTATATATTCTGATTTTCTTTATTTTTCAACTGTACCACTAATTTTAAATATACACTAAATAGGTCTCTATAAGTTTCTCCATTTCCTAGACATACAAACTAGAATACAATTTGGAGTGGGGACAGGCTCAAATAAATCAAGTTCACTTTTAATGCACTCCATTTTTTAATATTTTTATTAATTTTATATTATGACGAGAATATATCCTTGGGAACCTATGGGTACTTGGGTAATCTTATTGACACATTTATTTTTGAAAGAAGTTTTAGAATGGGGATATCTTTTATATAAATCGTCTCAGTGGGATCAATGAAGCCAAATATTTTTCATATGGAAGGACTTTCAAGCAACGTAAATTTGAATCACAAATGCATCTGGGTTTAATAATATCAGCATAAATTAAAATAATTTCTGCTGATGGAGGTTTGAAGGATTTTTTTACAAATATATCCTTAGAATTAGAAACTAATGTATTCAAAAAGTTTCTGTTCTTCCAATCCCAATTCTGTGAAATTTGAGTTGGTATATTCATTTTTATTTACAATTCCTACTGAATCATCCCCTATACTCTGGTATTCTTTATTTTTCAACTATACTACTAATTTTAAATATACACTAGATAGGTCTCTATAAGTTTCTCCATTTCCTAGACATACTAACTCAGTCGTTCCAGCATTATCTAATGATGCTACAGGGTTATTCTTCTGTTCGCAAAATACAATTTGGAGTAGGGACAGGCTCAAATAAATCAAGTTCACTTTTAATGCACTCCATTTTTTAATATATTTAATAATTTTATATTATGATCAGAATATATCCTTGGGAACAGATTTGACTAACAAGTTTTCTAATCATATTGACACATTTATTTTTGAAAGAAGTTTTAGAATGAGGATATAATTTATATAAATCGTCTCAGTGGGATCAATGAATGTAAATATTTTTCATATGGAACGACTTTCAAGCAACGTAAATTAAGATCACAAATGTATCTGGGTGTAATAATATCAGCATAAATTAAAATAATTTCGGTTGATGGCGGTTTGAAGGAGTTTTTTTACAAATAGATCCTTAGAATTAGAAACTAATGAATACATGAAAGTTTCTGTTCATCCAATTCCCAATTCTGTGAAATTTGAGTTGGTATATTCACAATTATTTACAATTCCAACGGAATCATCCGCTGTATTCTGGTTTTCTTTATTTTTCAACTGTACTACTAATTTTAAATATACGCTAGATAGGTCTCTATAAGTTTCTCCATTTTCTAGACATACAAACTCTGTCGTTCCAGCATTATCCATTTTTTAATATTTTTATTAATTTTATATTATGATGAGAATATATCCTTGGGTACTTATAGGTACTTGGGTACTCTTATTAACACATTTATTTTTGGAAGAAGTTTTAGAATGAGGATATCTTTTATATAAATCGTCTCAGTGGGATCAATGAATGCAAATATTTTTCATATGGAAGGACTTTCAAGCAACATAACTTTGAATTGCAAATGAATCTGGGTTTAATAATATCAGTATAAATTAAAATAATTTCGGTTGATGGAGGTTTGAAGGAGTTTTTTTACAAATAGATCCTTAGAATTAGAAACTAATGTATTCAAAAAGTTTCTGTTCATCCAATTCCCAATTCTATGAAATTTGAGTTGGTATATTCACAATTATTTACAATTCCAACTGAATCATACGCTATATTCTGATTTTCTTTATTTTTCAACTGTACCACTAATTTTAAATATACACTAAATAGGTCTCTATAAGTTTCTCCATTTCCTAGACATACTAACTAAGTCGTTCCAGCATTATCTAATGATGCTACAGGGTTATACGCCACTTCTTCTGTTCGCAAAATACAATTTGGAGTGGGGACAGGCTCAAATAAATCAAGTTCGCTTTTAATGCACTCCATTTTTTAATATTTTTATTAATTTTATATTATGATGAGAATATATCCTTGGGTACTTATAGGTACTTGGGTACTCTTATTAACACATTTATTTTTGGAAGAAGTTTTAGAATGAGGATATCTTTTATATAAATCGTCTCAGTGGGATCAATGAATGCAAATATTTTTCATATGGAAGGACTTTCCAGCAACATAACTTTGAATTGCAAATGAATCTGGGTTTAATAATATCAGTATAAATTAAAATAATTTCGGTTGATGGAGGTTTGAAGGATTTTTTTACAAATATATCCTTAGAATTAGAAACTAATGTATTCAAAAAGTTTCTGTTCTTCCAATCCCAATTCTATGAAATTTGAGTTGGTATATTCACAATTATTTACAATTCCAACTGAATCATACGCTATATATTCTGATTTTCTCTATAAGTTTCTCCATTTCCTAGACATACAAACTAGAATACAATTTGGAGTGGGGACAGGCTCAAATAAATCAAGTTCACTTTTAATGCACTCCATTTTTTAATATTTTTATTAATTTTATATTATGACGAGAATATATCCTTGGGTACCTATGGGTACTTGGGTAATCTTATTGACACATTTATTTTTGAAAGAAGTTTTAGAATGGGGATATCTTTTATATAAATCGTCTCAGTGGGATCAATGAAGCCAAATATTTTTCATATGGAAGGACTTTCAAGCAACGTAAATTTGAATCACAAATGCATCTGGGTTTAATAATATCAGCATAAATTAAAATAATTTCTGCTGATGGAGGTTTGAAGGATTTTTTTACAAATATATCCTTAGAATTAGAAACTAATGTATTCAAAAAGTTTCTGTTAATCCAATTCCCAATTCTCTGAAATTTGAATTGGTATATCCACATTTATATACAATTCCTACTGAATCATCCCCTATACTCTGGTATTCTTTATTTTTCAACTATACTACTAATTTTAAATATACACTAGATAGGTCTCTATAAGTTTCTCCATTTCCTAGACATACTAACTCAGTCGTTCCAGCATTATCTAATGATGCTACAGGGTTATTCTTCTGTTCGCAAAATACAATTTGGAGTAGGGACAGGCTCAAATAAATCAAGTTCACTTTTAATGCACTCCATTTTTTAATATATTTAATAATTTTATATTATGATCAGAATATATCCTTGGGAACAGATTTGACTAACAAGTTTTCTAATCATATTGACACATTTATTTTTGAAAGAAGTTTTAGAATGAGGATATAATTTATATAAATCGTCTCAGTGGGATCAATGAATGTAAATATTTTTCATATGGAACGACTTTCAAGCAACGTAAATTAAGATCACAAATGTATCTGGGTGTAATAATATCAGTATAAATTAAAATAATTTCGGTTGATGGCGGTTTGAAGGAGTTTTTTTACAAATAGATCCTTAGAATTAGAAACTAATGAATACATGAAAGTTTCTGTTCATCCAATTCCCAATTCTGTGAAATTTGAGTTGGTATATTCACAATTATTTACAATTCCAACGGAATCATCCGCTGTATTCTGGTTTTCTTTATTTTTCAACTGTACTACTAATTTTAAATATACGCTAGATAGGTCTCTATAAGTTTCTCCATTTCCTAGACATACAAACTCTGTCGTTCCAGCATTATCCATTTTTTAATATTTTTATTAATTTTATATTATGATGAGAATATATCCTTGGGTACTTATAGGTACTTGGGTACTCTTATTAACACATTTATTTTTGGAAGAAGTTTTAGAATGAGGATATCTTTTATATAAATCGTCTCAGTGGGATCAATGAATGCAAATATTTTTCATATGGAAGGACTTTCAAGCAACATAACTTTGAATTGCAAATGAATCTGGGTTTAATAATATCAGTATAAATAAAAATAATTTCGGTTGATGGCGGTTTGAAGGAGTTTTTTTTACAAATAGATCCTTAGAATTAGAAACTAATGTATTCAAAAAGTTTCTGTTCATCCAATTCCCAATTCTATGAAATTTGAGTTGGTATATTCACAATTATTTACAATTCCAACTGAATCATACGCTATATTCTGATTTTCTTTATTTTTCAACTGTACCACTAATTTTAAATATACACTAAATAGGTCTCTATAAGTTTCTCCATTTCCTAGACATACTAACTAAGTCGTTCCAGCATTATCTAATGATGCTACAGGGTTATACGCCACTTCTTCTCTTCGCAAAATACAATTTGGAGTGGGGACAGGCTCAAATAAATCAAGTTCGCTTTTAATGCACTCCATTTTTTAATATATTTATTAATTTTATATTATGATGAGAATATATCCTTGGGAACAGATTTGACTAACAAATATTCTAATCATATTGACACATTTATTTTTGAAAGAAGTTTTAGAATGAGGATATATTTTATATAAATCGTCTCATTGGGATCAATGAATGTAAATATTTTTCATATGGAACGACTTTCAAGCAACGTAAATTAAGATCACAAATGTATCTGGGTTTAACAATATCAGTATAAATTAAAATAATTTCGGTTGATGGCGGTTTGAAGGAGTTTTTTTACAAATAGATTCTTAGAATTAGAAACTAATGTATTCAAAAAGTTTCTGTTCATCCAATTACCAATTCTTTGAAATTTGAGTTGGTATATTCATTTTTATTTACAATTCCAACTGAATCATCCGCTATAATCTGGTATTCTTTATTTATCAACTATACTACTAATTTTAAATATACACTATATAGGACTCTATAAGTTTCTCCATTTCATAGCCATACAAACTCAGTCGTTCTAGCATTATCTAATGATGCTACAGGGTTATACGCAGGGTTATTCTTCTGTTCGCAAAATACAATTTGGAGTGGGGACAGGCTCAAATAAATCAATTTCGCTTTTAATGCACTCCATTGTTGAATATATTTATTAATTTTATATTATGATGAGAATATATCCTTGGGAACAGATTTGACTAACAAATATTCTAATCATATTGACACATTTATTTTTGAAAGAAATTTTAGAATGAGGATATATTTTATATAAATCGTCTCAGTGGGATCAACGAATGTAAATGTTTTTCATATGGAACGACTTTCAAGCAACGTAAATTAAGATCACAAATGTATCTGGGTTTAATAATATCAGTATATATTAAAATAATTTCGGTTGATGGCGGTTTGAAGGAGTTTTTTTACAAATAGATCCTTAGAATTAGAAACTAATGAATACATTAAAGTTTCTGTTCATCCAATTCCCAATTCTGTGAAATTTGAGTTGGTATATTCATTTTTATTTACAATTCCAACTGAATCATCCGCTATATTCTGGTATTACTTATTTTTCAACTATACTACTAATTTTAAATATACGCTAGATAGGTCTCTATAAGTTTCTCCATTTCCTAGACATACAAACTCTGTCGTTCCAGCATTATCCAATGATGCTACAGAGTTATACGCCACTTCTTCTGTTCGCAAAATACAATTTGGAGTGGGGACAGGCTCAAATAAATCAAGTTCACTTTTAATGCACTCCATTTTTTAATATTTTTATTAATTTTATATTATGACGAGAATATATCCTTGGGTACCTATGGGTACTTGGGTACTCTTATTGACACATTTATTTTTGAAAGAAGTTTTAGAATGAGGATATCTTTGATAAAAATCGTCTCAGTGGGATCAATGAAGGCAAATATTTTTCATATGGAAGGACTTTCAAGCAACGTAAATTTGAATCACAAATGTATCTGGGTTTAATAATATCAGTATAAATTAAAATAATTTCGGTTGATGGCGGTTTGAAGGAGTTTTTTTACAAATAGATCATAGAATTAGAAACTAATGAATACATGAAAGTTTCTGTTCATCCAATTCCCAATTCTGTGAAATTTGAGTTGGTATATTCACAATTATTTACAATTCCAACTGAATCATCCGCTATACTCTGGCATTCTTTATTTTTCAACTATACTACTAATTTTAAATATACACTAGATAGGTCTCTATAAGTTTCTCCATTTCCTAGACATACAAACTCAGTCGTTCTAGCATTATCTAATGATGCTACAGGGTTATACGCAGGGTTATTCTTCTGTTCGCAAAATACAATTTGGAGTGGGGACAGGCTCAAATAAACCAATTTCGCTTTTAATGCACTCCATTTTTGAATATATTTATTAATTTTATATTATGATGAGAATATATCCTTGGGAACAGATTTGACTAACAAATATTCTAATCATATTGACACATTTATTTTTGAAAGAAGTTTTAGAATGAGGATATATTTTATATAAATCGTCTCAGTGGGATCAATGAATGTAAATGTTTTTCATATGGAACGACTTTCAAGCAACGTAAATTAAGATCACAAATGTATCTGGGTTTAATAATATCAGTATATATTAAAATAATTTCGGTTGATGGCGGTTTGAAGGAGTTTTTTTACAAATAGATCCTTAGAATTAGAAACTAATGAATACATTAAAGTTTCTGTTCATCCAATTCCCAATTCTGTGAAATTTGAGTTGGTATATTCATTTTTATTTACAATTCCAACTGAATCATCCGCTATATTCTGGTATTACTTATTTTTCAACTATACTACTAATTTTAAATATACGCTAGATAGGTCTCTATAAGTTTCTCCATTTCCTAGACATACAAACTCTGTCGTTCCAGCATTATCCAATGATGCTACAGAGTTATACGCCACTTCTTCTGTTCGCAAAATACAATTTGGAGTGGGGACAGGCTCAAATAAATCAAGTTCACTTTTAATGCACTCCATTTTTTAATATTTTTATTAATTTTATATTATGACGAGAATATATCCTTGGGTACCTATGGGTACTTGGGTACTCTTATTGACACATTTATTTTTGAAAGAAGTTTTAGAATGAGGATATCTTTGATAAAAATCGTCTCAGTGGGATCAATGAAGGCAAATATTTTTCATATGGAAGGACTTTCAAGCAACGTAAATTTGAATCACAAATGTATCTGGGTTTAATAATATCAGTATAAATTAAAATAATTTCGGTTGATGGCGGTTTGAAGGATTTTTTACAAATAGATCCTTAGATTTAGTAACTAATGTATTCAAAAAGTTTCTGTTCTTCCAATCCCAATTCTATGAAATTTGAGTTGGTATATTCATTTTTATTTACAATTCCAACTGAATCATCCGCTATATTCTGGTATTCCTTATTTTTCAACTATACTACTAATTTTAAATATACGCTAGATAGGTCTCTATAAGTTTCTCCATTTCCTAGACATACAAACTCTGTCGTTCCAGCATTATCCAATGATGCTACAGAGTTATACGCCACTTCTGCTGTTCGCAAAATACAATTTGGAGTGGGGACAGGCTCAAATAAATCAAGTTCACTTTTAATGCACTCCATTTTTTAATATTTTTATTAATTTTATATTATGATGAGAATATATCCTTGGGTACTTATGGGTTCTTGGGTACTCTTATTGACACATTTATTTTAGAATGAAGTTTAAGTATGAGGATATCTTTTATAGAAATCGTCTCAGTGGGATCAATGAAGGCAAATATTTTTCATATGGAAGGACTTTCAAGCAACGTAAATTTAAATCACAAATGCATCTGGGTTTAATAATATCAGTATAAATTAAAATAATTTCGGTTGATGGCGGTTTGAAGGATTTTTTTACAAATAGATCCTTAGATTTAGAAACTAATGTATTCAAAAAGTTTCTGTTCATCCAATTCCCAATTCTGTGAAATTTAAGTTGGTATATTCACAATTATTTACAATTCCAACTGAATCATCCGCTATACTCTGGCATTCTTTATTTTTCAACTATACTACTAATTTTAAATATACACTAGATAGGTCTCTATAAGTTTCTCCATTTCTTAGACATACAAACTCTGTCGTTCCAGCATTATCCAATGATGCTACAGAGTTATACGCCACTTCTGCTGTTCGCAAAATACAATTTGGAGTGGGGACAGGCTCAAATAAATCAAGTTCACTTTTAATGCACTCCATTTTTTAATATTTTTATTAATTTTATATTATGATGAGAATATATCCTTGGGAACAGATTTGACTAACAAATATTCTAATCATATTGACACATTTATTTTTGAAAGAAGTTTTAGAATGAGGATATATTTTATATAAATCGTCTCATTGGGATCAATGAATGTAAATATTTTTCATATGGAACGACTTTCAAGCAACGTAAATTAAGATCACAAATGTATCTGGGTTTAATAATATCAGTATATATTAAAATAATTTCGGTTGATGGCGGTTTGAAGGAGTTTTTTTACAAATAGATCCTTAGAATTAGAAACTAATGAATACATTAAAGTTTCTGTTCATCCAATTCCCAATTCTCTGAAATTTGAGTTGGTATATTCATTTTTATTTACAATTCCAACTGAATCATCCGCTATATTCTGGTATTACTTATTTTTCAACTATACTACTAATTTTAAATATACGCTAGATAGGTCTCTATAAGTTTCTCCATTTCCTATACATACAAACTCTGTCGTTCCAGCATTATCCAATGATGCTACAGAGTTATACGCCACTTCTTCTGTTCGCAAAATACAATTTGGAGTGGGGACAGGCTCAAATAAATCAAGTTCACTTTTAATGCACTCCATTTTTTAATATTTTTATTAATTTTATATTATGACGAGAATATATCCTTGGGTACCTATGGGTACTTGGGTACTCTTATTGACACATTTATTTTTGAAAGAAGTTTTAGAATGAGGATATCTTTGATAAAAATCGTCTCAGTGGGATCAATGAAGGCAAATATTTTTCATATGGAAGGACTTTCAAGCAACGTAAATTTGAATCACAAATGATTCTGGGTTTAATAATATCAGTATAAATTAAAATAATTTCGGTTGATGGCGGTTTGAAGGAGTTTTTTTACAAATAGATCATAGAATTAGAAACTAATGAATACATGAAAGGTTCTGTTCATGCAATTCCCAATTCTGTGAAATTTGAGTTGGTATATTCACAATTATTTACAATTCCAACTGAATCATCCGCTATACTCTGGCATTCTTTATTTTTCAACTATACTACTAATTTTAAATATACACTAGATAGGTCTCTATAAGTTTCTCCATTTCCTAGACATACAAACTCAGTCGTTCTAGCATTATCTAATGATGCTAATGATTATACGCAGGGTTATTCTTCTGTTCGCAAAATACAATTTGGAGTGGGGACAGGCTCAAATAAATCAATTTCGCTTTTAATGCACTCCATTTTTGAATATATTTATTAATTTTATATTATGATGAGAATATATCCTTGGAAACAGATTTGACTAACAAATATTCTAATCATATTGACACATTTATTTTTGAAAGAAGTTTTAGAATGAGGATATATTTTATATAAATCGTCTCAGTGGGATCAATGAATGTAAATGTTTTTCATATGGAACGACTTTCAAGCAACGTAAATTAAGATCACAAATGTATCTGGGTTTAATAATATCAGTATACTACTAATAAAATAATTTCGGTTGATGGCGGTTTGAAGGAGTTTTTTTACAAATAGATCCTTAGAATTAGAAACTAATGAATACATTAAAGTTTCTGTTCATCCAATTCCCAATTCTGTGAAATTTGAGTTGGTATATTCATTTTTATTTACAATTCCAACTGAATCATCCGCTATATTCTGGTATTACTTATTTTTCAACTATACTACTAATTTTAAATATACGCTAGATAGGTCTCTATAAGTTTCTCCATTTCCTAGACATACAAACTCTGTCGTTCCAGCATTATCCAATGATGCTACAGAGTTATACGCCACTTCTTCTGTTCGCAAAATACAATTTGGAGTGGGGACAGGCTCAAATAAATCAAGTTCACTTTTAATGCACTCCATTTTTTAATATTTTTATTAATTTTATATTATGACGAGAATATATCCTTGGGTACCTATGGGTACTTGGGTACTCTTATTGACACATTTATTTTTGAAAGAAGTTTTAGAATGAGGATATCTTTGATAAAAATCGTCTCAGTGGGATCAATAAAGGCAAATATTTTTCATATGGAAGGACTTTCAAGCAACGTAAATTTGAATCACAAATGTATCTGGGTTTAATAATATCAGTATAAATTAAAATAATTTCGGTTGATGGCGGTTTGAAGGATTTTTTTACAAATAGATCCTTAGATTTAGAAACTAATGTATTCAAAAAGTTTCTGTTCATCCAATTCCCAATTCTGTGAAATTGAAGTTGGTATATTCACAATTATTTACAATTCCAACTGAATCATCCGCTATACTCTGGCATTCTTTATTTTTCAACTATACTACTAATTTTAAATATACACTAGATAGGTCTCTATAAGTTTCTCCATTTCCTAGACATACAAACTCTGTCGTTCCAGCATTATCCAATGATGCTACAGAGTTATACGCCACTTCTGCTGTTCGCAAAATACAATTTGGAGTGGGGACAGGCTCAAATAAATCAAGTTCACTTTTAATGCACTCCATTTTTTAATATTTTTATTAATTTTATATTATGATGAGAATATATCCTTGGGAACAGATTTGACTAACAAATATTCTAATCATATTGACACATTTATTTTTGAAAGAAGTTTTAGAATGAGGATATATTTTATATAAATCGTCTCATTGGGATCAATGAATGTAAATATTTTTCATATGGAACGACTTTCAAGCAACGTAAATTAAGATCACAAATGTATCTGGGTTTAACAATATCAGTATAAATTAAAATAATTTCGGTTGATGGCGGTTTGAAGGAGTTTTTTTACAAATAGATTCTTAGAATTAGAAACTAATGTATTCAAAAAGTTTCTGTTCATCCAATTACCAATTCTCTGAAATTTGAGTTGGTATATTCATTTTTATTTACAATTCCAACTGAATCATCCGCTATAATCTGGTATTCTTTATTTATCAACTATACTACTAATTTTAAATATACACTATATAGGTCTCTATAAGTTTCTCCATTTCATAGCCATACAAACTCAGTCGTTCCAGCATTATCTAATAATGCTATAGGGTTATACGCCACTTCTTCTGTTCGCAAAATACAATTTGGAGTGGAGACAGGCTCAAATAAATCAAGTTCACTTTTAATGCACTCCATTTTTTAATATTTTTATTAATTTTATATTATGACGAGAATATATCCTTGGGTACCTATGGGTACTTGGGTACTCTTATTGACACATTTATTTTAGAAAGAAGTTTTAGAATGAGGATATCATTTATAGAATTCTTCTCAGTGGGATCAATGAAGGCAAATATTTTTCATATGGAAGGACTTTCAAGCAACGTAAATTTGAATCACAAATGTATCTGGGTTTAATAATATCAGTATAAATTAAAATAATTTCGGTTGATGGCGGTTTGAAGGAGTTTTTTTACAAATAGATCATAGAATTAGAAACTAATGAATACATGAAAGTTTCTGTTCATCCAATTCCCAATTCTGTGAAATTTGAGTTGGTATATTCACAATTATTTACAATTCCAACTGAATCATCCGCTATACTCTGGCATTCTTTATTTTTCAACTATACTACTAATTTTAAATATACACTAGATAGGTCTCTATAAGTTTCTCCATTTCCTAGACACACAAACTCAGTCGTTCTAGCATTATCTAATGATGCTACAGGGTTATACGCAGGGTTATTCTTCTGTTCGCAAAATACAATTTGGAGTGGGGACAGGCTCAAATAAATCAATTTCGCTTTTAATGCACTCCATTTTTGAATATATTTATTAATTTTATATTATGATGAGAATATATCCTTGGGAACAGATTTGACTAACAAATATTCTAATCATATTGACACATTTATTTTTGAAAGAAGTTTTAGAATGAGGATATATTTTATATAAATCGTCTCAGTGGGATCAATGAATGTAAATGTTTTTCATATGGAACGACTTTCAAGCAACGTAAATTAAGATCACAAATGTATCTGGGTTTAATAATATCAGTATATATTAAAATAATTTCGGTTGATGGCGGTTTGAAGGAGTTTTTTTACAAATAGATCCTTAGAATTAGAAACTAATGAATACATTAAAGTTTCTGTTCATCCAATTCCCAATTCTGTGAAATTTGAGTTGGTATATTCATTTTTATTTACAATTCCAACTGAATCATCCGCTATATTCTGGTATTACTTATTTTTCAACTATACTAATAATTTTAAATATACGCTAGATAGGTCTCTATAAGTTTCTCCATTTCCTAGACATACAAACTCTGTCGTTCCAGCATTATCCAATGATGCTACAGAGTTATACGCCACTTCTTCTGTTCGCAAAATACAATTTGGAGTGGGGACAGGCTCAAATAAATCAAGTTCACTTTTAATGCACTCCATTTTTTAATATTTTTATTAATTTTATATTATGACGAGAATATATCCTTGGGTACCTATGGGTACTTGGGTACTCTTATTGACACATTTATTTTTGAAAGAAGTTTTAGAATGAGGATATCTTTGATAAAAATCGTCTCAGTGGGATCAATGAAGGCAAATATTTTTCATATGGAAGGACTTTCAAGCAACGTAAATTTGAATCACAAATGTATCTGGGTTTAATAATATCAGTATAAATTAAAATAATTTCGGTTGATGGCGGTTTGAAGGAGTTTTTTTACAAATAGATCATAGAATTAGAAACTAATGAATACATGAAAGGTTCTGTTCATCCAATTCCCAATTCTGTGAAATTTGAGTTGGTATATTCACAATTATTTACAATTCCAACTGAATCATCCGCTATACTCTGGCATTCTTTATTTTTCAACTATACTACTAATTTTAAATATACACTAGATAGGTCTCTATAAGTTTCTCCATTTCCTAGACATACAAACTCAGTCGTTCTAGCATTATCTAATAATGCTACAGGGTTATACGCAGGGTTATTCTTCTGTTCGCAAAATACAATTTGGAGTGGGGACAGGCTCAAATAAATCAATTTCGCTTTTAATGCACTCCATTTTTGAATATATTTATTAATTTTATATTATGATGAGAATATATCCTTGGGAACAGATTTGACTAACAAATATTCTAATCATATTGACACATTTATTTTTGAAAGAAGTTTTAGAATGAGGATATATTTTATATAAATCGTCTCATTGGGATCAATGAATGTAAATATTTTTCATATGGAACGACTTTCAAGCAACGTAAATTAAGATCACAAATGTATCTGGGTTTAATAATATCAGTATATATTAAAATAATTTCGGTTGATGGCGGTTTGAAGGAGTTTTTTTACAAATAGATCCTTAGAATTAGAAACTAATGAATACATTAAAGTTTCTGTTCATCCAATTCCCAATTCTCTGAAATTTGAGTTGGTATATTCATTTTTATTTACAATTCCAACTGAATCATCCGCTATATTCTGGTATTACTTATTTTTCAACTATACTACTAATTTTAAATATACGCTAGATAGGTCTCTATAAGTTTCTCCATTTCCTATACATACAAACTCTGTCGTTCCAGCATTATCCAATGATGCTACAGAGTTATACGCCACTTCTTCTGTTCGCAAAATACAATTTGGAGTGGGGACAGGCTCAAATAAATCAAGTTCACTTTTAATGCACTCCATTTTTTAATATTTTTATTAATTTTATATTATGACGAGAATATATCCTTGGGTACCTATGGGTACTTGGGTACTCTTATTGACACATTTATTTTTGAAAGAAGTTTTAGAATGAGGATATCTTTGATAAAAATCGTCTCAGTGGGATCAATGAAGGCAAATATTTTTCATATGGAAGGACTTTCAAGCAACGTAAATTTGAATCACAAATGATTCTGGGTTTAATAATATCAGTATAAATTAAAATAATTTCGGTTGATGGCGGTTTGAAGGAGTTTTTTTACAAATAGATCATAGAATTAGAAACTAATGAATACATGAAAGGTTCTGTTCATGCAATTCCCAATTCTGTGAAATTTGAGTTGGTATATTCACAATTATTTACAATTCCAACTGAATCATCCGCTATACTCTGGCATTCTTTATTTTTCAACTATACTACTAATTTTAAATATACACTAGATAGGTCTCTATAAGTTTCTCCATTTCCTAGACATACAAACTCAGTCGTTCTAGCATTATCTAATGATGCTAATGATTATACGCAGGGTTATTCTTCTGTTCGCAAAATACAATTTGGAGTGGGGACAGGCTCAAATAAATCAATTTCGCTTTTAATGCACTCCATTTTTGAATATATTTATTAATTTTATATTATGATGAGAATATATCCTTGGAAACAGATTTGACTAACAAATATTCTAATCATATTGACACATTTATTTTTGAAAGAAGTTTTAGAATGAGGATATATTTTATATAAATCGTCTCAGTGGGATCAATGAATGTAAATGTTTTTCATATGGAACGACTTTCAAGCAACGTAAATTAAGATCACAAATGTATCTGGGTTTAATAATATCAGTATATATTAAAATAATTTCGGTTGATGGCGGTTTGAAGGAGTTTTTTTACAAATAGATCCTTAGAATTAGAAACTAATGAATACATTAAAGTTTCTGTTCATCCAATTCCCAATTCTGTGAAATTTGAGTTGGTATATTCATTTTTATTTACAATTCCAACTGAATCATCCGCTATATTCTGGTATTACTTATTTTTCAACTATACTACTAATTTTAAATATACGCTAGATAGGTCTCTATAAGTTTCTCCATTTCCTAGACATACAAACTCTGTCGTTCCAGCATTATCCAATGATGCTACAGAGTTATACGCCACTTCTTCTGTTCGCAAAATACAATTTGGAGTGGGGACAGGCTCAAATAAATCAAGTTCACTTTTAATGCACTCCATTTTTTAATATTTTTATTAATTTTATATTATGACGGGAATATATCCTTGGGTACCTATGGGTACTTGGGTACTCTTATTGACACATTTATTTTTGAAAGAAGTTTTAGAATGAGGATATCTTTGATAAAAATCGTCTCAGTGGGATCAATGAAGGCAAATATTTTTCATATGGAAGGACTTTCAAGCAACGTAAATTTGAATCACAAATGTATCTGGGTTTAATAATATCAGTATAAATTAAAATAATTTCGGTTGATGGCGGTTTGAAGGATTTTTTTACAAATAGATCCTTAGATTTAGAAACTAATGTATTCAAAAAGTTTCTGTTCATCCAATTCCCAATTCTGTGAAATTGAAGTTGGTATATTCACAATTATTTACAATTCCAACTGAATCATCCGCTATACTCTGGCATTCTTTATTTTTCAACTATACTACTAATTTTAAATATACACTAGATAGGTCTCTATAAGTTTCTCCATTTCCTAGACATACAAACTCTGTCATTCCAGCATTATCCAATGATGCTACAGAGTTATACGCCACTTCTGCTGTTCGCAAAATACAATTTGGAGTGGGGACAGGCTCAAATAAATCAAGTTCACTTTTAATGCACTCCATTTTTTAATATTTTTATTAATTTTATATTATGATGAGAATATATCCTTGGGAACAGATTTGACTAACAAATATTCTAATCATATTGACACATTTATTTTTGAAAGAAGTTTTAGAATGAGGATATATTTTATATAAATCGTCTCATTGGGATCAATGAATGTAAATATTTTTCATATGGAACGACTTTCAAGCAACGTAAATTAAGATCACAAATGTATCTGGGTTTAACAATATCAGTATAAATTAAAATAATTTCGGTTGATGGCGGTTTGAAGGAGTTTTTTTACAAATAGATTCTTAGAATTAGAAACTAATGTATTCAAAAAGTTTCTGTTCATCCAATTACCAATTCTCTGAAATTTGAGTTGGTATATTCATTTTTATTTACAATTCCAACTGAATCATCCGCTATAATCTGGTATTCTTTATTTATCAACTATACTACTAATTTTAAATATACACTATATAGGTCTCTATAAGTTTCTCCATTTCATAGCCATACAAACTCAGTCGTTCCAGCATTATCTAATAATGCTATAGGGTTATACGCCACTTCTTCTGTTCGCAAAATACAATTTGGAGTGGAGACAGGCTCAAATAAATCAAGTTCACTTTTAATGCACTCCATTTTTTAATATTTTTATTAATTTTATATTATGACGAGAATATATCCTTGGGTACCTATGGGTACTTGGGTACTCTTATTGACACATTTATTTTAGAAAGAAGTTTTAGAATGAGGATATCATTTATAGAATTCTTCTCAGTGGGATCAATGAAGGCAAATATTTTTCATATGGAAGGACTTTCAAGCAACGTAAATTTGAATCACAAATGTATCTGGGTTTAATAATATCAGTATAAATTAAAATAATTTCGGTTGATGGCGGTTTGAAGGAGTTTTTTTACAAATAGATCATAGAATTAGAAACTAATGAATACATGAAAGTTTCTGTTCATCCAATTCCCAATTCTGTGAAATTTGAGTTGGTATATTCACAATTATTTACAATTCCAACTGAATCATCCGCTATACTCTGGCATTCTTTATTTTTCAACTATACTACTAATTTTAAATATACACTAGATAGGTCTCTATAAGTTTCTCCATTTCCTAGACACACAAACTCAGTCGTTCTAGCATTATCTAATGATGCTACAGGGTTATACGCAGGGTTATTCTTCTGTTCGCAAAATACAATTTGGAGTGGGGACAGGCTCAAATAAATCAATTTCGCTTTTAATGCACTCCATTTTTGAATATATTTATTAATTTTATATTATGATGAGAATATATCCTTGGGAACAGATTTGACTAACAAATATTCTAATCATATTGACACATTTATTTTTGAAAGAAGTTTTAGAATGAGGATATATTTTATATAAATCGTCTCAGTGGGATCAATGAATGTAAATGTTTTTCATATGGAACGACTTTCAAGCAACGTAAATTAAGATCACAAATGTATCTGGGTTTAATAATATCAGTATATATTAAAATAATTTCGGTTGATGGCGGTTTGAAGGAGTTTTTTTACAAATAGATCCTTAGAATTAGAAACTAATGAATACATTAAAGTTTCTGTTCATCCAATTCCCAATTCTGTGAAATTTGAGTTGGTATATTCATTTTTATTTACAATTCCAACTGAATCATCCGCTATATTCTGGTATTACTTATTTTTCAACTATACTACTAATTTTAAATATACGCTAGATAGGTCTCTATAAGTTTCTCCATTTCCTAGACATACAAACTCTGTCGTTCCAGCATTATCCAATGATGCTACAGAGTTATACGCCACTTCTTCTGTTCGCAAAATACAATTTGGAGTGGGGACAGGCTCAAATAAATCAAGTTCACTTTTAATGCACTCCATTTTTTAATATTTTTATTAATTTTATATTATGACGAGAATATATCCTTGGGTACCTATGGGTACTTGGGTACTCTTATTGACACATTTATTTTTGAAAGAAGTTTTAGAATGAGGATATCTTTGATAAAAATCGTCTCAGTGGGATCAATGAAGGCAAATATTTTTCATATGGAAGGACTTTCAAGCAACGTAAATTTGAATCACAAATGTATCTGGGTTTAATAATATCAGTATAAATTAAAATAATTTCGGTTGATGGCGGTTTGAAGGAGTTTTTTTACAAATAGATCATAGAATTAGAAACTAATGAATACATGAAAGGTTCTGTTCATCCAATTCCCAATTCTGTGAAATTTGAGTTGGTATATTCACAATTATTTACAATTCCAACTGAATCATCCGCTATACTCTGGCATTCTTTATTTTTCAACTATACTACTAATTTTAAATATACACTAGATAGGTCTCTATAAGTTTCTCCATTTCCTAGACATACAAACTCAGTCGTTCTAGCATTATCTAATAATGCTACAGGGTTATACGCAGGGTTATTCTTCTGTTCGCAAAATACAATTTGGAGTGGGGACAGGCTCAAATAAATCAATTTCGCTTTTAATGCACTCCATTTTTGAATATATTTATTAATTTTATATTATGATGAGAATATATCCTTGGGTACTTATGGGTTCTTGGGTACTCTTATTGACACATTTATTTTAGAAAGAAGTTTAAGTATGAGGATATCTTTTATAGAAATCGTCTCAGTGGGATCAATGAAGGCAAATATTTTTCATATGGTAGGACTTTCAAGCAACGAAAATTTAAATCACAAATGCATCTGGGTTTAATAATATCAGTATAAATTAAAATAATTTCGGTTGATGGCGGTTTGAAGGATTTTTTTACAAATAGATCCTTAGATTTAGAAACTAATGTATTCAAAAAGTTTCTGTTCATCCAATTCCCAATTCTGTGAAATTTAAGTTGGTATATTCACAATTATTTACAATTCCAACTGAATCATCCGCTATACTCTGGCATTCTTTATTTTTCAACTATACTACTAATTTTAAATATACACTAGATAGGTCTCTATAAGTTTCTCCATTTCCTAGACATACAAACTCTGTCGTTCCAGCATTATACAATGATGCTACAGAGTTATACGCCACTTCTGCTGTTCGCAAAATACAATTTGGAGTGGGGACAGGCTCAAATAAATCAAGTTCACTTTTAATGCACTCCATTTTTTAATATTTTTATTAATTTTATATTATGATGAGAATATATCCTTGGGTACTTATGGGTTCTTGGGTACTCTTATTGACACATTTATTTTAGAAAGAAGTTTAAGTATGAGGATATCTTTTATAGAAATCGTCTCAGTGGGATCAATGAAGGCAAATATTTTTCATATGGAAGGACTTTCAAGCAACGTAAATTTAAATCACAAATTCATCTGGGTTTAATAATATCAGTATAAATTAAAATAATTTCGGTTGATGGCGGTTTGTAGGATTTTTTTACAAATAGATCCTTAGATTTAGAAACTAATGTATTCAAAAAGTTTCTGTTCATCCAATTCGCAATTCTGTGAAATTTAAGTTGGTATATTCACAATTATTTACAATTCCAACTGAATCATCCGCTATACTCTGGCATTCTTTATTTTTCAACTATACTACTAATTTTAAATATACACTAGATAGGTCTCTATAAGTTTCTCCATTTCCTAGACATACAAACTCAGTCGATCCAGCATTATCCAATGATGCTATAGGGTTATACGCCACTTCTTCTGTTCGCAAAATACAATTTGGAGTGGGGACAGGCTCAAATAAATCAAGTTCGCTTTTAATGCACTCCATTTTTTAATATTTTTATTAATTTTATATTATGTTTGGAATATATCCTTGGGTACAGATTTGACTAACAAATATTCTAATCATATTGACACATTTATTTTTGAAAGAAGTTTTAGAATGAGGATATATTTTATATAAATCGTCTCAGTGGGATCAATGAATGTAAATATTTTTCATATGGAACGACTTTCAAGCAACGTAAATTAAGATCACAAAAGTATCTGGGTTTAATAATATCAGTATAAATTAAAATAATTTCGGTTGATGGCGGTTTGAAGGATTTTTTACAAATAGATCCTTAGATTTAGTAACTAATGTATTCAAAAAGTTTCTGTTCTTCCAATCCCAATTCTATGAAATTTGAGTTGGTATATTCATTTTTATTTACAATTCCAACTGAATCATCCGCTATATTCTGGTATTCCTTATTTTTCAACTATACTACTAATTTTAAATATACGCTAGATAGGTCTCTATAAGTTTCTCCATTTCCTAGACATACAAACTCTGTCGTTCCAGCATTATCCAATGATGCTACAGAGTTATACGCCACTTCTGCTGTTCGCAAAATACAATTTGGAGTGGGGACAGGCTCAAATAAATCAAGTTCACTTTTAATGCACTCCATTTTTTAATATTTTTATTAATTTTATATTATGATGAGAATATATCCTTGGGTACTTATGGGTACTAATGGGTACTTGGGTACTCTTATTGACACATTTATTTTAGAAAGAAGTTTTAGAATGAGGATATCTTTGATATAAATCGTCTCAGTGGGATCAATGAATGCAAATATTTTTCATATGGAAGGACTTACAAGCAACATAACTTTGAATTGCAAATGAATCTGGGTTTAATAATATCAGTATAAATTAAAATAATTTCGGTTGATGGAGGTTTGAAGGATTTTTTTACAAATATATTCTTAGAATTAGAAACTAATGTATTCAAAAAGTTTCTGTTCTTCCAATCCCAATTCTATGAAATTTGAGTTGGTATATTCACAATTATTTACAATTTCAACTGAATCATACGCTATATTCTGATTTTCTTTATTTTTCAACTGTACCACTAATTTTAAATATACACTAAATAGGTCTCTATAAGTTTCTCCATTTCCTAGACATACTAACTCAGTCGTTCCAGCATTATCTAATGATGCTATAGGGTTATACGCCACTTCTTCTGTTCGCAAAATACAATTTGGAGTTGGGACAGGCTCAAATAAATCAAGTTCGCTTTTAATGCACTCCATTTTTTAATATTTTTATTAATTTTATATTATGATGAGAATATATCCTTGGGTACAGATTTGACTAACAAATTTTCTAATCATATTGACACATTTATTTTTGGAAGAAGTTTTAGAATGAGGATATCTTTTATAGAAATCGTCTCAGTGGGATCAATGAATGCAAATATTTTTCATATGGTAGAACTTTCAAGCAACATAACTTTGAATTGCAAATGAATCTGGGTTTAATAATATCAGTATAAATTAAAATAATTTCGGTTGATGGAGGTTTGAAGGATTTTTTTACAAATATATTCTTAGAATTAGAAACTAATGTATTCAAAAAGTTTCTGTTCTTCCAATCCCAATTCTATGAAATTTGAGTTGGTATATTCACAATTATTTACAATTTCAACTGAATCATACGCTATATTCTGATTTTCTTTATTTTTCAACTGTACCACTAATTTTAAATATACACTAAATAGGTCTCTATAAGTTTCTCCATTTCCTAGACATACTAACTCAGTCGTTCCAGCATTATCTAATGATGCTACAGGGTTATACGCAGGGTTATTCTTCTGTTCGCAAAATACAATTTGGAGTGGGGACAGGCTCAAATAAATCAAGTTCACTTTTAATGCACTCCATTTTTTAATATTTTTATTAATTTTATATTATGATGAGAATATATCCTTGGGTACAGATTTGACTAACACATTTTCTAATCATATTGACACATTTATTTTTGGAAGAAGTTTTAGAATGAGGATATATTTTATAGAAATCGTCTCTGTGGGATCAATGAAGGCAAATATTTTTCATATGGAACGACTTTCAAGCAACGTAAATTTAAATCACAAATGCATCTGGGTTTAATAATATCAGTATAAATTAAAATAATTTCGGTTGATGGCGGTTTGAAGGATTTTTTTACAAATAGATCCTTAGATTTAGAAACTAATGTATTCAAAAAGTTTCTGTTCTTCCAATCCCAATTCTATGAAATTTGAGTTGGTATATTCATTTTTATTTACAATTCCAACTGAATCATCCGCTATATTCTGGTATTCCTTATTTTTCAACTATACTACTAATTTTAAAAATACGCTAGATAGGTCTCTATAAGTTTCTCCATTTCCTAGACATACAAACTGTGTCGTTCCAGCATTATCTAATGATGCTACAGAGTTATACGCCACTTCTTCTGTTCGCAAAATACAATTTGGAGTGGGGACAGGCTCAAATAAATCAAGTTCACTTTTAATGCACTCCATTTTTTAATATTTTTATTAATTTTATATTATGATGAGAATATATCCTTGGGTACTTATGGGTACTAATGGGTACTTGGGTACTCTTATTGACACATTTATTGTTGGAAGAAGTTTTAGAATGGGGATATCTTTTATATAAATCGTCTCAGTGGGATCAATGAAGCCAAATATTTTTCATATGGAAGGACTTTCAAGCAACGTAAATTTGAATCACAAATGTATCTGGGTTTAATAATATCAGTATAAATTAAAATAATTTCGGTTGATGGCGGTTTGAAGGAGTTTTTTTACAAATAGATCCTTAGAATTAGAAACTAATGAATACATTAAAGTTTCTGTTCATCCAATTCCCAATTCTGTGAAATTTTGATTTCGTATATTCATTTTTATTTACAATTCCAACTGAATCATCCGCTATATTCTGGTATTCCTTATTTTTCAACTATACTACTAATTTTAAATATACGCTAGATAAGTCTCTATAAGTTTCTCCATTTCCTAGACATACAAACTCTGTCGTTCCAGCATTATCCAATGATGCTACAGAGTTATACGCCACTTCTTCTGTTCGCAAAATACAATTTGGAGTGGGGACAGGCTCAAATAAATCAAGTTCACTTTTAATGCACTCCATTTTTTAATATTTTTATTAATTTTATATTATGATGAGTATATATCCTTGGGTACAGATTTGACTAACAAATTTTCTAATCATATTGACACATTTATTTTTGGAAGAAGTTTTAGAATGAGGATATCTTTTATATAAATCGTCTCAGTGGGATCAATGAATGCAAATATTTTTCATATGGAAGGACTTTCAAGCAACATAACTTTGAATTGCAAATGAATCTGGGTTTAATAATATCAGTATAAATTAAAATAATTTTTTTACAAATATATTCTTAGAATTAGAAACTAATGTATTCAAAAAGTTTCTGTTCTTCCAATCCCAATTCTATGAAATTTGAGTTGGTATATTCACAATTATTTACAATTCCAACTGAATCATACGCTATATTCTGATTTTCTTTATTTTTCAACTGTACCACTAATTTTAAATATACGCTAGATAGGTCTCTATAAGTTTCTCCATTTCCTAGACATACAAACTCAGTCGTTTCAGCATTATCTAATGATGCTATAGGGTTATACGCCACTTCTTCTGTTCGCAAAATACAATTTGGAGTGGGAACAGGCTCAAATAAATCAAGTTCGCTTTTAATGCACTCCATTTTTGAATATATTTATTAATTTTATATTATGATGAGAATATATCCTTGGGAACAGATTTGACTAACACATTTTCTAATCATATTGACACATTTATTTTTGAAAGAAGTTTTAGAATGAGGATATCTTTGATATAAATCGTCTCAGTGGGATCAATGAATGCAAATATTTTTCATATGGAAGGACTTTCAAGCAACATAACTTTGAATTGCAAATGAATCTGGGTTTAATAATATCAGTATAAATTAAAATAATTTCGGTTGATGGAGGATTGAAGGATTTTTTTACAAATATATCCTTAGAATTAGAAACTAATGTATTCAAAAAGTTTCTGTTCTTCCAATACCAATTCTATGAAATTTGAGTTGGTATATTCACAATTATTTACAATTCCAACTGAATCATACGCTATATTCTGGTATTCCTTATTTTTCAACTGTACCACTAATTTTAAATATACACTAAATAGGTCTCTATAAGTTTCTCCATTTCCTAGACATACAAACTAGAATACAATTTGGAGTGGGGACAGGCTCAAATAAATCAAGTTCACTTTTAATGCACTCCATTTTTTAATATTTTTATTAATTTTATATTATGACGGGAATATATCCTGGGGTACGTATGGGTACTTGGGTAATCTTATTGACACATTTATTGTTGGAAGAAGTTTTAGAATGGGGATATCTTTTATATAAATCGTCTCAGTGGGATCAATGAATGCAAATATTTTTCATATGGAAGGACTTTCAAGCAACGTAAATTTGAATCACAAATGCATCTGGGTTTAATAATATCAGCATAAATTAAAATAATTTCTGTTGATGGCGGTTTGAAGGAGTTTTTCTACAAATAGATCCTTAGAATTAGAAACTAATGTATTCAAAAAGTTTCTGTTCATCCAATTCCCAATTCTCTGAAATTTGAGTTGGTATATTCATTTTTATTTACAATTCCAACTGAATCATCCGCTATATTCTGGTATTCTTTATTTTTCAACTATACTACTAATTTTAAATATACACTAGATAGGTCTCTATAAGTTTCTCCATTTCATAGCCATACAAACTCAGTCGTTCCAGCATAATCTATTGATGCTATAGGGTTATACGCCACTTCTTCTGTTCGCAAAATACAATTTGGAGTGGGGACAGGCTCAAATAAATCAAGTTCACTTTTAATGCACTCCATTTTTTAATATTTTTATTAATTTTATATTATGATGAGAATATATCCTTGGGTACTTATGGGTACTAATGGGTACTTGGGTACTCTTATTGACACATTTATTTTAGAAAGAAGTTTTAGAATGAGGATATCTTTTATAGAAATCGTCTCAGTGGGATCAATGAAGGCAAATATTTTTCATATGGAAGGACTTTCAAGCAACGTAAATTTGAATCACAAATGTATCTGGGTTTAATAATATCAGTATAAATTAAAATAATTTCGGTTGATGGCGGTTTGAAGGAGTTTTTTTACAAATAGATCCTTAGAATTAGAAACTAATGAATTCATGAAAGTTTCTGTTCATCCAATTCCCAATTCTGTGAAATTTGAGTTGGTATATTCACAATTATTTACAATTCCAACTGAATCATCCGCTATACTCTGGCATTCTTTATTTTTCAACTATACTACTAATTTTAAATATACACTAGATAGGTCTCTATAAGTTTCTCCATTTCCTAGACATACTAACTCAGTCGTTCCAGCATTATCTAATGATGCTACAGGGTTATACGCAGGGTTATTCTTCTGTTCGCAAAATACAATTTGGAGTGGGGACAGGCTCAAATAAATCAAGTTCGCTTTTAATGCACTCCATTTTTGAATATATTTATTAATTTTATATTATGATGAGAATATATCCTTGGGAACAGATTTGACTAACACATTTTCTAATCATATTGACACATTTATTTTTGGAAGAAGTTTTAGAATGAGGATATCTTTGATATAAATCGTCTCAGTGGGATCAATGAATGCAAATATTTTTCATATGGAAGGACTTTCAAGCAACATAACTTTGAATTGCAAATGAATCTGGGTTTAATAATATCAGTATAAATTAAAATAATTTCGGTTGATGGAGGATTGAAGGATTTTTTTACAAATATATCCTTAGAATTAGAAACTAATGTATTCAAAAAGTTTCTGTTCTTCCAATCCCAATTCTATGAAATTTGAGTTGGTATATTCACAATTATTTACAATTCCAACTGAATCATACGCTATATTCTGGTATTCCTTATTTTTCAACTGTACCACTAATTTTAAATATACACTAAATAGGTCTCTATAAGTTTCTCCATTCCTAGACATACAAACTCAGTCGTTCCAGCATTATCTAATGATGCTATAGGGTTATACGCCACTTCTTCTGTTCGCAAAATACAATTTGGAGTGGGGACAGGCTCAAATAAATCAAGTTCGCTTTTAATGCACTCCATTTTTGAATATATTTATTAATTTTAAATGATGATGAGAATATATCCTTGGGTACAGATTTGACTAACAAATATTCTAATCATATTGACACATTTATTTTTGAAAGAAGTTTTAGAATGAGGATATATTTTATAGAAATCGTCTCAGTGGGATCAATGAATGTAAATATTTTTCATATGGAACGACTTTCAAGCAACGTAAATTAAGATCACAAATATATCTGGGTTTAATAATATCAGCATAAATTAAAATAATTTCGGTTGATGGCGGTTTGAAGGATTTTTTTACAAATAGATCCTTAGATTTAGAAACTAATGTATTCAAAAAGTTTCTGTTCTTCCAATCCCAATTCTATGAAATTTGAGTTGGTATATTCATTTTTATTTACAATTCCAACTGAATCATCCGCTATATTCTGGTATTCCTTATTTTTCAACTATACTACTAATTTTAAATATACGCTATATAGGTCTCTATAAGTTTCTCCATTTCCTAGACATACAAACTCTGTCGTTCCAGCATTATCTAATGATGCTACAGAGTTATACGCCACTTTTTCTGTTCGCAAAATACAATTTGGAGTGGGGACAGGCTCAAATAAATCAAGTTCACTTTTCATGCACTCCATTTTTTAATATTTTTATTAATTTTATGTTATGATGAGAATATATCCTTGGGTACTTATGGGTACTAATAGGTACTTGGGTACTCTTATTGACACATTTATTTTAGAAAGAAGTTTTAGAATGAGGATATCTTTTATAGAAATCGTCTCAGTGGGATCAATGAAGGCAAATATTTTTCATATGGAAGGACTTTCAAGCAACGTAAATTTGAATCACAAATGTATCTGGGTTTAATAATATCAGTATAAATTAAAATAATTTCGGTTGATGGCGGTTTGAAGGAGTTTTTTTTACAAATAGATCCTTAGAATTAGAAACTAATGAATTCATGAAAGTTTCTGTTCATCCAATTCCCAATTCTGTGAAATTTGAGTTGGTATATTCACAATTATTTACAATTCCAACTGAATCATCCCCTATACTCTGGCATTCTTTATTTTTCAACTATACTACTAATTTTAAATATACACTAGATAGGTCTCTATAAGTTTCTCCATTTCCTAGACATACAAACTCAGTCGTTCCAGCATTATCTAATGATGCTATAGGGTTATACGCCACTTCTTCTGTTCGCAAAATACAATTTGGAGTTGGGACAGGCTCAAATAAATCAAGTTCGCTTTTAATGCACTCCATTTTTTAATATTTTTATTAATTTTATATTATGATGAGAATATATCCTTGGGTACAGATTTGACTAACAAATTTTCTAATCATATTGACACATTTATTTTTGGAAGAAGTTTTAGAATGAGGATATCTTTTATATAAATCGTCTCAGTGGGATCAATGAATGCAAATATTTTTCATATGGAAGGACTTTCAAGCAACATAACTTTGAATTGCAAATGAATCTGGGTTTAATAATATCAGTATAAATTAAAATAATTTCGGTTGATGGAGGTTTGAAGGATTTTTTTACAAATATATTCTTAGAATTAGAAACTAATGTATTCAAAAAGTTTCTGTTCTTCCAATCCCAATTCTATGAAATTTGAGTTGGTATATTCACAATTATTTACAATTCCAACTGAATCATACGCTATATTCTGATTTTCTTTATTTTTCAACTGTACCACTAATTTTAAATATACACTAAATAGGTCTCTATAAGTTTCTCCATTTCCTAGACATACAAACTCTATCGTTCCAGCATTATCTAATGATGCTATAGGGTTATACGCCACTTCTTCTGTTCGCAAAATACAATTTGGAGTGGGGACAGGCTCAAATAAATCAAGTTCGCTTTTAATGCACTCCATTTTTTAATATTTTTATTAATTTTATATTATGATGAGAATATATCCTTGGGTACAGATTTGACTAACAAATTTTCTAATCATATTGACACATTTATTTTTGGAAGAAGTTTTAGAATGAGGATATCTTTTATATAAATCGTCTCAGTGGGATCAATGAATGCAAATATTTTTCATATGGCAGGACTTTCAAGCAACGTAAATTTGAATCACAAATGCATCTGGGTTTAATAATATCAGTATAAATTAAAATAATTTCGGTTGATGGAGGTTTGAAGGATTTTTTTACAAATAGATCCTTAGATTTAGAAACTTATGAATACATTAAAGTTTCTGTTCATCCAATTCCCAATTCTGTGAAATTTGAGTTGGTATATTCACAATTATTTACAATTCCAACTGAATCATACGCTATATTCTGGTATTCCTTATTTTTCAACTGTACCACTAATTTTAAATATACACTAAATAGGTCTCTATAAGTTTCTCCATTCCTAGACATACAAACTCAGTCGTTCCAGCATTATCTAATGATGCTATAGGGTTATACGCCACTTCTTCTGTTCGCAAAATACAATTTGGAGTGGGGACAGGCTCAAATAAATCAAGTTCGCTTTTAATGCACTCCATTTTTTAATATTTTTATTAATTTTATATTATGATGAGAATATATCCTTGGGTACAGATTTGACTAACAAATTTTCTAATCATATTGACACATTTATTTTTGGAAGAAGTTTTAGAATGAGGATATCTTTTATATAAATCGTCTCAGTGGGATCAATGAATGCAAATATTTTTCATATGGCAGGACTTTCAAGCAACGTAAATTTGAATCACAAATGCATCTGGGTTTAATAATATCAGTATAAATTAAAATAATTTCGGTTGATGGAGGTTTGAAGGATTTTTTTACAAATAGATCCTTAGATTTAGAAACTTATGAATACATTAAAGTTTCTGTTCATCCAATTCCCAATTCTGTGAAATTTGAGTTGGTATATTCACAATTATTTACAATTCCAACTGAATCATACGCTATATTCTGGTATTCCTTATTTTTCAACTGTACCACTAATTTTAAATATACACTAAATAGGTCTCTATAAGTTTCTCCATTCCTAGACATACAAACTCAGTCGTTCCAGCATTATCTAATGATGCTATAGGGTTATACGCCACTTCTTCTGTTCGCAAAATACAATTTGGAGTGGGGACAGGCTCAAATAAATCAAGTTCGCTTTTAATGCACTCCATTTTTTAATATTTTTATTAATTTTATGTTATGATGAGAATATATCCTTGGGTACTTATGGGTACTAGTGGGTACTTGGGTACTCTTATTGACACATTTATTTTAGAAAGAAGTTTTAGAATGAGGATATCTTTTATAGAAATCGTCTCAGTGGGATCAATGAAGGCAAATATTTTTCATATGGAAGGACTTTCAAGCAACGTAAATTTGAATCACAAATGTATCTGGGTTTAATAATATCAGTATAAATTAAAATAATTTCGGTTGATGGCGGTTTGAAGGAGTTTTTTTACAAATAGATCCTTAGAATTAGAAACTAATGAATTCATGAAAGTTTCTGTTCATCCAATTCCCAATTCTGTGAAATTTGAGTTGGTATATTCACAATTATTTACAATTCCAACTGAATCATCCCCTATACTCTGGCATTCTTTATTTTTGAACTATACTACTAATTTTAAATATACACTAGATAGGTCTCTATAAGTTTCTCCATTTCCTAGACATACTAACTCAGTCGTTCCAGCATTATCTAATGATGCTACAGAGTTATACGCCACTTCTTCTGTTCGCAAAATACAATTTGGAGTGGGGACAGGCTCAAATAAATCAAGTTCACTTTTAATGCACTCCATTTTTTAATATTTTTATTAATTTTATATTATGATGAGAATATATCCTTGGGTACTTATGGGTACTAATGGGTACTTGGGTACTCTTATTGACACATTTATTTTAGAAAGAAGTTTTAGAATGAGGATATCTTTTATAGAAATCGTCTCAGTGGGATCAATGAAGGCAAATATTTTTCATATGGAAGGACTTTCAAGCAACGTAAATTTGAATCACAAATGTATCTGGGTTTAATAATATCAGTATAAATTAAAATAATTTCGGTTGATGGCGGTTTGAAGGAGTTTTTTACAAATAGATCCTTAGATTTAGAAACTAATGTATTCAAAAAGTTTCTGTTCATCCAATTCCCAATTCTGTGAAATTTGAGTTGGTATATTCACAATTATTTACAATTCCAACTGAATCATCCGCTATACTCTGGCATTCTTTATTTTTCAACTATACTACTAATTTTAAATATACACTAGATAGGTCTCTATAAGTTTCTCCATTTCCTAGACATACAAACTCAGTCGTTCCAGCATTATCTAATGATGCTATAGGGTTATACGCCACTTCTTCTGTTCGCAAAATACAATTTGGAGTTGGGACAGGCTCAAATAAATCAAGTTCGCTTTTAATGCACTCCATTTTTTAATATTTTTATTAATTTTATATTATGATGAGAATATATCCTTGGGTACAGATTTGACTAACAAATTTTCTAATCATATTGACACATTTATTTTTGGAAGAAGTTTTAGAATGAGGATATCTTTTATATAAATCGTCTCAGTGGGATCAATGAATGCAAATATTTTTCATATGGAAGGACTTTCAAGCAACATAACTTTGAATTGCAAATGAATCTGGGTTTAATAATATCAGTATAAATTAAAATAATTTCGGTTGATGGAGGTTTGAAGGATTTTTTTACAAATATATTCTTAGAATTAGAAACTAATGTATTCAAAAAGTTTCTGTTCTTCCAATCCCAATTCTATGAAATTTGAGTTGGTATATTCACAATTATTTACAATTCCAACTGAATCATACGCTATATTCTGATTTTCTTTATTTTTCAACTGTACCACTAATTTTAAATATACACTAAATAGGTCTCTATAAGTTTCTCCATTTCCTAGACATACAAACTCTATCGTTCCAGCATTATCTAATGATGCTATAGGGTTATACGCCACTTCTTCTGTTCGCAAAATACAATTTGGAGTGGGGACAGGCTCAAATAAATCAAGTTCGCTTTTAATGCACTCCATTTTTTAATATTTTTATTAATTTTATATTATGATGAGAATATATCCTTGGGTACAGATTTGACTAACAAATTTTCTAATCATATTGACACATTTATTTTTGGAAGAAGTTTTAGAATGAGGATATCTTTTATATAAATCGTCTCAGTGGGATCAATGAATGCAAATATTTTTCATATGGCAGGACTTTCAAGCAACGTAAATTTGAATCACAAATGCATCTGGGTTTAATAATATCAGTATAAATTAAAATAATTTCGGTTGATGGAGGTTTGAAGGATTTTTTTACAAATAGATCCTTAGATTTAGAAACTTATGAATACATTAAAGTTTCTGTTCATCCAATTCCCAATTCTGTGAAATTTGAGTTGGTATATTCACAATTATTTACAATTCCAACTGAATCATCCCCTATACTCTGGCATTCTTTATTTTTGAACTATACTACTAATTTTAAATATACACTAGATAGGTCTCTATAAGTTTCTCCATTTCCTAGACATACTAACTCAGTCGTTCCAGCATTATCTAATGATGCTACAGAGTTATACGCCACTTCTTCTGTTCGCAAAATACAATTTGGAGTGGGGACAGGCTCAAATAAATCAAGTTCACTTTTAATGCACTCCATTTTTTAATATTTTTATTAATTTTATATTATGATGAGAATATATCCTTGGGTACTTATGGGTACTAATGGGTACTTGGGTACTCTTATTGACACATTTATTTTAGAAAGAAGTTTTAGAATGAGGATATCTTTTATAGAAATCGTCTCAGTGGGATCAATGAAGGCAAATATTTTTCATATGGAAGGACTTTCAAGCAACGTAAATTTGAATCACAAATGTATCTGGGTTTAATAATATCAGTATAAATTAAAATATTTTCGGTTGATGGCGGTTTGAAGGAGTTTTTTTACAAATAGATCCTTAGAATTAGAAACTAATGAATTCATGAAAGTTTCTGTTCATCCAATTCCCAATTCTGTGAAATTTGAGTTGGTATATTCACAATTATTTACAATTCCAACTGAATCATCCGCTATACTCTGGCATTCTTTATTTTTCAACTATACTACTAATTTTAAATATACACTAGATAGGTCTCTATAAGTTTCTCCATTTCCTAGACATACTAACTCAGTCGTTCCAGCATTATCTAATGATGCTACAGGGTTATACGCAGGGTTATTCTTCTGTTCGCAAAATACAATTTGGAGTGGGGACAGGCTCAAATAAATCAAGTTCGCTTTTAATGCACTCCATTTTTGAATATATTTAATAATTTTATATTATGATGAGAATATATCCTTGGGAACAGATTTGACTAACACATTTTCTAATCATATTGACACATTTATTTTTGGAAGAAGTTTTAGAATGAAGATATCTTTGATATAAATCGTCTCAGTGGGATCAATGAATGCAAATATTTTTCATATGGAAGGACTTTCAAGCAACATAACTTTAAATTGCAAATGAATCTGGGTTTAATAATATCAGTATAAATTAAAATAATTTCGGTTGATGGAGGATTGAAGGATTTTTTTACAAATATATCCTTAGAATTAGAAACTAATGTATTCAAAAAGTTTCTGTTCTTCCAATCCCAATTCTATGAAATTTGAGTTGGTATATTCACAATTATTTACAATTCCAACTGAATCATACGCTATATTCTGGTATTCCTTATTTTTCAACTGTACCACTAATTTTAAATATACACTAAATAGGTCTCTATAAGTTTCTCCATTCCTAGACATACAAACTCAGTCGTTCCAGCATTATCTAATGATGCTATAGGGTTATACGCCACTTCTTCTGTTCGCAAAATACAATTTGGAGTGGGGACAGGCTCAAATAAATCAAGTTCGCTTTTAATGCACTCCATTTTTGAATATATTTATTAATTTTAAATGATGATGAGAATATATCCTTGGGTACAGATTTGACTAACAAATATTCTAATCATATTGACACATTTATTTTTGAAAGAAGTTTTAGAATGAGGATATATTTTATAGAAATCGTCTCAGTGGGATCAATGAATGTAAATATTTTTCATATGGAACGACTTTCAAGCAACGTAAATTAAGATCACAAATATATCTGGGTTTAATAATATCAGCATAAATTAAAATAATTTCGGTTGATGGCGGTTTGAAGGATTTTTTTACAAATAGATCCTTAGATTTAGAAACTAATGTATTCAAAAAGTTTCTGTTCTTCCAATCCCAATTCTATGAAATTTGAGTTGGTATATTCATTTTTATTTACAATTCCAACTGAATCATCCGCTATATTCTGGTATTCCTTATTTTTCAACTATACTACTAATTTTAAATATACGCTATATAGGTCTCTATAAGTTTCTCCATTTCCTAGACATACAAACTCTGTCGTTCCAGCATTATCTAATGATGCTACAGAGTTATACGCCACTTTTTCTGTTCGCAAAATACAATTTGGAGTGGGGACAGGCTCAAATAAATCAAGTTCACTTTTCATGCACTCCATTTTTTAATATTTTTATTAATTTTATGTTATGATGAGAATATATCCTTGGGTACTAATGGGTACTTGGGTACTCTTATTGACACATTTATTTTAGAAAGAAGTTTTAGAATGAGGATATCTTTTATAGAAATCGTCTCAGTGGGATCAATGAAGGCAAATATTTTTCATATGGAAGGACTTTCAAGCAACGTAAATTTGAATCACAAATGTATCTGGGTTTAATAATATCAGTATAAATTAAAATAATTTCGGTTGATGGCGGTTTGAAGGAGTTTTTTTACAAATAGATCCTTAGAATTAGAAACTAATGAATTCATGAAAGTTTCTGTTCAACCAATTCCCAATTCTGTGAAATTTGAGTTGGTATATTCACAATTATTTACAATTCCAACTGAATCATCCCCTATACTCTGGCATTCTTTATTTTTGAACTATACTACTAATTTTAAATATACACTAGATAGGTCTCTATAAGTTTCTCCATTTCCTAGACATACTAACTCAGTCGTTCCAGCATTATCTAATGATGCTATAGGGTTATACGCCACTTCTTCTGTTCGCAAAATACAATTTGGAGTTGGGACAGGCTCAAATAAATCAAGTTCGCTTTTAATGCACTCCATTTTTTAATATTTTTATTAATTTTATATTATGATGAGAATATATCCTTGGGTACAGATTTGACTAACAAATTTTCTAATCATATTGACACATTTATTTTTGGAAGAAGTTTTAGAATGAGGATATCTTTTATATAAATCGTCTCAGTGGGATCAATGAATGCAAATATTTTTCATATGGAAGGACTTTCAAGCAACATAACTTTGAATTGCAAATGAATCTGGGTTTAATAATATCAGTATAAATTAAAATAATTTCGGTTGATGGAGGATTGAAGGATTTTTTTACAAATATATCCTTAGAATTAGAAACTAATGTATTCAAAAAGTTTCTGTTCTTCCAATCCCAATTCTATGAAATTTGAGTTGGTATATTCACAATTATTTACAATTCCAACTGAATCATACGCTATATTCTGGTATTCCTTATTTTTCAACTGTACCACTAATTTTAAATATACACTAAATAGGTCTCTATAAGTTTCTCCATTCCTAGACATACAAACTCAGTCGTTCCAGCATTATCTAATGATGCTATAGGGTTATACGCCACTTCTTCTGTTCGCAAAATACAATTTGGAGTGGGGACAGGCTCAAATAAATCAAGTTCGCTTTTAATGCACTCCATTTTTGAATATATTTATTAATTTTAAATGATGATGAGAATATATCCTTGGGTACAGATTTGACTAACAAATATTCTAATCATATTGACACATTTATTTTTGAAAGAAGTTTTAGAATGAGGATATATTTTATAGAAATCGTCTCAGTGGGATCAATGAATGTAAATATTTTTCATATGGAACGACTTTCAAGCAACGTAAATTAAGATCACAAATGTATCTGGGTTTAATAATATCAGCATAAATTAAAATAATTTCGGTTGATGGCGGTTTGAAGGATTTTTTTACAAATAGATCCTTAGATTTAGAAACTAATGTATTCAAAAAGTTTCTGTTCTTCCAATCCCAATTCTATGAAATTTGAGTTGGTATATTCATTTTTATTTACAATTCCAACTAAATCATCCGCTATATTCTGGTATTCCTTATTTTTCAACTATACTACTAATTTTAAATATACGCTATATAGGTCTCTATAAGTTTCTCCATTTCCTAGACATACAAACTCTGTCGTTCCAGCATTATCTAATGATGCTACAGAGTTATACGCCACTTTTTCTGTTCGCAAAATACAATTTGGAGTGGGGACAGGCTCAAATAAATCAAGTTCACTTTTCATGCACTCCATTTTTTAATATTTTTATTAATTTTATGTTATGATGAGAATATATCCTTGGGTACTTATGGGTACTAATGGGTACTTGGGTACTCTTATTGACACATTTATTTTAGAAAGAAGTTTTAGAATGAGGATATCTTTTATAGAAATCGTCTCAGTGGGATCAATGAAGGCAAATATTTTTCATATGGAAGGACTTTCAAGCAACGTAAATTTGAATCACAAATGTATCTGGGTTTAATAATATCAGTATAAATTAAAATAATTTCGGTTGATGGCGGTTTGAAGGAGTTTTTTTACAAATAGATCCTTAGAATTAGAAACTAATGAATTCATGAAAGTTTCTGTTCTTCCAATCCCAATTCTATGAAATTTGAGTTGGTATATTCACAATTATTTACAATTCCAACTGAATCATACGCTATATTCTGGTATTCCTTATTTTTCAACTGTACCACTAATTTTAAATATACACTAAATAGGTCTCTATAAGTTTCTCCATTCCTAGACATACAAACTCAGTCGTTCCAGCATTATCTAATGATGCTATAGGGTTATACGCCACTTCTTCTGTTCGCAAAATACAATTTGGAGTGGGGACAGGCTCAAATAAATCAAGTTCGCTTTTAATGCACTCCATTTTTGAATATATTTATTAATTTTAAATGATGATGAGAATATATCCTTGGGTACAGATTTGACTAACAAATATTCTAATCATATTGACACATTTATTTTTGAAAGAAGTTTTAGAATGAGGATATATTTTATAGAAATCGTCTCAGTGGGATCAATGAATGTAAATATTTTTCATATGGAACGACTTTCAAGCAACATAACTTTGAATTGCAAATGAATCTGGGTTTAATAATATCAGTATAAATTAAAATAATTTCGGTTGATGGAGGTTTGAAGGATTTTTTTACAAATATATTCTTAGAATTAGAAACTAATGTATTCAAAAAGTTTCTGTTCTTCCAATCCCAATTCTATGAAATTTGAGTTGGTATATTCACAATTATTTACAATTCCAACTGAATCATACGCTATATTCTGATTTTCTTTATTTTTCAACTGTACCACTAATTTTAAATATACACTAAATAGGTCTCTATAAGTTTCTCCATTTCCTAGACATACAAACTCTATCGTTCCAGCATTATCTAATGATGCTATAGTGTTATACGCCACTTCTTCTGTTCGCAAAATACAATTTGGAGTGGGGACAGGCTCAAATAAATCAAGTTCGCTTTTAATGCACTCCATTTTTTAATATTTTTATTAATTTTATATTATGATGAGAATATATCCTTGGGTACAGATTTGACTAACAAATTTTCTAATCATATTGAGACATTTATTTTTGGAAGAAGTTTTAGAATGAGGATATCTTTTATATAAATCGTCTCAGTGGGATCAATGAATGCAAATATTTTTCATATGGCAGGACTTTCAAGCAACGTAAATTTGAATCACAAATGCATCTGGGTTTAATAATATCAGTATAAATTAAAATAATTTCGGTTGATGGAGGTTTGAAGGATTTTTTACAAATAGATCCTTAGATTTAGAAACTTATGAATACATTAAAGTTTCTGTTCATCCAATTCCCAATTCTGTGAAATTTGAGTTGGTATATTCACAATTATTTACAATTCCAACTGAATCATACGCTATATTCTGGTATTCCTTATTTTTCAACTGTACCACTAATTTTAAATATACACTAAATAGGTCTCTATAAGTTTCTCCATTCCTAGACATACAAACTCAGTCGTTCCAGCATTATCTAATGATGCTATAGGGTTATACGCCACTTCTTCTGTTCGCAAAATACAATTTGGAGTGGGGACAGGCTCAAATAAATCAAGTTCGCTTTTAATGCACTCCATTTTTGAATATATTTATTAATTTTAAATGATGATGAGAATATATCCTTGGGTACAGATTTGACTAACAAATATTCTAATCATATTGACACATTTATTTTTGAAAGAAGTTTTAGAATGAGGATATATTTTATAGAAATCGTCTCAGTGGGATCAATGAATGTAAATATTTTTCATATGGAACGACTTTCAAGCAACGTAAATTAAGATCACAAATGTATCTGGGTTTAATAATATCAGCATAAATTAAAATAATTTCGGTTGATGGCGGTTTGAAGGATTTTTTACAAATAGATCCTTAGATTTAGAAACTTATGAATACATTAAAGTTTCTGTTCATCCAATTCCCAATTCTGTGAAATTTGAGTTGGTATATTCATTTTTATTTACAATTCCAACTAAATCATCCGCTATATTCTGGTATTCCTTATTTTTCAACTATACTACTAATTTTAAATATACGCTATATAGGTCTCTATAAGTTTCTCCATTTCCTAGACATACAAACTCTGTCGTTCCAGCATTATCTAATGATGCTACAGAGTTATACGCCACTTTTTCTGTTCGCAAAATACAATTTGGAGTGGGGACAGGCTCAAATAAATCAAGTTCACTTTTCATGCACTCCATTTTTTAATATTTTTATTAATTTTATGTTATGATGAGAATATATCCTTGGGTACTTATGGGTACTAATGGGTACTTGGGTACTCTTATTGACACATTTATTTTAGAAAGAAGTTTTAGAATGAGGATATCTTTTATAGAAATCGTCTCAGTGGGATCAATGAAGGCAAATATTTTTCATATGGAAGGACTTTCAAGCAACGTAAATTTGAATCACAAATGTATCTGGGTTTAATAATATCAGTATAAATTAAAATAATTTCGGTTGATGGCGGTTTGAAGGAGTTTTTTTACAAATAGATCCTTAGAATTAGAAACTAATGAATTCATGAAAGTTTCTGTTCTTCCAATCCCAATTCTATGAAATTTGAGTTGGTATATTCACAATTATTTACAATTCCAACTGAATCATACGCTATATTCTGGTATTCCTTATTTTTCAACTGTACCACTAATTTTAAATATACACTAAATAGGTCTCTATAAGTTTCTCCATTCCTAGACATACAAACTCAGTCGTTCCAGCATTATCTAATGATGCTATAGGGTTATACGCCACTTCTTCTGTTCGCAAAATACAATTTGGAGTGGGGACAGGCTCAAATAAATCAAGTTCGCTTTTAATGCACTCCATTTTTGAATATATTTATTAATTTTAAATGATGATGAGAATATATCCTTGGGTACAGATTTGACTAACAAATATTCTAATCATATTGACACATTTATTTTTGAAAGAAGTTTTAGAATGAGGATATATTTTATAGAAATCGTCTCAGTGGGATCAATGAATGTAAATATTTTTCATATGGAACGACTTTCAAGCAACGTAAATTAAGATCACAAATGTATCTGGGTTTAATAATATCAGCATAAATTAAAATAATTTCGGTTGATGGCGGTTTGAACGATTTTTTTACAAATAGATCCTTAGATTTAGAAACTAATGTATTCAAAAAGTTTCTGTTCTTCCAATCCCAATTCTATGAAATTTGAGTTGGTATATTCATTTTTATTTACAATTCCAACTGAATCATCCGCTATATTCTGGTATTCCTTATTTTTCAACTATACTACTAATTTTAAATATACGCTATATAGGTCTCTATAAGTTTCTCCATTTCCTAGACATACAAACTCTGTCGTTCCAGCATTATCTAATGATGCTACAGAGTTATACGCCACTTTTTCTGTTCGCAAAATACAATTTGGAGTGGGGACAGGCTCAAATAAATCAAGTTCACTTTTCATGCACTCCATTTTTTAATATTTTTATTAATTTTATGTTATGATGAGAATATATCCTTGGGTACTTATGGGTACTAATGGGTACTTGGGTACTCTTATTGACACATTTATTTTAGAAAGAAGTTTTAGAATGAGGATATCTTTTATAGAAATCGTCTCAGTGGGATCAATGAAGGCAAATATTTTTCATATGGAACGACTTTCAAGCAACGTAAATTAAGATCACAAATGTATCTGGGTTTAATAATATCAGTATAAATTAAAATAATTTCGGTTGATGGCGGTTTGAAGGAGTTTTTTTACAAATAGATCCTTAGAATTAGAAACTAATGAATTCATGAAAGTTTCTGTTCATCCAATTCCCAATTCTGTGAAATTTGAGTTGGTATATTCACAATTATTTACAATTCCAACTGAATCATCCCCTATACTCTGGCATTCTTTATTTTTCAACTATACTACTAATTTTAAATATACACTAGATAGGTCTCTATAAGTTTCTCCATTTCCTAGACATACAAACTCAGTCGTTCCAGCATTATCTAATGATGCTATAGGGTTATACGCCACTTCTTCTGTTCGCAAAATACAATTTGGAGTTGGGACAGGCTCAAATAAATCAAGTTCGCTTTTAATGCACTCCATTTTTTAATATTTTTATTAATTTTATATTATGATGAGAATATATCCTTGGGTACAGATTTGACTAACAAATTTTCTAATCATATTGACACATTTATTTTTGGAAGAAGTTTTAGAATGAGGATATCTTTTATATAAATCGTCTCAGTGGGATCAATGAATGCAAATATTTTTCATATGGAAGGACTTTCAAGCAACATAACTTTGAATTGCAAATGAATCTGGGTTTAATAATATCAGTATAAATTAAAATAATTTCGGTTGATGGAGGTTTGAAGGATTTTTTTACAAATATATTCTTAGAATTAGAAACTAATGTATTCAAAAAGTTTCTGTTCTTCCAATCCCAATTCTATGAAATTTGAGTTGGTATATTCACAATTATTTACAATTCCAACTGAATCATACGCTATATTCTGATTTTCTTTATTTTTCAACTGTACCACTAATTTTAAATATACACTAAATAGGTCTCTATAAGTTTCTCCATTTCCTAGACATACAAACTCTATCGTTCCAGCATTATCTAATGATGCTATAGGGTTATACGCCACTTCTTCTGTTCGCAAAATACAATTTGGAGTGGGGACAGGCTCAAATAAATCAAGTTCGCTTTTAATGCACTCCATTTTTTAATATTTTTATTAATTTTATATTATGATGAGAATATATCCTTGGGTACAGATTTGACTAACAAATTTTCTAATCATATTGACACATTTATTTTTGGAAGAAGTTTTAGAATGAGGATATCTTTTATATAAATCGTCTCAGTGGGATCAATGAATGCAAATATTTTTCATATGGCAGGACTTTCAAGCAACGTAAATTTGAATCACAAATGCATCTGGGTTTAATAATATCAGTATAAATTAAAATAATTTCGGTTGATGGAGGTTTGAAGGATTTTTTACAAATAGATCCTTAGATTTAGAAACTTATGAATACATTAAAGTTTCTGTTCATCCAATTCCCAATTCTGTGAAATTTGAGTTGGTATATTCACAATTATTTACAATTCCAACTGAATCATACGCTATATTCTGGTATTCCTTATTTTTCAACTGTACCACTAATTTTAAATATACACTAAATAGGTCTCTATAAGTTTCTCCATTCCTAGACATACAAACTCAGTCGTTCCAGCATTATCTAATGATGCTATAGGGTTATACGCCACTTCTTCTGTTCGCAAAATACAATTTGGAGTGGGGACAGGCTCAAATAAATCAAGTTCGCTTTTAATGCACTCCATTTTTGAATATATTTATTAATTTTAAATGATGATGAGAATATATCCTTGGGTACAGATTTGACTAACAAATATTCTAATCATATTGACACATTTATTTTTGAAAGAAGTTTTAGAATGAGGATATATTTTATAGAAATCGTCTCAGTGGGATCAATGAATGTAAATATTTTTCATATGGAACGACTTTCAAGCAACGTAAATTAAGATCACAAATGTATCTGGGTTTAATAATATCAGCATAAATTAAAATAATTTCGGTTGATGGCGGTTTGAAGGATTTTTTTACAAATAGATCCTTAGATTTAGAAACTAATGTATTCAAAAAGTTTCTGTTCTTCCAATCCCAATTCTATGAAATTTGAGTTGGTATATTCATTTTTATTTACAATTCCAACTGAATCATCCGCTATATTCTGGTATTCCTTATTTTTCAACTATACTACTAATTTTAAATATACGCTAGATAGGTCTCTATAAGTTTCTCCATTTCCTAGACATACAAACTCTGTCGTTCCAGCATTATCTAATGATGCTACAGAGTTATACGCCACTTTTTCTGTTCGCAAAATACAATTTGGAGTTGGGACAGGCTCAAATAAATCAAGTTCGCTTTTAATGCACTCCATTTTTTAATATTATTATTAATTTTATGTTATGATGAGAATATATCCTTGGGTACTTATGGGTACTAATGGGTACTTGGGTACTCTTATTGACACATTTATTTTAGAAAGAAGTTTTAGAATGAGGATATCTTTTATAGAAATCGTCTCAGTGGGATCAATGAAGGCAAATATTTTTCATATGGAAGGACTTTCAAGCAACATAACTTTGAATCACAAATGTATCTGGGTTTAATAATATCAGTATAAATTAAAATAATTTCGGTTGATGGCGGTTTGAAGGAGTTTTTTTACAAATAGATCCTTAGAATTAGAAACTAATGAATTCATGAAAGTTTCTGTTCTTCCAATCCCAATTCTATGAAATTTGAGTTGGTATATTCACAATTATTTACAATTCCAACTGAATCATACGCTATATTCTGATTTTCTTTATTTTTCAACTGTACCACTAATTTTAAATATACACTAAATAGGTCTCTATAAGTTTCTCCATTCCTAGACATACAAACTCAGTCGTTCCAGCATTATCTAATGATGCTATAGGGTTATTCGCCACTTCTTCTGTTCGCAAAATACAATTTGGAGTGGGGACAGGCTCAAATAAATCAAGTTCGCTTTTAATGCACTCCATTTTTGAATATATTTATTAATTTTAAATGATGATGAGAATTATCCTTGGGTACAGATTTGACTAACAAATATTCTAATCATATTGACACATTTATTTTTGAAAGAAGTTTTAGAATGAGGATATATTTTATAGAAATCGTCTCAGTGGGATCAATGAATGTAAATATTTTTCATATGGAACGACTTTCAAGCAACGTAAATTAAGATCACAAATGTATCTGGGTTTAATAATATCAGCATAAATTAAAATAATTTCGGTTGATGGCGGTTTGAAGGATTTTTTTACAAATAGATCCTTAGATTTAGAAACTAATGTATTCAAAAAGTTTCTGTTCTTCCAATCCCAATTCTATGAAATTTGAGTTGGTATATTCATTTTTATTTACAATTCCAACTGAATCATCCGCTATATTCTGGTATTCCTTATTTTTCAACTATACTACTAATTTTAAATATACGCTATATAGGTCTCTATAAGTTTCTCCATTTCCTAGACATACAAACTCTGTCGTTCCAGCATTATCTAATGATGCTACAGAGTTATACGCCACTTTTTCTGTTCGCAAAATACAATTTGGAGTGGGGACAGGCTCAAATAAATCAAGTTCACTTTTCATGCACTCCATTTTTTAATATTTTTATTAATTTTATGTTATGATGAGAATATATCCTTGGGTACTTATGGGTACTAATGGGTACTTGGGTACTCTTATTGACACATTTATTTTAGAAAGAAGTTTTAGAATGAGGATATCTTTTATAGAAATCGTCTCAGTGGGATCAATGAATGCAAATATTTTTCATATGGAAGGACTTTCAAGCAACGTAAATTTGAATCACAAATGTATCTGGGTTTAATAATATCAGTATAAATTAAAATAATTTCGGTTGATGGCGGTTTGAAGGAGTTTTTTTACAAATAGATCCTTAGAATTAGAAACTAATGAATTCATGAAAGTTTCTGTTCATCCAATTCCCAATTCTGTGAAATTTGAGTTGGTATATTCACAATTATTTACAATTCCAACTGAATCATCCCCTATACTCTGGCATTCTTTATTTTTCAACTATACTACTAATTTTAAATATACACTAGATAGGTCTCTATAAGTTTCTCCATTTCCTAGACATACAAACTCAGTCGTTCCAGCATTATCTAATGATGCTATAGGGTTATACGCCACTTCTTCTGTTCGCAAAATACAATTTGGAGTTGGGACAGGCTCAAATAAATCAAGTTCGCTTTTAATGCACTCCATTTTTTAATATTTTTATTTATTTTATATTATGATGAGAATATATCCTTGGGTACAGATTTGACTAACAAATTTTCTAATCATATTGACACATTTATTTTTGGAAGAAGTTTTAGAATGAGGATATCTTTTATATAAATCGTCTCAGTGGGATCAATGAATGCAAATATTTTTCATATGGAAGGACTTTCAAGCAACATAACTTTGAATTGCAAATGAATCTGGGTTTAATAATATCAGTATAAACTAAAATAATTTCGGTTGATGGAGGTTTGAAGGATTTTTTTACAAATATATTCTTAGAATTAGAAACTAATGTATTCAAAAAGTTTCTGTTCTTCCAATCCCAATTCTATGAAATTTGAGTTGGTATATTCACAATTATTTACAATTCCAACTGAATCATACGCTATATTCTGATTTTCTTTATTTTTCAACTGTACCACTAATTTTAAATATACACTAAATAGGTCTCTATAAGTTTCTCCATTTCCTAGACATACAAACTCTATCGTTCCAGCATTATCTAATGATGCTATAGGGTTATACGCCACTTCTTCTGTTCGCAAAATACAATTTGGAGTGGGGACAGGCTCAAATAAATCAAGTTCGCTTTTAATGCACTCCATTTTTTAATATTTTTATTAATTTTATATTATGATGAGAATATATCCTTGGGTACAGATTTGACTAACAAATTTTCTAATCATATTGACACATTTATTTTTGGAAGAAGTTTTAGAAGGAGGATATCTTTTATATAAATCGTCTCAGTGGGATCAATGAATGCAAATATTTTTCATATGGCAGGACTTTCAAGCAACGTAAATTTGAATCACAAATGCATCTGGGTTTAATAATATCAGTATAAATTAAAATAATTTCGGTTGATGGAGGTTTGAAGGATTTTTTACAAATAGATCCTTAGATTTAGAAACTTATGAATACATTAAAGTTTCTGTTCATCCAATTCCCAATTCTGTGAAATTTGAGTTGGTATATTCACAATTATTTACAATTCCAACTGAATCATACGCTATATTCTGGTATTCCTTATTTTTCAACTGTACCACTAATTTTAAATATACACTAAATAGGTCTCTATAAGTTTCTCCATTCCTAGACATACAAACTCAGTCGTTCCAGCATTATCTAATGATGCTATAGGGTTATACGCCACTTCTTCTGTTCGCAAAATACAATTTGGAGTGGGGACAGGCTCAAATAAATCAAGTTCGCTTTTAATGCACTCCATTTTTGAATATATTTATTAATTTTAAATGATGATGAGAATATATCCTTGGGTACAGATTTGACTAACAAATATTCTAATCATATTGACACATTTATTTTTGAAAGAAGTTTTAGAATGAGGATATATTTTATAGAAATCGTCTCAGTGGGATCAATGAATGTAAATATTTTTCATATGGAACGACTTTCAAGCAACGTAAATTAAGATCACAAATGTATCTGGGTTTAATAATATCAGCATAAATTAAAATAATTTCGGTTGATGGCGGTTTGAAGGATTTTTTTACAAATAGATCCTTAGATTTAGAAACTAATGTATTCAAAAAGTTTCTGTTCTTCCAATCCCAATTCTATGAAATTTGAGTTGGTATATTCATTTTTATTTACAATTCCAACTGAATCATCCGCTATATTCTGGTATTCCTTATTTTTCAACTATACTACTAATTTTAAATATACGCTAGATAGGTCTCTATAAGTTTCTCCATTTCCTAGACATACAAACTCTGTCGTTCCAGCATTATCTAATGATGCTACAGAGTTATACGCCACTTTTTCTGTTCGCAAAATACAATTTGGAGTTGGGACAGGCTCAAATAAATCAAGTTCGCTTTTAATGCACTCCATTTTTTAATATTATTATTAATTTTATGTTATGATGAGAATATATCCTTGGGTACTTATGGGTACTAATGGGTACTTGGGTACTCTTATTGACACATTTATTTTAGAAAGAAGTTTTAGAATGAGGATATCTTTTATAGAAATCGTCTCAGTGGGATCAATGAAGGCAAATATTTTTCATATGGAAGGACTTTCAAGCAACATAACTTTGAATCACAAATGTATCTGGGTTTAATAATATCAGTATAAATTAAAATAATTTCGGTTGATGGCGGTTTGAAGGAGTTTTTTTACAAATAGATCCTTAGAATTAGAAACTAATGAATTCATGAAAGTTTCTGTTCTTCCAATCCCAATTCTATGAAATTTGAGTTGGTATATTCACAATTATTTACAATTCCAACTGAATCATACGCTATATTCTGATTTTCTTTATTTTTCAACTGTACCACTAATTTTAAATATACACTAAATAGGTCTCTATAAGTTTCTCCATTCCTAGACATACAAACTCAGTCGTTCCAGCATTATCTAATGATGCTATAGGGTTATTCGCCACTTCTTCTGTTCGCAAAATACAATTTGGAGTGGGGACAGGCTCAAATAAATCAAGTTCGCTTTTAATGCACTCCATTTTTGAATATATTTATTAATTTTAAATGATGATGAGAATTATCCTTGGGTACAGATTTGACTAACAAATATTCTAATCATATTGACACATTTATTTTTGAAAGAAGTTTTAGAATGAGGATATATTTTATAGAAATCGTCTCAGTGGGATCAATGAATGTAAATATTTTTCATATGGAACGACTTTCAAGCAACGTAAATTAAGATCACAAATGTATCTGGGTTTAATAATATCAGCATAAATTAAAATAATTTCGGTTGATGGCGGTTTGAAGGATTTTTTTACAAATAGATCCTTAGATTTAGAAACTAATGTATTCAAAAAGTTTCTGTTCTTCCAATCCCAATTCTATGAAATTTGAGTTGGTATATTCATTTTTATTTACAATTCCAACTGAATCATCCGCTATATTCTGGTATTCCTTATTTTTCAACTATACTACTAATTTTAAATATACGCTATATAGGTCTCTATAAGTTTCTCCATTTCCTAGACATACAAACTCTGTCGTTCCAGCATTATCTAATGATGCTACAGAGTTATACGCCACTTTTTCTGTTCGCAAAATACAATTTGGAGTGGGGACAGGCTCAAATAAATCAAGTTCACTTTTCATGCACTCCATTTTTTAATATTTTTATTAATTTTATGTTATGATGAGAATATATCCTTGGGTACTTATGGGTACTAATGGGTACTTGGGTACTCTTATTGACACATTTATTTTAGAAAGAAGTTTTAGAATGAGGATATCTTTTATAGAAATCGTCTCAGTGGGATCAATGAATGCAAATATTTTTCATATGGAAGGACTTTCAAGCAACGTAAATTTGAATCACAAATGTATCTGGGTTTAATAATATCAGTATAAATTAAAATAATTTCGGTTGATGGCGGTTTGAAGGAGTTTTTTTACAAATAGATCCTTAGAATTAGAAACTAATGAATTCATGAAAGTTTCTGTTCATCCAATTCCCAATTCTGTGAAATTTGAGTTGGTATATTCACAATTATTTACAATTCCAACTGAATCATCCCCTATACTCTGGCATTCTTTATTTTTCAACTATACTACTAATTTTAAATATACACTAGATAGGTCTCTATAAGTTTCTCCATTTCCTAGACATACAAACTCAGTCGTTCCAGCATTATCTAATGATGCTATAGGGTTATACGCCACTTCTTCTGTTCGCAAAATACAATTTGGAGTTGGGACAGGCTCAAATAAATCAAGTTCGCTTTTAATGCACTCCATTTTTTAATATTTTTATTTATTTTATATTATGATGAGAATATATCCTTGGGTACAGATTTGACTAACAAATTTTCTAATCATATTGACACATTTATTTTTGGAAGAAGTTTTAGAATGAGGATATCTTTTATATAAATCGTCTCAGTGGGATCAATGAATGCAAATATTTTTCATATGGAAGGACTTTCAAGCAACATAACTTTGAATTGCAAATGAATCTGGGTTTAATAATATCAGTATAAACTAAAATAATTTCGGTTGATGGAGGTTTGAAGGATTTTTTTACAAATATATTCTTAGAATTAGAAACTAATGTATTCAAAAAGTTTCTGTTCTTCCAATCCCAATTCTATGAAATTTGAGTTGGTATATTCACAATTATTTACAATTCCAACTGAATCATACGCTATATTCTGATTTTCTTTATTTTTCAACTGTACCACTAATTTTAAATATACACTAAATAGGTCTCTATAAGTTTCTCCATTTCCTAGACATACAAACTCTATCGTTCCAGCATTATCTAATGATGCTATAGGGTTATACGCCACTTCTTCTGTTCGCAAAATACAATTTGGAGTGGGGACAGGCTCAAATAAATCAAGTTCGCTTTTAATGCACTCCATTTTTTAATATTTTTATTAATTTTATATTATGATGAGAATATATCCTTGGGTACAGATTTGACTAACAAATTTTCTAATCATATTGACACATTTATTTTTGGAAGAAGTTTTAGAATGAGGATATCTTTTATATAAATCGTCTCAGTGGGATCAATGAATGCAAATATTTTTCATATGGCAGGACTTTCAAGCAACGTAAATTTGAATCACAAATGCATCTGGGTTTAATAATATCAGTATAAATTAAAATAATTTCGGTTGATGGAGGTTTGAAGGATTTTTTTACAAATAGATCCTTAGATTTAGAAACTTATGAATACATTAAAGTTTCTGTTCATCCAATTCCCAATTCTGTGAAATTTGAGTTGGTATATTCATTTTTATTTACAATTCCAACTGAATCATCCGCTATATTCTGGTATTCCTTATTTTTCAACTATACTACTAATTTTGAATATACGCTAGATAGGTCTCTATAAGTTTCTCCATTTCCTAGACATACAAACTCTGTCGTTCCAGCATTATCCAATGATGCTACAGAGTTATACGCCACTTCTTCTGTTCGCAAAATACAATTTGGAGTGGGGACAGGCTCAAATAAATCAAGTTCACTTTTAATGCACTCCATTTTTTAATATTTTTATTAATTTTATATTATGATGAGAATATATCCTTGGGTACTTATGGGTACTAATGGGTACTTGGGTACTCTTATTGACACATTTATTTTAGAAAGAAGTTTTAGAATGAGGATATCTTTTATAGAAATCGTCTCAGTGGGATCAATGAAGGCAAATATTTTTCATATGGAAGGACTTTCAAGCAACGTAAATTTGAATCACAAATGTATCTGGGTTTAATAATATCAGTATAAATTAAAATAATTTCGGTTGATGGAGGTTTGAAGGATTTTTTTACAAATAGATCCTTAGATTTAGAAACTAATGAATTCATGAAAGTTTCTGTTCATCCAATTCCCAATTCTGTGAAATTTGAGTTGGTATATTCACAATTATTTACAATTCCAACTGAATCATCCGCTATACTCTGGCATTCATTATTTTTCAACTATACTACTAATTTTAAATATACACTAGATAGGTCTATATAAGTTTCTCTATTTCCTAGACATACTAACTCAGTCGTTCCAGCATTATCTAATGATGCTACAGGGTTATACGCAGGGTTATTCTTCTGTTCGCAAAATACAATTTGGAGTGGGGACAGGCTCAAATAAATCAAGTTCGCTTTTAATGCACTCCATTTTTGAATATATTTATTAATTTTAAATTATGATGAGAATATATCCTTGGGAACAGATTTGACTAACAAATATTCTAATCATATTGACATATTTATTTTTGAAAGAAGTTTTAGAATGAGGATATATTTAATATAAATCGTCTCAGTGGGATCAATGAATGCAAATATTTTTCATATGGAAGGACTTTCAAGCAACATAACTTTGAATTGCAAATGAATCTGGGTTTAATAATATTAGTATAAATTAAAATAATTTCGGTTGATGGAGGATTGAAGGATTTTTTACAAATATATCCTTAGAATTAGGAACTAATGTTTTCAAAAAGTTTCTGTTCTTCCAATCCCAATTCTATGAAATTTGAGTTGGTATATTCACAATTATTTACAATTCCAATTGAATCATACGCTATATTCTGATTTTCTTTATTTTTCAACTGTACCACTAATTTTAAATATACACTAAATAGGTCTCTATAAGTTTCTCCATTTCCTAGACATACTAACTCAGTCGTTCCAGCATTATCTAATGATGCTACAGGGTTATATGCAGGGTTATTCTTCTGTTCGCAAAATACAATTTGGAGTGGGGACAGGCTCAAATAAATCAAGTTCGCTTTTAATGCACTCCATTTTTTAATATATTTATTAATTTTATATTATGATGAGAATATATCCTTGGGTACTTATGGGTTCTTGGGTACTCTTATTGACACATTTATTTTAGAAAGAAGTTTTAGAATGAGGATATCTTTTATAGAAATCGTCTCAGTGGGATCAATGAATACAAATATTTTTCGTATGGAACGACTTTCAAGCAACGTAAATTAAGATCACAAATGTATCTGGGTTTAATAATATCAGTATAAATTAAAATAATTTCGGTTGATGGCGGTTTGAAGGAGTTTTTTTACAAATAGATCCTTAGAATTAGAAACTAATGAATTCATGAAAGTTTCTGTTCATCCAATTCCCAATTCTGTGAAATTTGAATTGGTATATTCACAATTATTTACAATTCCAACTGAATCATCCGCTATACTCTGGCATTCTTTATTTTTCAACTATACTACTAATTTTAAATATACACTAGATAGGTCTCTATAAGTTTCTCCATTTCCTAGACATACAAACTCTGTCGTTCCAGTATTATCTAATGATGCTATAGGGTTATACGCCACTTCTTCTGTTCGCAAAATACAATTTGGAGTGGGGACAGGCTCAAATAAATCAAGTTCGCTTTTAATGCACTCCATTTTTTAATATTTTTATTAATTTTATATTATGATGAGAATATATCCTTGGGTACAGATTTGACTAACAAATTTTCTAATCATATTGACACATTTATTTTTGGAAGAAGTTTTAGAATGAGGATATCTTTTATATAAATCGTCTCAGTGGGATCAATGAATGCAAATATTTTTCATATGGAAGGACTTTCAAGCAACGTAAATTTGAATCACAAATGCATCTGGGTTTAATAATATCAGTATAAATTAAAATAATTTCGGTTGATGGAGGTTTGAAGGATTTTTTTACAAATAGATCCTTAGATTTAGAAACTTATGAATACATTAAAGTTTCTGTTCATCCAATTCCCAATTCTGTGAAATTTGAGTTGGTATATTCATTTTTATTTACAATTCCAACTGAATCATCCGCTATATTCTGGTATTCCTTATTTTTCAACTATACTACTAATATTGAATATACGCTAGATAGGTCTCTATAAGTTTCTCCATTTCCTAGACATACAAACTCTGTCGTTCCAGCATTATCCAATGATGCTACAGAGTTATACGCCACTTCTTCTGTTCGCAAAATACAATTTGGAGTGGGGACAGGCTTAAATAAATCAAGTTCACTTTTAATGCACTCCATTTTTTAATATTTTTATTAATTTTATATTATGACGAGAATATATCCTTGGGTACCTATGGGTACTTGGGTACTCTTATTGACACATTTATTTTAGAATGAAGTTTTAGAATGAGGATATCTTTTATAAAAATCGTCTCAGTGGGATCAATGAAGGCAAATATTTTTCATATGGAAGGACTTTCAAGCAACGTAAATTTGAATCACAAATGTATCTGGGTTTAATAATATCAGTATAAATTAAAATAATTTCGGTTGATGGCGGTTTGAAGGAGTTTTTTTACAAATAGATCCTTAGAATTAGAAACTAATGAATTCATGAAAGTTTCTGTTCATCCAATTCCCAATTCTGTGAAATTTGAATTGGTATATTCACAATTATTTACAATTCCAACTGAATCATCCGCTATACTCTGGCATTCTTTATTTTTCAACTATACTACTAATTTTAAATATACACTAGATAGGTCTCTATAAGTTTCTCCATTTCCTAGACATACAAACTCTGTCGTTCCAGTATTATCTAATGATGCTATAGGGTTATACGCCACTTCTTCTGTTCGCAAAATACAATTTGGAGTGGGGACAGGCTCAAATAAATCAAGTTCGCTTTTAATGCACTCCATTTTTTAATATTTTTATTAATTTTATATTATGATGAGAATATATCCTTGGGTACAGATTTGACTAACAAATTTTCTAATCATATTGACACATTTATTTTTGGAAGAAGTTTTAGAATGAGGATATCTTTTATATAAATCGTCTCAGTGGGATCAATGAATGCAAATATTTTTCATATGGAAGGACTTTCAAGCAACGTAAATTTGAATCACAAATGCATCTGGGTTTAATAATATCAGTATAAATTAAAATAATTTCGGTTGATGGAGGTTTGAAGGATTTTTTTACAAATAGATCCTTAGATTTAGAAACTTATGAATACATTAAAGTTTCTGTTCATCCAATTCCCAATTCTGTGAAATTTGAGTTGGTATATTCATTTTTATTTACAATTCCAACTGAATCATCCGCTATATTCTGGTATTCCTTATTTTTCAACTATACTACTAATTTTGAATATACGCTAGATAGGTCTCTATAAGTTTCTCCATTTCCTAGACATACAAACTCTGTCGTTCCAGCATTATCCAATGATGCTACAGAGTTATACGCCACTTCTTCTGTTCGCAAAATACAATTTGGAGTGGGGACAGGCTCAAATAAATCAAGTTCACTTTTAATGCACTCCATTTTTTAATATTTTTATTAATTTTATATTATGACGAGAATATATCCTTGGGTACCTATGGGTACTTGGGTACTCTTATTGACACATTTATTTTAGAAAGAAATTTTAGAATGAGGATATCTTTTATAAAAATCGTCTCAGTGGGATCAATGAAGGCAAATATTTTTCATATGGAAGGACTTTCAAGCAACGTAAATTTGAATCACAAATGTATCTGGGTTTAATAATATCAGTATAAATTAAAATAATTTCGGTTGATGGCGGTTTGAAGGAGTTTTTTTACAAATAGATCCTTAGAATTAGAAACTAATGAATTCATGAAAGTTTCTGTTCATCCAATTCCCAATTCTGTGAAATTTGAGTTGGTATATTCACAATTATTTACAATTCCAACTGAATCATCCGCTATACTCTGGCATTCTTTATTTTTCAACTATACTACTAATTTTAAGTATACACTAGATAGGTCTCTATAAGTTTCTCCATTTCCTAGACATACAAACTCAGTCGTTCCAGCATTTTCTAATGATGCTATAGGGTTATACGCCACTTCTTCTGTTCGCAAAATACAATTTGGAGTGGGGACAGGCTTAAATAAATCAAGTTCACTTTTAATGCACTCCATTTTTTAATATTTTTATTAATTTTATATTATGACGAGAATATATCCTTGGGTACCTATGGGTACTTGGGTACTCTTATTGACACATTTATTTTAGAATGAAGTTTTAGAATGAGGATATCTTTTATAAAAATCGTCTCAGTGGGATCAATGAAGGCAAATATTTTTCATATGGAAGGACTTTCAAGCAACGTAAATTTGAATCACAAATGTATCTGGGTTTAATAATATCAGTATAAATTAAAATAATTTCGGTTGATGGCGGTTTGAAGGAGTTTTTTTACAAATAGATCCTTAGAATTAGAAACTAATGAATTCATGAAAGTTTCTGTTCATCCAATTCCCAATTCTGTGAAATTTGAGTTGGTATATTCACAATTATTTACAATTCCAACTGAATCATCCGCTATACTCTGGCATTCTTTATTTTTCAACTATACTACTAATTTTAAGTATACACTAGATAGGTCTCTATAAGTTTCTCCATTTCCTAGACATACAAACTCAGTCGTTCCAGCATTATCTAATGATGCTGTAGGGTTATACGCCACTTCTTCTGTTCGCAAAATACAATTTGGAGTGGGGACAGGCTCAAATAAATCAAGTTCGCTTTTAATGCACTCCATTTTTTAATATTTTTATTAATTTTATATTATGATGAGAATATATCCTTGGGTACAGATTTGACTAACAAATTTTCTAATCATATTGACACATTTATTTTTGGAAGAAGTTTTAGAATGAGGATATCTTTTATATAAATCGTCTCAGTGGGATCAATGAATGCAAATATTTTTCATATGGAAGAACTTTCAAGCAACGTAAATTTGAATCACAAATGCATCTGGGTTTAATAATATCAGTATAAATTAAAATAATTTCGTTTGATGGAGGTTTGAAGGATTTTTTTACAAATATATCCTTAGAATGAGAAACTAATGTATTCAAAAAGTTTCTGTTCATCCAATCCCAATTCTATGAAATTTGAGTTGGTATATTCACAATTACTTACAATTCCAACTGAATCATACGCTATATTCTGATTTTCTTTATTTTTCAACTGTACCGCTAATTTTAAATATGCACTAGATAGGTCTCTATAAGTTTCTCCATTTCCTAGACATACTAACTCAGTCGTTCCAGCATTATCTAATGATGCTACAGGGTTATACGCAGGGTTATTCTTCTGTTCGCAAAATACAATTTGGAGTGGGGACAGGCTCAAATAAATCAAGTTCGCTTTTAATGCACTCCATTTCTGAATATATTTATTAATTTTATATTATGATGAGAATATATGCTTGGGAACAGATTTGACTAACAAATATTCTAATCATATTGACACATTTATTTTTGAAAGAAGTTTTAGAATGAGGATATCTTTTATAGAAATCGTCTCAGTGGGATCAATGAATGCAAATATTTTTCATATGGAAGGACTTTCAAGCAACGTAAATTTGAATCACAAATGCATCTGGGTTTAATAATATCAGTATAAATTACAATAATTTCGGTTGATGGAGGTTTGAAGGATTTTTTTACAAATAGATCCTTAGATTTAGAAACTAATGTATTCAAAAAGTTTCTGTTCATCCAATTCCCAATTCTGTGAAATTTGAGTTGGTATATTCACAATTATTTACAATTCCAACTGAATCATCCGCTATACTCTGGCATTCTTTATTTTTCAACTATACTACTAATTTTAAATATACACTAGATAGGTCTCTATAAGTTTCTCCATTTCCTAGACATACAAACTCAGTCGTTCCAGTATTATCTAATGATGCTATAGGGTTATACGCCACTTCTTCTGTTCGCAAAATACAATTTGGAGTGGGGACAGGCTCAAATAAATCAAGTTCGCTTTTAATGCACTCCATTTTTTAATATTTTTATTAATTTTATATTATGATGAGAATATATCCTTGGGTACTTATGGGTTCTTGGGTACTCTTATTGACACATTTATTTTAGAAAGAAGTTTTAGAATGAGGATATCTTTTATAGAAATCGTCTCAGTGGGATCAATGAAGGCAAATATTTTTCATATGGAAGGACTTTCAAGCAACGTAAATTTGAATCACAAATGTATCTGGGTTTAATAATATCAGTATAAATTAAAATAATTTCGGTTGATGGCGGTTTGAAGGAGTTTTTTTACAAATAGATCCTTAGAATTAGAAACTGATGAATTCATGAAAGTTTCTGTTCATCCAATTCCCAATTCTGTGAAATTTGAGTTGGTATATTCACAATTATTTACAATTCCAACTGAATCATCCGCTATACTCTGGCATTCTTTATTTTTCAACTATACTACTAATTTTAAATATACACTAGATAGGTCTCTATAAGTTTCTCCATTTCCTAGACATACAAACTCTGTCGTTCCAGCATTATCTAATGATGCTACAGAGTTATACGCCACTTCTTCTGTTCGCAAAATACAATTTAGAGTGGGGACAGGCTCAAATAAATCAAGTTCACTTTTAATGCACTCCATTTTTTAATATATTTATTAATTTTATATTATGATGAGAATATATCCTTGGGTACTTATGGGTTCTTGGGTACTCTTATTGACACATTTATTTTAGAAAGAAGTTTAAGAATGAGGATATCTTTTATAGAAATCGTCTCAGTGGGATCAATGAATGCAAATATTTTTCATATGGAACGACTTTCAAGCAACGTAAATTAAGATCACAAATGTATCTGGGTTTAATAATATCAGTATAATTTACAATAATTTCGGTTGATGGAGGTTTGAAGGATTTTTTTACAAATAGATCCTTAGATTTAGAAACTAATGTATTCAAAAAGTTTCTGTTCATCCAATTCCCAATTCTGTGAAATTTGAGTTGGTATATTCACAATTATTTACAATTCCAACTGAATCATCCGCTATACTCTGGCATTCTTTATTTTTCAACTATACTACTAATTTTAAATATACACTAGATAGGTCTCTATAAGTTTCTCCATTTCCTAGACATACAAACTCAGTCGTTCCAGCATTATCTAATGATGCTATAGGGTTATACGCCACTTCTTCTGTTCGCAAAATACAATTTGGAGTGGGGACAGGCTCAAATAAATTAAGTTCGCTTTTAATGCACTCCATTTTTTAATATTTTTATTAATTTTATATTATGATGAGAATATATCCTTGGGTACTTATGGGTGCTAATGGGTACTTGGGTACTCTTATTGACACATTTATTTTAGAAAGAAGTTTTAGAATGAGGATATCTTTGATATAAATCGTCTCAGTGGGATCAATGAATGCAAATATTTTTCATATGGAAGGACTTACAAGCAACATATCTTTGAATTGCAAATGCATCTGGGTTTAATAATATCAGTATAAATTTAAATAATTTCGGTTGATGGAGGTTTGAAGGATTTTTTTACAAATAGATCCTTAGATTTAGAAACTAATGTATTCAAAAAGTTTATGTTCATCCAATTCCCAATTCTGTGAAATTTGAGTTGGTATATTCATTTTTATTTACAATTCCAACTGAATCATCCGCTATATTCTGGTATTCCTTATTTTTCAACTATACTACTAATTTTCAGTATACGCTAGATAGGTCTCTATAAGTTTCTCCATTTCCTAGACATACAAACTCTGTCGTTCCAGCATTATCCAATGATGCTACAGAGTTATACGCCACTTATTCTGTTCGCAAAATACAATTTGGAGTGGGGACAGGCTCAAATAAATCAAGTTCACTTTTAATGCACTCCATTTTTTAATATTTTTATTAATTTTATATTATGATGAGAATATATCCTTGGGTACTTATGGGTACTAATGGGTACTTGGGTACTCTTATTGACACATTTATTTTAGAAAGAAGTTTTAGAATGAGGATATCTTTGATATAAATCGTCTCAGTGGGATCAATGAATGCAAATATTTTTCATATGGAAGGACTTACAAGCAACATAACTTTGAATTGCAAATGAATCTGGGTTTAATAATATCAGTATAAATTAAAATAATTTCGGTTGATGGAGGATTGAAGGAGTTTTTTTACAAATAGATCCTTCGAATTAGAAACTAATGAATTCATGAAAGTTTCTGTTCATCCAATTCCCAATTCTGTGAAATTTGAGTTGGTATATTCACAATTATTTACAATTCCAACTGAATCATCCGCTATACTCTGGCATTCATTATTTTTCAACTATACTACTAATTTTAAATATACACTAGATAGGTCTCTATAAGTTTCTCCATTTCCTAGACATACTAACTCAGTCGTTCCAGCGTTATCTAATAATGCTACAGGGTTATACGCAGGGTTATTCTTCTGTTCGCAAAATACAATTTGGAGTGGGGACAGGCTCAAATAAATCAAGTTCGTTTTTAATGCACTCCATTTTTGAATATATTTATTAATTTTATATTATGATGAGAATATATGCTTGGGAACAGATTTGACTAACAAATATTCTAATCATATTGACACATTTATAGAAGTTTTAGAATGAGGATATCTTTTATAAAAATCGTCTCAGTGGGATCAATGAAGGCAAATATTTTTCATATGGAAGGACTTTCAAGCAACGTAAATTTGAATCACAAATGTATCTGGGTTTAATAATATCAGTATAAATTAAAATAATTTCGGTTGATGGCGGTTTGAAGGAGTTTTTTTACAAATAGATCCTTAGAATTAGAAACTAATGAATTCATGAAAGTTTCTGTTCATCCAATTCCCAATTCTGTGAAATTTGAGTTGGTATATTCACAATTATTTACAATTCCAACTGAATCATCCGCTATACTCTGGCATTCATTATTTTTCAACTATACTACTAATTTTAAATATACACTAGATAGGTCTCTATAAGTTTCTCCATTTCCTAGACATACTAACTCAGTCGTTCCAGCGTTATCTAATAATGCTACAGGGTTATACGCAGGGTTATTCTTCTGTTCGCAAAATACAATTTGGAGTGGGGACAGGCTCAAATAAATCAAGTTCGCTTTTAATGCACTCCATTTTTGAATATATTTATTAATTTTATATTATGATGAGAATATATGCTTGGGAACAGATTTGACTAACAAATATTCTAATCATATTGACACATTTATTTTTGAAAGAAGTTTTAGAATGAGGATATATTTTATATAAATCGTCTCAGTGGGATCAATGAATGCAAATATTTTTCATATGGAAGGACTTTCAAGTAACGTAAATTTGAATCACAAATGCATCTGGGTTTAATAATATCAGTATAAATTAAAATAATTTCGGTTGATGGAGGTTTGAAGGATTTTTTTACAAATAGATCCTTAGATTTAGAAACTAATGTATTCAAAAAGTTTCTGTTCATCCAATTCCCAATTCTGTGAAATTTGAGTTGGTATATTCATTTTTATTTACAATTCCAACTGAATCATCCGCTATATTCTGGTATTCCTTATTTTTCAACTATACTACTAATTTTAAATATACGCTAGATAGGTCTCTATAAGTTTCTCCATTTCCTAGACATACAAACTCTGTCGTTCCAGCATTATCCAATGATGCTACAGAGTTATACGCCACTTATTCTGTTCGCAAAATACAATTTGGAGTGGGAACAGGCTCAAATAAATCAAGTTCACTTTTAATGCACTCCATTTTTTAATATTTTTATTAATTTTATATTATGACGAGAATATATCCTTGGGTACCTATGGGTACTTGGGTACTCTTATTGACACATTTATTTTAGAAAGAAGTTTTAGAATGAGGATATCTTTTATAAAAATCGTCTCAGTGGGATCAATGAAGGCAAATATTTTTCATATGGAAGGACTTTCAAGCAACGTAAATTTGAATCACAAATGTATCTGGGTTTAATAATATCAGTATAAATTAAAATAATTTCGGTTGATGGCGGTTTGAAGGAGTTTTTTTACAAATAGATCTTTAGAATTAGAAACTAATGAATACATGAAAGTTACTGTTCATCCAATTCCCAATTCTGTGAAATTTGAGTTGGTATATTCACAATTATTTACAATTCCAACTGAATCATCCGCTATACTCTGGCATTCATTATTTTTCAACTATACTACTAATTTTAAATATACACTAGATAGGTCTCTATAAGTTTCTCCATTTACTAGACATACTAACTCAGTCGTTCCAGCGTTATCTAATAATGCTACAGGGTTATACGCAGGGTTATTCTTCTGTTCGCAAAATACAATTTGGAGTGGAGACAGGCTCAAATAAATCAAGTTCGCTTTTAATGCACTCCATTTTTTAATATTTTTATTAATTTTATATTATGATGAGAATATATCCTTGGGTACTTATGGGTACTTGGGTACTCTTATTGACACATTTATTTTAGAAAGAAGTTTAAGAATGAGGATATCTTTTATAGAAATCGTCTCAGTGGGATCAATGAAGGCAAATATTTTTCATATGGAACGACTTTCAAGCAACGTAAATTAAGATCACAAATGTATCTGGGTTTAATAATATCAGTATAAATTAAAATAATTTCGGTTGATGGAGGTTTGAAGGATTTTTTTACAAATAGATCCTTAGATTTAGAAACTAATGTATTCAAAAAGTTTCTGTTCTTCCAATCCCAATTCTATGAAATTTGAGTTGGTATATTCACAATTATTTACAATTCCAACTGAATCATCCGCTATACTCTGGCATTCATTATTTTTCAACTATACTACTAATTTTAAATATACACTAGATAGGTCTCTATAAGTTTCTCCATTTCCTAGACATACAAACTCAGTCGTTCCAGCATTATCTAATGATGCTATAGGGTTATACGCCACTTCTTCTGTTCGCAAAATACAATTTGGAGTGGGGACAGGCTCAAATAAATCAAGTTCGCTTTTAATGCACTCCATTTTTTAATATTTTTATTAATTTTATATTATGATGAGAATATATCCTTGGGTACTTATGGGTTCTTGGGTACTCTTATTGACACATTTATTTTTGGAAGAAGTTTTAGAATGAGGATATCTTTTATATAAATCGTCTCAGTGGGATCAATGAATGCAAATATTTTTCATATGGAAGGACTTTCAAGCAACGTAAATTTGAATCACAAATGTATCTGGGTTTAATAATATCAGTATAAATTAAAATAATTTCGGTTGATGGCGGTTTGAAGGATTTTTTTACAAATATATCCTTAGATTTAGAAACTAATGTATTCAAAAATTGTCTGTTCTTCCGATCCCAATTCTATGAAATTTGAGTTGGTATATTCATTTTTATTTACAATTCCAACTGAATCATCCGCTATATTCTGGTATTCCTTATTTTTCAACTATACTACTAATTTTCAGTATACGCTAGATAGGTCTCTATAAGTTTCTCCATTTCCTAGACATACAAACTCTGTCGTTCCAGCATTATCTAATGATGCTACAGGGTTATACGCAGGGTTATTCTGCTGTTCGCAAAATACAATTTAGAGTGGGGACAGGCTCAAATAAATCAAGTTCACTTTTAATGCACTCCATTTTTTAATATTCCAATTCCAACTGAATCATCCGCTATATTCTGGTATTCCTTATTTTTCAACTATACTACTAATTTTAAGTATACGCTAGATAGAGACCTATAAGTTTCAAATGAATCTGGGTTTAATAATATCAGTATAAATTAAAATAATTTCGGTTGATGGAGGTTTGTAGTCGTTTTTTTTACAAATATATCCTTAGAATTAGAAACTAATGTATTCAAAAAGTTTCTGTTCACGCAATTCCCAATTCTGTGAAATTTGAGTTGGTATATTCACAACATTATTAAAGCAAATTTAACATTTCAAGTGTACGCACTTAATGAATTATTACTGAGTAAGGTAACACTGAATTTTTAGAGAATGTTCATTATCGAATTGATCAAAGTATAATAAAGTGTTTGAAGATATGCTTTCCATTCAATACATTTTTTCCAAATTGATTTACAGCCATTTTGGATAAAATATTTATATACAATTTAGTTCAATATTAATATTAATTATAATTATTTAAACGTGTTAGTTTTTTATGTTGGCTTGACGCTATTCAATCATAGGCAACTCAATATTTATGTAACATTTTTTCATAATGCTGAGAGTGTAGTCTTTCAGTACTTCCTTTGTAGGCTAGGCAATTGCTCAAATATTTATAATGAACACCTCGCATCTTTTTAATATTGCTTTTAGCTAATATTGACCAGATATGGCAGCCATATGAAAGGAAATATAATAGCTTGTGTTTGGAACTCATTAATTATAATTTTCCATTACCCAAAAAACTTTTCAATGTAATTGAAAACTGAATGCTTCATGTTTTTTATAACAACATTGAATTATTTTCCACTTGAAATTAATGCCGAGTCGTCTGACTAAAATGCCGAATGTTTTTTTAGGTATTTGTGGTTGAACGTAAATATTGAATACAGTGTATGCGACAATAGAAGCACGAACCTTAAAGTCGGTGCAAATGTGAATGGGTCCTTCCGTTATTTTGTAAATTCTTTTTGGTAAAACCTTTCAGTTGAAATTGATACATAAAAATTGAAGTGAAAAAATCGCTATGCAGAAAAAGCCATGCTGTGTATATGTTAGTATTATGCTAAAAGTGGTTATAAATGATAAAATGGAATCTACATAAGAGTAATCTTTTTTTTATGAATAAATGAAAGTTCGAAATTACAATTTATAATCATATATTGTACTTATTATGATTGTTTTAACATAAAGTGTATATTCAAAAACGTGTACTTCTATTTTTAGTAAGAAAGAAATCGAAATTATCATCCAATGATTTTAATTTATGTAAAGAAATATACTTCCACAAGTATTTATTGGACATATGTTGATGTGAACTGGTATAATAATACATCAGATGCGCATGAGAACATTTATTATTTTAATGATGCGCCTTTTCGCATTGTAAATACATTAGTAATTTTATTTCTGTTTAATATTTTGTTTAATATGTTTGATATGTTCAGATAACCTTCATTTTTATATGAGTATTCTAAATCTAGAAGTAATTTTGATATCGAAGAATTGTCTATTAGTTTTGCTTTAATGAGATCAATGGATGGGCTACAGGGTTTTAGGCAATATTCATTTTCAATATGCACCTTAATGTCATTTTTCCTTTCTGATTCCAAATTAATCAATTCATTTTTTTGGTTGGAACTAAAAAAAGACTTAACCAAATCGGAATACGCTTCTTCCATTAAATTGACTGGCTCAATTGTAGTCCATAAAGCTTGCAAACCTCTCGAATTCGATTTGATAACATCTTTTAGTTGATCATCTGGTATTAACCCATTAAAAAGATTTAGTTTATCTATCCATAAAACTTCCAAACTAGATATTCCCCTCAGTGTGCGTTTTCTCACAATTTTTTTTGGTACTAGATATATTACGCCTGGTGTATTTTGAATATTTTTATAATTTCGAACTTGCCAACGTGTTAAAATGGGAAAAAACTTTTGAAACGCATAAATTTCTGACCACTGTAGTAGATTTGCTACTTTCCTAATGAATTTAACAATATTCGGTTGATTCCAATTCAATTCAATATTTGGCAATGAATCAGGCTCAGAAAGAAATTCTTTAATTATTTCTTCAGATGGAAAAGTAGAAACCGATAAGGCCTTTCTACGTAGAACCAGTTCACTTTTCAAAGCTAGTCGTTTTTCTCTGTAATGTATAATATTCGAAAATATCAATTAAAAAATTAAGTTCTGAAGTTTAACTTACTTCCATAGACTTTCATCACACCCAGTCTTGGTGCAACATATTCCGCAACCTCTTTTTGCATGATTTCGTAAACTTCCTAAATGACCGCAATATACGCAAACAAGTTTATTATTGACTAGAATTTCAAGTTCTGTGAATTTTTTATTTTCATGTCGCCAGGATTTCACTCTAGAAATTTAAATGTGTAATAAAGAATTATATAAGGGAACAAACAATAGCAGCTTTAGTAGAATGAAGTTCTTCGTGTTTCTATCAAAATCGTATTCATAAAGATACAACTTTTTTGCAACCGGCATAACATAATGTTATTATCTTCAAAATTATTTATTTTAAGAAAAATTGTCACTTAATACACGTCACTAATTAAAGTTTGTTTCTTTGATTCTTTAATCCGATATATAGGATTGCAATTAATGAAAACATTAATTATCTCGAAACTATGTCTATGTTAGTGTTAACACAAAGATACAACTTTTACACACCGATCTAAAATCTCATGTTCATTGTGATTGTTAAAAAGTCGTAGAACACTTTCAAGACCAATACCACCTATTCCCTCTGGACAGTAATCACAACCACACATTAAAGCCATAACAATTACTTTGTTTTGTCCAAAATCTGTAAACGAAAAAGATTTGAATATTTATTTTTTTTTTGCGATATTTTGTTTTTTGTTTGTGTTTAGTTGGTTGTTAGTTCTTACCCATAAATTTTGAGATATTTTGTATATCATAAATCTCTATAGAGCCACATTTTGAGGAAGTTTTTGGAGTAGAAATCGAAAAATTCCGATAAACAGTTTGTGCACCATAGGCGAAGCAATCAGAATCTTGACTGATAACGCCATCCACTAACTAAAAAATTATTATATAATATTTATCATAACACATATTACTGCTGTGGATAGACAATTACTCCTTTCTTATTTAAGAACGCACAGTATGCCTCAGCTTCGCCTGGACCTTTGATGCAAACAATACCCATACTATTCAATAATATTTCACATTGACGTAATATAGCATCAAAACGAGTACGTGTTATTTTATGGTGCGAACTTGGAATGAAATATTTAGTTTTTGGAGCTGTTCCACAAAATTTAACAATATTGCGTTTACTAATTATCATATTTTTAAGATTCGGGGCATCGCCTTCAAGTACAAAAATTGGAGTAACTTCCTGCCATAAAAGACAAATAGTGCGATAAAAAAGGTTCCTGTGAAGTAGAGGATTTACATATTGAATTCAAATGAAGAGTATATGATATATAGTATATGATATATATTTTAAGGTAAATTTTGTTCTTAAAAAAAAAAAAGAAAACAACTGTAATTGTGAAATATTAGCTCTAAAAAGTTTTAATATAGTTCAAATCTCACATTTTCATTTCAAATTGGATTTCTTCAGACCGAACCGCAAGGTAAACAGCATAATTTAAATCTGTCAGAACGTAACATTCCGTGACGAATATCATGATTGGCTCGTGTAAATTCTTTCCCATCATGCGACAAAAAGTCAAGAGGAGTTTATGAGATAGAAGGATCTAATAAGTTCGAGAGCAATCCAAAAATAAAAATAAGTGCATTGCAGCGGATGGTGTGGACAGATGGTGACGCATGGACAATTGAAGTGAAAAGTGCCGACCACACATTACCAGATATGAAGCTTTGATCACAGAAGAAATATACGATGAGATTCTTATTATAACGGAATGAGGATAAACGACTTCGCTATAGCAAGAAACATGGTATTTAGCAATACCAGATTCCAGCACCTCGATGTCCAGAAAGATATTTGACTGTCCCAAAGCAAAACCAGATTGATAATCTACAGAAGGCATGCTTTCAGATCAGATCACAAACTTGTTGCAGTCACACATCTGTGCGCATCAAAAAGTACTAGCAACAAAGAGAAAGCAACGGCTAGATGAAAGCTTTCGGCCTTCAATTCTCACTCTTGCTCCAAGAGAGCACTCTCCAACATAATAAAATTTGAGTGAAGTTGGAGCTCTACCGCTGTGTAACAATTTTTAATAAGAGTTCAACGAGAAAAGAAAAGCAAATTTGGTCAGTATGCAATTGAAGTGAAATGTTCTCTTTTGGCACACGATAAGAAGCCCATCAAGTATTTCGAAAATCATTAAATTTGTACCTATGAATCCCTAAATATACGTGCGTACTCTCACCTGATTTGATCAGAATGTTATATCCGTATAAAGTTTACACGATAGCTCATAGTAAGGACGAACAGTTCAGGAAAAAGATGATTTGTGCATAAATCTAAGAGTAAATATTAATCTGTTTGGGTCAGATGGCAAAGGATATATGTGGAGAAACCTACTTACTGAGCTCCAACCAAAGAACTTGCGTCCGACATTAAAGCATGGTAGAGGCCATGTTATGGTTTGGTTATGGTTTTATATAGTCTGTTCGAGTAAGTATATACTGGAGTTCATAGAAGAAAGCAATTACAAAATTATGTATTTTTAATAAAAAATTTAAAGGAAATTGAAGAAACATTTAACATTTCGTCCAGTTGTCGTTTTTATCAAGACAATGATCCGAACAATGTTTTGTTTTTGTCGTTATAACATGAATTGTTATAGTAATTATTTAAGAAATTCAGAGTAGAATCAATAAAACGAATTATTAAAAGGGGATATGCTTTTATTTTCCCAATAGATTAACAAATTTCAATATAAATAGCGCATCGAGTGCATCATGGAAGGTGTGAAACACTATATAAATTTACTAGTTTTCTTTAGGAGCAAAGATCAGACCATATTATGGTACACAAATACGGCTATCAAATTGAAATTCATAAACAAACATTTTATATATATATATATATATATTACATAGCCTTAACCATGATGCAAATTACACTATATATAAGGCAAATCAACTATATACGTTAAAAGTTGTTTTTTAGAATATTTCATAAATATATTTACTTTAAATGTTGTTTGGGATGAACACAATACTCAACAACGTTGAGACTGTCGCACACCCATCCAGCTAAATCGATCGCAAGTGTTTTCCCACGAATTTCATGGATCGATTTTTTTTCAGAATATGGTGTTAAAATAGTCCAGAGGTGTTTCACACCCATCACTTGTTGTTGTAATCAATGTATTATCCAAAATTATTAGATCGTAAGATTTAAATCAGTCAGCAAAATATATCAGCTGAATTATATAAGTATTGTACAACATATATAAAACTATCCATATTTTGAACTATAAATTAACGATGGATATAATGTCAATCAAGAATGATTACACAATTACATAAGGTTGCTCAGAATTCAAAAGAGTGTTAAAAATATAAAATTGAGACCCTGTTGATGTGAATAGTTTATAATGTATGAATATAGAGAGACATGCGGGATATAAGCTCACCCAGCTCAGAATATATTAAAATTTATATTTATTTTATATTTTATTTATATTTACACTACATATCAAAGACGCTTCAACATTTTTAATTTTCTTCCGACTTTGATTGATCAGACTTCACAGTGTTTGAATCGGCCGAATACACATCTAATAATCGAGAAGTTTATTATTGGTATTTAGTTCTGATTGTATGAGGAATATAGAGCGTTGTCTTATTTCGAAGCTTTATCAATGGGTTGAATTATATGTTATTTAAAAGTAAGTATTTTATCGAAAATATCTACATGATATTTATTCTAATTTCATTTATTTTAATTTTCCATTACTCCAAAAACTTCTCCGATACAAGCCTTGAATTCTTCAAGTGTTTCTGTGGGTTGAAATGACCTTTTTTAACTTTAAATTGTTCTTTGTTTATAATTTATTTATTATATTATATAGTAATATTTTTTCCAAATTATTCAAGAGTCAAGAGTTTTAGGTCAAAGTAATAATGGGACACTTCGCAACCATCATGCATTTTGATCTAGCTAACGGTAAATCTTCAGATTTTTTTGTGTAACATATAAGAGGGTTCTAATTACTTCATTTAAAATTTCTTTTTATTCATTTAAATACGCGTATTGATCGATCATCGATTTGAATACAAATGTTGTTGAGGTTCTTTGAGGTGCTTTCTATGTCTTTAGTCTAGAATTGTGGATAATGCTATGAGGTGTATTGCTCCTAATGCCTATCATAATTCTGCCACCATGAGTCAACCGGTCGTTGCTGATAGTAAATTGAATATGATAGAAGTTATAGTTATATAGCTCTTCCAAATATTTTGGAAGTAAATATAGTTTATGAACTCATTCGAAAAGTATGAATCCCTAAATATACGGGTGCTCTCACCTGATTTGGCCGGAATGTTATATAGCTACAAAGAAAGAACGAACAGTTGTTGAACGAATTGAATTATATGAGGTATCCCTTTATCTATTGCTGCAAAGTAACTAATTCGCTAGGAAAGACTAAAACTAATTCAAACTCGATTATAATTGCTTAACTAACAAATAACAAAAATTAAACAACAATTGAACGACACGTCTTCACGGCTGATTTTGAACGACTCATTCGCCTTCGTTCTTCTCGCTCTTCAAATAACAGAGTTGCATAGATAACAATCATGTCCGTCCTGAATCAATCTTGATTCTAAATCATCCTCGATATTCTCATCGACATCTTTGCCCTCTAGATATGGACAGTTTCTGCACCACGGCTTCAACTTGTTAGAGGAGAATATGGAGCAGAATTTTCTTTGAGTAATCTGCAAGCAGGGTACATCTTTCCCGATAATCTTAGTTATTATATAGGGACCACGATATTTAGGAACAAGCTTCCTCATTAATCTGAAGCTGCAGCTTCATTTTCTACTACAATTAATTAATTTATTTTGTTTTTAGTTGGTTTAGAGTCAATTGGTCAAATGTCGTTTTCATTTATGATGCTCAATGGCGATATTTTGATTTCATTTTTCTACTTTTATGTGGCATTTTTCATCTTGAACTTCATCGTGAATGACGTCTCTTAACTGAAAATCGCAGAACAATTCGTTTGGTGTACAGCCGGATGTAGAATTTCGTTGACTATTAATTGTGCACTGTAGATCGCGAAGTTTTAGATGCCATTCTTTAGGATTCTGAGACGATGTGTGAAGATTAGATAAATTGGTGTTGTTTCCATTACAAAAATATTCAAACATTTTTGAGGTAAAAACACTTCCTCTATGGCTAATAATTTTCATTGGGAAGCCAAAATAACTACTCACATCACTCAGGGTGAAGATCACCGACATCGTCTTTGTATTTTGAACGGCTTTTAAAATCAGGAATTTGAATGAATCTGATATGGCCAATATATACGAATTTCCCTTCTTACTACACCTATGTAGTCCCAAATGACCAATACCCGAAATGGTACAGGTTCAACTTCGCCGTAATGAAGACTTCCTCCTCGCGATTTTTGGAAACATCATGGAATACAAGACGAGATATCGGTCTTAATATATTTGTGCATTTTTGGGAAACCTAAACGTTTTCTGCTTTCGTTCCATTGTTTTGCCAACCGCCAGCGAATACCGGTTTGCACAACAAGATTATGGCCAGTTATACATAGACGATGGTTGACTAATGTATACACTCGTTTTATCTGCGTTTCTTGATGTGATTTCTGTTCTCCAGAGCGAATACCAATTATGATCAGTAATGATTTGTCTGGAAGCTGCATTGTAAGGACACAATCCTCGACGTCTGTGGTTTTTTAAATAATGAACACGGATGGTTCTACTTCTGACGGTGGCTGATGAGGAGATCATCTAAGCGCGTCAACGTGCGCCATGCGACTCCCTTGGTGATGAATCGGTTCAAAATCGAACTCTAGGAGTTTTATCCACAAACGTGCTATCTTCGATTTAAGTTCTTATTGTGATTTAACCGTAGCGATGGTAGAACAGTCGGTGAGAAATTTCAAATGGTTTTCCCAACAGAGAAATTCGGAGCCGCTCCAGGACTTCCACTACTGCGAAGACTTCCAATTCGTAGCTATGGTATCTATTCTCAGCTTCAGTCGGGTAGCGGCTGTAACAAAAAACTGGTTGCCTAATTTTACAATCTGTCTACTGCAGTAGGACAACGGACAACCTAACGCTGCAAGTAGCAGAATGGACTTGCTGTCCTTGAAATGCTGTGCATAAATATCGTAGAGCGCCAGAACAAGACTGGTGCAGAGAATGGTGAGCAGTTTATCGAATGAAATTTGTTGAACAGTGTCAAATTGAAATGCGTTTAATTAATGTTTACGAAGAAGTTGTGAGATGGATGTGGAAATGATCGGATAATCACTGACGAATTTCCGGAAGAACCCTGTCAACACCAGGAATCTTCGGACATCATAAACGTTGATCGGTACTTTGAAGTTTTTAATGGCCGTTAGTTTTCCTTCACCTGGTGTTATAACGTATTCGTTGATAATATGTCCCAAGTTACAAATTTCAGTGGCCAGAAATTTACATTTTTCTTAGCGAAGCGTAAGACAGCTTTGTCGTAAAAATTAAAAAAGTCATCAAGACACCGTAGAATTCCCCCACGGTTAGGCTAGGTATAATCACATCATCTAAATATTGTTGCACATATTTTGTTCATCATAGACCTAAATACCCCTGTTGGGTTCACCAGTCTAAAAGGCATTTTGTTATATTCATAATGACCGTCAGTGGTAATGAATGCGGTGAGTTCTTGGACGCCTTTTTTGTGCCGCGATTCTGGACATTTTATGGCGTAGTGCCTAAGTTTGAAACAATTGAAGCACTTTACGCTCCCTCAATCGACTTTGCCTTTCAAACGTTTCTTGTTTGGTTTATTTACTCTCGAAGTTGACGATTGGTTTCTGTTTATGCGGCACGAATTCAGATCTTTTATAAAATTGTTATAATTGCAATAACTTATAATATCCCGCAGCAAATTATTGTAATTCGTGTAGTCGTTTCAAGCTTAGGATCATTAATGCAGTTTATGATGTGTGTAGGAGATTAGGGAACTTCACCTCTGGGGTCAATGCAACCATCTGATAATAATAAGCTTTGTCATCGGCATTTAAATGTGGATGTTTGCTACGTTTTCGATGCACGGAAAATCCTTCAATCATTCAGGAGCAAATTGCGGCCAACGAAATTACGGAAATGAAAACATCTTGCTATGCATCGAACTGATATTTTATAGTACTTGTCATCTTTTGCTGCACAGCGAACATACAAATTTATTCTTCCATTTGTACACGTTCTTCATTAAATCAAGAAGATTAATTAATTTATTAGGATTGCGTTTTATAAATTGTCAACGATTTATCATTTGATAGATCAAATTCTGGAAGAAGTGCAATGATGTCTGGTATTCACCCAATTGGATTACACGGACCTATCGGAGGAACATGTGGAAAAACATTGGTTCGCCTATGGAAGATATTAGTTTGTTGACAAACATGAGGTGCGGATGTCTGATGAGCTGGAGCAGTCGTATACATAATATAATACTCGGAATCTGTGTGGTCTGAGGTAGTGGAGAAGATGACGGCACACTCTTCAAATGGAAATGAACGGTGTTGGTTTTCTGGATTTTGGTAATCGAATTTTCAAATTGCTGCATACGTTGTACCAATGGTGTCGAATTATCGGTATTGATTTCAACAGCACTCTCATAGTAGTTTTCAAGTTTTTTTATAAGTTGATTTTTATTGCCTGACATTGGCAAACCGGCGTCTTTACTTTTTTTCGCAATTGCTTCATCTTCAAGCTTAGAAAATTTTGAATTTTAATCTCGGCAAGACTAACAAAAAATACAGGAGCAAGTCTAATCGACAACTTATATTCAGACCGGTGACGAAACGAATGCTGGTGGCGCAGACAAAGAATTTGGCGATTGACTTCATGCCTTGCCAGAGATGCGCAATCAACTTTCAAAAATTTAACGGACCAAAATCGAACATAAAGCAAACGGCAACGACAGAAGAGGCGTGCTTCACAACGAACGTGCTACACAATGAACGTGCTTCATAATGAAGGCATGGACAAAAAAAAATCGTTAACATATGATTTTTATTGAATTGTGCATGATTTTGAGATGATACGTTAAACATATCTCCAAATAATTCGAAAGACGATTTTCTTTACTTTTCACTAATTCACTAATCCAAAGTGGGAACTGCGATCCCACTACTGAAAACTGTCCCTTTACCTATTCAATCAAACGTGATTTATGATTTCATACTCGTATATTACAATAGGTTAATGAATATCAGTTAAACAAATAACGAAAACGAACAACGACTGATGAACGACTCACTCATCTTCATTTTTCTCGCTCTTCAAATAACAGAGTTGCAGAAATGACAATCATCCATCCAGATCCTGATCCAATCCTGATTCAAAATCATTCTCGATTTCCTCATCGATATCTTTGCCCTCTAGACTTGGACAATTTCTGCACCACGGCTTCAACTTGTTAGAGGAGAATATGGAACAGAATTTTCTTTGAGTAATCTGCAAGCACGGTACATCTTTCCCGATAATCTTAGTTATTATATAGGGACCACGATATTTAGGAACAAGCTTCCTCATTCATCTGAAGCTGCAGCTTTATTTCCTACTACAATTAATTAATTTATTTTGTTTTTAGTTGGTTTAGAGTGAATTGGTCAAATGTCGTTTTCATTTATGACGCTCAATGGCGATATTTTGATTTCGTTTTTCTACTTTTATGTGGCATTTTTCATCTTGAACTTCATCGTGAATGACGTCTCTTAACTGAAAATCGCAGAACAATTCGTTTGGTGTACAGCCGGATGTAGAATTTCGATGACTATTAATTGTGCACTGTAGATCGCGAAGTTTTAGATGCCATTCTTTAGGATTCTGAGACGATGTGTGAAGATTAGACAAATTGGTGTTGTTTCCATTACAAAAATATTCAAACATTTTTGAGGTAAAACCACTTCCTCTATGGCTAATAATTTTCATTGGGAAGCCAAAATAACTACACACATCACTCAGGGTGAAGATCACCGACATCGTCTTTGTATTTTGAACGGCTTTTGAAATCAGGAATTTGAATGAATCATGGAATACAAGACGAGATATCGGTCTTAATATATTTGTGCATTTTTGGGAAACCTAAACGTTTTCTGCTTTCGTTCCATTGTTTTGCCAACCGCCAGCGAATACCGGTTTGCACAACAAGATTATGGCCAGTTATACATAGACGATGGTTGACTAATGTATACACTCGTTTTATCTGCATTTCTTGATGTGATTTCTGTTCTCCAGAGCGAATACCAATTATGATCAGTAATGATTTGTCTGGAAGCTGCATTGTAAGGACACAATCCTCGACGTCTGTGGTTATTTAAATAATGAACACGGATGGTTCTACTTCTGACGGTGGCTGATCAGGAGATCGATTAAGCGCGTCAACGTGCGCCATGCCTTGGTGATGAATCGGTTCAAAATCGAACTCTAGGAGTTTTATCCACAAACGTGCTATCTTCGATTTAAGATGTTATTGTGATTTAACCGTAGCAATGGTAGAACAGTCGGTGAGAAATTTCAAATGGTTTTCCCAACAGAGAAATTCGGAGCCGCTCCAGGACTTCCACTATTGCGAATACTTTTAATTCGTAGCTATGGTATCTATTCTCAGTTCAGTCGGGTAGCGGCTGTAACAAAAAACTGGTTGCCTAATTTTACAATCTGTCTACTGCAGTAGGACAACGGACAACCTAACGCTACAAGTATCAGAATGGACTTGCTGTCCTTGAAATGCTGTGCATAAATATCGTAGAGCGCCAGAACAAGACTGGTGCAGAGAATGGTGAGCAGTTTATCGAATGAAATTTGTTGAACAGTGTCAAATTGAAATGCGTTTAATTAATGTGTACGAAGAAGTTGTGAGATGGATGTGGAAATGATCGGATAATCACTGACGAATTTCCGGAAGCATCCTGTCAACACCAGGAATCTTCGGACATCATAAACGTTGATCGGTACTTTGAAGTTTTTAATGGCCGTTAGTTTTCCTTCACCTGGTGTTATAACGTATTCGTTGATAATATGTCCCAAGTTACAAATTTCAGTGGCCAGAAATTTACATTTTTCTTAGCGAAGCGTAAGACAGCTTTGTCGTAAAAATTAAAAAAGTTATCAAGACACCGTAGAATTCCCCCACGGTTAGGCTAGGTATAATCACATCATCTAAATATTGTTGCACATATTTTGTTCATCATATAAATACCCATGTTGGGTTCACCAGTCTAAAAGGCATTTTGTTATATTCATAATGACCGTCAGTGGTAATGAATGCGTTGAGTTCTTGGACGCCTTTTTTGTGCCGCGATTCTGGACATTTTATGGCGTAGTGCCTAAGTTTGAAACAATTGAAGCACTTTACGCTCCCTCAATCGACTTTGCCTTTCAAACGTTTCTTGTTTGGTTTATTTACTCTCGAAGTTGACGATTGGTTTCTGTTTATGCGGCACGAATTCAGATCTTTTATAAAATTGTTATAATTGCAATAACTTATAATATCCCGCAGCAAATTATTGCAATTCATTAATGCAGTTTATGATGTGTGTAGCAGATTATGGAACTTCACCTCTGGGGTCAATGCAACCATCTGATAATAATAAGCTTTGTCATCGGCATTTAAATGTGGATGTTGGCTACGTTTTCGATGCACGGAAAATCCTTCAATAATTCAGGAGCAAATTGCGGCCAACGAAACTACGGAAATGAAAACATCTTGCTATGCATCGAACTGATATTTTATAGTACTTGTCATCTTTTGCTGCACAGCGAACATACAAATTTATTCTTCCATTTGTACACGTTCTTCATTAAATCAAGAAGATTAATTAATTTATTAGGATTGCGTTTTATAAATTATCAACGATTTATCATTTGATAGATCAAATTCTGGAAGAAGTGCAATGATGTCTGGTATTCACCCAATTGGATTACACGGACCTATCGGAGGTACATGTGGAAAAACATTGGTTCGCCTATGGAAGTTATTAGTTTGTTGACAAACATGAGGTGCGGATGTCTGATGAGCTGGAGCAGTCGTATACATAATATAATACTCGGAATCTGTGTGGTCTGAGGTGGTGGAGAAGATGACTGCACACTCTTCAAATGGAAATGAACGGTGTTGGTTTTCTGGATTTTGGTAATCGAATTTTCAAATTGTTGCATACGTTGTAACAATGGTGTCGAATTATCGGTATTGATTTCAACAGCACTCTCATAGTAGTTTTCAAGTTTTTTTATAAGTTGATTTTTATTGCCTGACATTGGCAAACCGGCGTCTTTATTTTTTTTCGCAATTGCTTCATCTTCAAACTTAGAAAATTTTGAATTTTAATCTCGGCAAGACTAACAAAAAATACAGGAGCAAGTCTAATCGACAACTTATATTCAGACCGGTGACGAAACGAATACTGGTGGCGCAGACAAAGAATTTGGCGATTGACTTCATGCCTTGCCAGAGATGCGCAATCAACTTTCAAAAATTTAACGGACCAAAATCGAACATAAAGCAAACGGCAACGACAGAAGAGGCGTGCTTCACAACGAACGTCCTACACAATGAACGTGCTTCATAATGAAGGTATGGACAAAAAAAATCGTTAACATACGATTTTTATTGAATTGTGCATGATTTTGAGATGATACGTTAAACATATCTCCAAATAATTCGAAAGACGATTTTCTTTACTTTTCACTAATTCACTAATCCAAAGTGGGAACTGCGATCCCACTACTGAAAACTGTCCCTTTACCTATTCAATCAAACGTGATTTATGATTTCATACTCGTATATTACAATAGGTTAATGAATATCAGTTAAACAAATAACGAAAACGAACAACGACTGATGAACGACTCACTCATCTTCATTTTTCTCGCTCTTCAAATAACAGAGTTGCAGAAATGACAATCATCCATCCAGATCCTGATCCAATCCTGATTCAAAATCATTCTCGATTTCCTCATCGATATCTTTGCCCTCTAGACTTGGACAATTTCTGCACCACGGCTTCAACTTGTTAGAGGAGAATATGGAACAGAATTTTCTTTGAGTAATCTGCAAGCAGGGTATATCTTTCCCGATAATCTTAGTTATTATATAGGGACCACGATATTTAGGAACAAGCTGCCTCATTCATCAGAAGCTGCAGCTTTATTTCCTACTACAATTAATTAATTTATTTTGTTTTTAGTTGGTTTAGAGTGAATTGGTAAATGTCGTTTTCATTTATGACGCTCAATGGCGATATTTTGATTTCGTTTTTCTACTTTTATGTGGCATTTTTCATCTTGAACTTCATCGTGAATGACGTCTCTTAACTGAAAATCGCAGAACAATTCGTTTGGTGTACAGCCGGATGTAGAATTTCGTTGACTATTAATTGTGCACTGTAGATCGCGAAGTTTTAGATGCCATTCTTTAGGATTCTGAGACGATGTGTGAAGATTAGACAAATTGATGTTGTTTCCATTACAAAAATATTCAAACATTTTTGAGGTAAAACCACTTCCTCTCTGGCTAATAATTTTCATTGGGAAGCCAAAATAACTACACACTTCACTCAGGGTGAAGATCACCGACATCGTCTTTGTATTTTGAACGGCTTTTGAAATCAGGAATTTGAATGAATCATGGAATACAAGACGAGATATCGGTCTTAATATATTTGTGCATTTTTGGGAAACCTAAACGTTTTCTGCTTTCGTTCCATTGTTTTGCCAACCGCCAGCGAATACCGGTTTGCACAACAAGATTGTGGCCAGTTATACATAGACGATGGTTGACTAATGTATACACTCGTTTTATCTGCATTTCTTGATGTGATTTCTGTTCTCCAGAGCGAATACCAATTATGATCAGTAATGATTTGTCTGAAAGCTGCATTGTAAGGACACAATCCTCGACGTCTGTGGTTTTTTAAATAATGAATACGAATGGTTCTACTTCTGATGGTGGCTGATCAGGAGATCGACTAAGCGCGTCAAAGTGCGCCATGCGACTCCCTTGGTGATGAATCGGTTCAAAATCGAACTCTAGGAGTTTTATCCACAAACGTGCTATCTTCGATTTAAGTTCTTATTGTGATTTAACCGTAGCGATGATAGAACAGTCGGCGAGAAATTTCAAATGGTTTTCCCAACAGAGAAATCGGAGCCGCTCCAGGACTTCACTACTGCGAATACTTTTAATTCGTAGCTATGGTATCTATTCTCAGCAAAAAACTGGTTGCCTAATTTTACTGCAGTAGGACAACGGACAACCTAACGCTGCAAGTAGAACAAGACTGGTGCAGAGAATGGTGAGCAGTTTATCGAATGAAATTTGTTGAACAGTGTCAAATTGAAATGCGTTTATATGATTTTATGATTTCATACTCGTATATTACAATAGGATAATGAATATCAGTTAAACAAATAACGAAAACGAACAACAACTGATGAACGACAAAAAAACAAAAAAAAAATCGTTAACATACGATTTTTATTGAATTGTGCATGATTTTGAGATGATACGTTAAACATATCTCCAAATAATTTTAAAGACGATTTTCTTTACTTTTCACTAATTCACTAATCCAAAGTGGGAACTGCGATCCCACTACTGAAAACTGTCCCTTTATCTATTCCTGTAAAGTAACTAATTCGCCAGGACGAACGACAAATAAATCAAACGGTTAATGTATGTATGTATGTAGGTTAATGAATATCAGTTAAACAAATAACGGAAACGAACAACGACTGATGAACGACTCACTCATCTTCATTTTTCTCGCTCTTCAAATAATAGAGTTGCAGAAATGACAATCATCCATCCAGATCCTGATCCAATCCTGATTCAAAATCATTCTCGATTTCCTCATCGATATCTTTGCCCTCTAGACTTGGACAATTTCTGCACCACGGCTTCAACTTGTTAGAGGAGAATATGGAACAGAATTTTCTTTGAGTAATCTGCAAGCAGGGTACATCTTTCCCGATAATCTTAGTTATTATATAGGGACCACGATATTTAGGAACAAGCTGCCTCATTCATCAGAAGCTGCAGCTTTATTTCCTACTACAATTAATTAATTTATTTTGTTTTTAGTTGGTTTAGAGTGAATTGGTAAATGTCGTTTTCATTTATGACGCTCAATGGCGATATTTTGATTTCGTTTTTCTACTTTTATGTGGCATTTTTCATCTTGAACTTCATCGTGAATGACGTCTCTTAACTGAAAATCGCAGAACAATTCGTTTGGTGTACAGCCGGATGTAGAATTTCGTTGACTATTAATTGTGCACTGTAGATCGCGAAGTTTTAGATGCCATTCTTTAGGATTCTGAGACGATGTGTGAAGATTAGACAAATTGATGTTGTTTCCATTACAAAAATATTCAAACATTTTTGAGGTAAAACCACTTCCTCTCTGGCTAATAATTTTCATTGGGAAGCCAAAATAACTACACACATCACTCAGGGTGAAGATCACCGACATCGTCTTTGTATTTTGAACGGCTTTTAAAATCAGGAATTTGAATGAATCATGGAATACAAGACGAGATATCGGTCTTAATATATTTGTGCATTTTTGGAAAACCTAAACGTTTTCTGCTTTCGTTCCATTGTTTTGCCAACCGCCAGCGAATACCGGTTTGCACAACAAGATTATGGCCAGTTATACATAGACGATGGTTGACTAATGTATACACTCGTTTTATCTGCATTTCTTGATGTGATTTCTGTTCTCCAGAGCGAATACCAATTATGATCAGTAATGATTTGTCTGAAAGCTGCATTGTAAGGACACAATCCTCGACGTCTGTGGTTTTTTAAATAATGAATACGAATGGTTCTACGTCTGATGGTGGCTGATCAGGAGATCGACTAAGCGCGTCAAAGTGCGCCATGCGACTCCCTTGGTGATGAATCGGTTCAAAATCGAACTCTAGGAGTTTTATCCACAAACGTGCTATCTTCGATTTAAGTTCTTATTGTGATTTAACCGTAGCGATGATAGAACAGTCGGCGAGAAATTTCAAATGGTTTTCCCAACAGAGAAATCGGAGCCGCTCCAGGACTTCCACTACTGCGAATACTTTTAATTCGTAGCTATGGTATCTATTCTCAGCAAAAAACTGGTTGCCTAATTTTACTGCAGTAGGACAACGGACAACCTAACGCTGCAAGTAGAACAAGACTGGTGCAGAGAATGGTGAGCAGTTTATCGAATGAAATTTGTTGAACAGTGTCAAATTGAAATGCGTTTATATGATTTTATGATTTCATACTCGTATATTACAATAGGATAATGAATATCAGTTAAACAAATAACGAAAACGAACAACAACTGATGAACGACAAAAAAACAAAAAAAAAAATCGTTAACATACGATTTTTATTGAATTGTGCATGATTTTGAGATGATACGTTAAACATATCTCCAAATAATTTTAAAGACGATTTTCTTTACTTTTCACTAATTCACTAATCCAAAGTGGGAACTGCGATCCCACTACTGAAAACTGTCCCTTTATCTATTCCTGTAAAGTAACTAATTCGCCAGGACGAACGACAAATAAATCAAACGGTTAATGTATGTATGTATGTAGGTTAATGAATATCAGTTAAACAAATAACGGAAACGAACAACGACTGATGAACGACTCACTCATCTTCATTTTTCTCGCTCTTCAAATAATAGAGTTGCAGAAATGACAATCATCCATCCAGATCCTGATCCAATCCTGATTCAAAATCATTCTCGATTTCCTCATCGATATCTTTGCCCTCTAGACTTGGACAATTTCTGCACCACGGCTTCAACTTGTTAGAGGAGAATATGGAACAGAATTTTCTTTGAGTAATCTGCAAGCAGGGTACATCTTTCCCGATAATCTTAGTTATTATATAGGGACCACGATATTTAGGAACAAGCTTCCTCATTCATCAGAAGCTGCAGCTTTATTTCCTACTACAATTAATTAATTTATTTTGTTTTTAGTTGGTTTAGAGTGAATTGGTAAATGTCGTTTTCATTTATGACGCTCAATGGCGATATTTTGATTTCGTTTTTCTACTTTTATGTGGCATTTTTCATCTTGAACTTCATCGTGAATGACGTCTCTTAACTGAAAATCGCAGAACAATTCGTTTGGTGTACAGCCGGATGTAGAATTTCGTTGACTATTAATTGTGCACTGTAGATCGCGAAGTTTTAGATGCCATTCTTTAGGATTCTGAGACGATGTGTGAAGATTAGACAAATTGGTGTTGTTTCCATTACAAAAATATTCAAACATTTTTGAGGTAAAACCACTTCCTCTATGGCTAATAATTTTCATTGGGAAGCCAAAATAACTACACACATCACTCAGGGTGAAGATCACCGACATCGTCTTTGTATTTTGAACGGCTTTTGAAATCAGGAATTTGAATGAATCTGATATGGCCAATATATACGAATTTCCCTTCTTACTACACCTATGTAGTCCCAAATGACCAATACCCAAAATGGTACAGGTTCAACTTCGCCGTAATGAAGACTTCCTCCTCGCGATTTTTGGAAACATCATGCAATACAAGACGAGATATCGGTCTTAATATATTTGTGCATTTTTGGGAAACCTAAAAGTTTCCTGCTTTCGTTCCATTGTTTTGCCAACCGCCAGCGAATACCGGTTTGCACAACAAGCTTATGGCCAGTTATATATAGACGATGGTTGACTAATGTATACACTCGTTTTATCTGCGTTTCTTGATGTGATTTCTGTTCTCCAGAGCGAATACCAATTATGATCAGTAATGATTTGTCTGGAAGCTGCATTGTAAGGACACAATCCTCGACGTCTGTGGTTATTTAAATAATGAACACGGATGGTTCTACTTCTGATGGTGGCTGATCAGGAGATCGACTAAGCGCGTCAACGTGCGCCATGCGACTACCTTGGTGATGAATCGGTTCAAAATCGAACTCTAGGAGTTTTATCCACAAACGTGCTATCTTCGATTTAAGATCTTATTGTGATTTAACCGTAGCAATGGTAGAACAGTCGGTGAGAAATTTCAAATGGTTTTCCCAACAGAGAAATTCGGAGCCGCTCCAGGACTTCCACTACTGCGAATACTTTTAATTCGTAGCTATGGTATCTATTCTCAGCTTCAGTCGGGTAGCGGCTGTAACAAAAAACTGGTTGCCTAATTTTACAATCTGTCTACTGCAGTAGGACAACGGACAACCTAACGCTGCAAGTAGAACAAGACTGATGCAGAGAATGGTGAGCAGTTTATCGAATGAAATTTGTTGAACAGTGTCAAATTGAAATGCGTTTAATTAATGTTTACGAAGAAGAAGAGATGCACAATAAACTTTCAAAAATTTTTCTCAAAAATTTAACGTACCAAAATCGAACGTAAAGCAAACGGCATCGACAGAAGAGGCGTGCTTCACAACGAACGTGCTACACAATGAACGGGCTTCACAATGAAGGTATGGACAAAAAAAAATCGTTAACATACGATTTTTATTGAATTATGCATGATTTTGAGATGATACGTTAAACATATCTCCAAATAATTCGAAAGACGATTTTCTTTACTTTTCACTAATTCACTAATCCAAAGTGGGAACTGCGATCCCACTGCTGAAGACTATCCCTTTACCTATTCCTGTAAAGTAACTAATTCGCCAGGACGGATGAATAATAAATCAAACGTGATTTATGATTTCATACTCGTATATTACAATAGGTTAATGAATATCAGTTAAACAAATAACGAACAACAACTAATGAACGACTCACTCATGTTCATTTTTCTCGCTCTTCAAATAACAGAGTTGCAGAAATGACAATCATCCATCCAGATCCTGATCCAATCCTGATTCAAAACCATTCTCGATTTCCTCATCGATATCTTTGCCCTCTACACACATCACTCAGGGTGAAGATCACCGACATCGTCTTTGTATTTTGAACGGCTTTTAAAATCAGGAATTTGAATGAATCATGGAATACAAGACGAGATATCGGTCTTAATATATTTGTGCATTTTTGGGAAACCTAAACGTTTCCTGCTTTCGTTCCATTGTTATACCGGTTTGCACAACAAGATTATGGCCAGCTATACATAGACGATGGTTGACTAATGTATACACTCGTTTTATCTGCATCGTCTTTTCCATTGTTATGCCAACCGGTTTGCACAACAAGATTATGGCCAGCTATACATAGGCGATGGTTGACTAATGTATACACTCGTTTTATCTGCGTTTCTTGATGTGATTTCTGTTCTCCAGAGCGAATACCAATTATGATCAGTAATGATTTGTCTGAAAGCTGCATTGTAAGGACACAATCCTCGACGTCTGTGGTTTTTTAAATAATGAACACGGATGGTTCTACTTCTGACGGTGGCTGATGAGGAGATCATCTAAGCGCGTCAACGTGCGCCATGCGACTCCCTTGGTGATGAATCGGTTCAAAATCGAACTCTAGGAGTTTTATCCACAAACGTGCTATCTTCGATTTAAGTTCTTATTGTGATTTAACCGTAGCGATGATAGAACAGTCGGCGAGAAATTTCAAATGGTTTTCCCAACAGAGAAATCGGAGCCGCTCCAGGACTTCCACTACTGCGAATGCTTTTAATTCGTAGCTTTGGTATCTATTCTCAGCTTCAGTCGGGTAGCGGCTGTAACAAAAAACTGGTTGCCTAATTTTACAATCTGTCTACTGCAGTAGGACAACGGACAACCTAACGCTGCAAGTAGCAGAATGGACTTGCTGTCCTTGAAATGCTGTGCATAAATATCGTAGAGCGCCAGAACAAGACTGGTGCAGAGAATGGTGAGCAGTTTATCGAATGAAATTTGTTGAACAGTGTCAAATTGAAATGCGTTTAATTAATGTTTACGAAGAAGTTGTGAGATGGATGTGGAAATGATCGGATAATCACTGACGAATTTCCGGAAGAACCCTGTCAACACCAGGAATCTTCGGACATCATAAACGTTGATCGGTACTTTGAAGTTTTTAATGGCCGTTAGTTTTCCTTCACCTGGTGTTATAACGTATTCGTTGATAATATGTCCCAAGTTACAAATTTCAGTGGCCAGAAATTTACATTTTTCTTAGCGAAGCGTAAGACAGCTTTGTCGTAAAAATTAAAAAAGTCATCAAGACACCGTAGAATTCCCCCACGGTTAGGCTAGGTATAATCACATCATCTAAATATTGTTGCACATATTTTGTTCATCATAGACCTAAATACCCCTGTTGGGTTCACCAGTCTAAAAGGCATTTTGTTATATTCATAATGACCGTCAGTGGTAATGAATGCGTTGAGTTCTTGGACGCCTTTTTTGTGCCGCGATTCTGGACATTTTATGGCGTAGTGCCTAAGTTTGAAACAATTGAAGCACTTTACGCTCCCTCAATCGACTTTGCCTTTCAAACGTTTCTTGTTTGGTTTATTTACTCTCGAAGTTGACGATTGGTTTCTGTTTATGCGGCACGAATTCAGATCTTTTATAAAATTGTTATAATTGCAATAACTTATAATATCCCGCAGCAAATTATTGCAATTCATTAATGCAGTTTATGATGTGTGTAGCAGATTATGGAACTTCACCTCTGGGGTCAATGCAACCATCTGATAATAATAAGCTTTGTCATCGGCATTTAAATGTGGATGTTGGCTACGTTTTCGATGCATGGAAAATCCTTCAATAATTCAGGAGCAAATTGCGGCCAACGAAACTACGGAAATGAAAACATCTTGCTATGCATCGAACTGATATTTTATAGTACTTGTCATCTTTTGCTGCACAGCGAACATACAAATTTATTCTTCCATTTGTACACGTTCTTCATTAAATCAAGAAGATTAATTAATTTATTAGGATTGCGTTTTATAAATTATCAACGATTTATCATTTGATAGATCAAATTCTGGAAGAAGTGCAATGATGTCTGGTATTCACCCAATTGGATTACACGGACCTATCGGAGGTACATGTGGAAAAACATTGGTTCGCCTATGGAAGTTATTAGTTTGTTGACAAACATGAGGTGCGGATGTCTGATGAGCTGGAGCAGTCGTATACATAATATAATACTCGGAATCTGTGTGGTCTGAGGTGGTGGAGAAGATGACTGCACACTCTTCAAATGGAAATGAACGGTGTTGGTTTTCTGGATTTTGGTAATCGAATTTTCAAATTGTTGCATACGTTGTAACAATGGTGTCGAATTATCGGTATTGATTTCAACAGCACTCTCATAGTAGTTTTCAAGTTTTTTTATAAGTTGATTTTTATTGCCTGACATTGGCAAACCGGCGTCTTTATTTTTTTTCGCAATTGCTTCATCTTCAAACTTAGAAAATTTTGAATTTTAATCTCGGCAAGACTAACAAAAAATACAGGAGCAAGTCTAATCGACAACTTATATTCAGACCGGTGACGAAACGAATACTGGTGGCGCAGACAAAGAATTTGGCGATTGACTTCATGCCTTGCCAGAGATGCGCAATCAACTTTCAAAAATTTAACGGACCAAAATCGAACATAAAGCAAACGGCAACGACAGAAGAGGCATGCTTCACAACGAACGTGCTACACAATGAACGTGCTTCATAATGAAGGTATGGACAAAAAAAATCGTTAACATACGATTTTTATTGAATTGTGCATGATTTTGAGATGATACGTTAAACATATCTCCAAATAATTCGAAAGACGATTTTCTTTACTTTTCACTAATTCACTAATCCAAAGTGGGAACTGCGATCCCACTACTGAAAACTGTCCCTTTACCTATTCAATCAAACGTGATTTATGATTTCATACTCGTATATTACAATAGGTTAATGAATATCAGTTAAATAAATAACGAAAACGAACAACGACTGATGAACGACTCACTCATCTTCATTTTTCTCGCTCTTCAAATAACAGAGTTGCAGAAATGACAATCATCCATCCAGATCCTGATCCAATCCTGATTCAAAATCATTCTCGATTTCCTCATCGATATCTTTGCCCTCTAGACTTGGACAATTTCTGCACCACGGCTTCAACTTGTTAGAGGAGAATATGGAACAGAATTTTCTTTGAGTAATCTGCAAGCAGGGTACATCTTTCCCGATAATCTTAGTTATTATATAGGGACCACGATATTTAGGAACAAGCTGCCTCATTCATCAGAAGCTGCAGCTTTATTTCCTACTACAATGAATTAATTTATTTTGTTTTTAGTTGGTTTAGAGTGAATTGGTAAATGTCGTTTTCATTTATGACGCTCAATGGCGATATTTTGATTTCGTTTTTCTACTTTTATGTGGCATTTTTCATCTTGAACTTCATCGTGAATGACGTCTCTTAACTGAAAATCGCAGAACAATTCGTTTGGTGTACAGCCGGATGTAGAATTTCGTTGACTATTAATTGTGCACTGTAGATCGCGAAGTTTTAGATGCCATTCTTTAGGATTCTGAGACGATGTGTGAAGATTAGATAAATTGGTGTTGTTTCCATTACAAAAATATTCAAACATTTTTGAGGTAAAACCACTTCCTCTATGGCTAATAATTTTCATTGGGAAGCCAAAATAACTACACACATCACTCAGGGTGAAGATCACCGACATCGTCTTTGTATTTTGAACGGTTTTTGAAATCAGGAATTTGAATGAATCATGGAATACAAGACGAGATATCGGTCTTAATATATTTGTGCATTTTTGGGAAACCTAAACGTTTTCTGCTTTCGTTCCATTGTTTTGCCAACCGCCAGCGAATACCGGTTTGCACAACAAGATTATGGCCAGTTATACATAGACGATGGTTGACTAATGTATACACTCGTTTTATCTGCATTTCTTGATGTGATTTCTGTTCTCCAGAGCGAATACCAATTATGATCAGTAATGATTTGTCTGAAAGATGCATTGTAAGGACACAATCCTCGACGTCTGTGGTTTTTTAAATAATGAATACGAATGGTTCTACTTCTGATGGTGGCTGATCAGGAGATCGACTAAGCGCGTCAAAGTGCGCCATGCGACTCCCTTGGTGATGAATCGGTTCAAAATCGAACTCTAGGAGTTTTATCCACAAACGTGCTATCTTCGATTTAAGTTCTTATTGTGATTTAACCGTAGCGATGATAGAACAGTCGGCGAGAAATTTCAAATGGTTTTCCCAACAGAGAAATCGGAGCCGCTCCAGGACTTCCACTACTGCGAATACTTTTAATTCGTAGCTATGGTATCTATTCTCAGCAAAAAACTGGTTGCCTAATTTTACTGCAGTAGGACAACGGACAACCTAACGCTGCAAGTAGAACAAGACTGGTGCAGAGAATGGTGAGCAGTTTATCGAATGAAATTTGTTGAACAGTGTCAAATTGAAATGCGTTTATATGATTTTATGATTTCATACTCGTATATTACAATAGGATAATGAATATCAGTTAAACAAATAACGAAAACGAACAACAACTGATGAACGACAAAAAAACAAAAAAAAATCGTTAACATACGATTTTTATTGAATTGTGCATGATTTTGAGATGATACGTTAAACATATCTCCAAATAATTTTAAAGACAATTTTCTTTACTTTTCACTAATTCACTAATCCAAAGTGGGAACTGCGATCCCACTACTGAAAACTGTCCCTTTATCTATTCCTGTAAAGTAACTAATTCGCCAGGACGAACGACAAATAAATCAAACGGTTAATGTATGTATGTATGTAGGTTAATGAATATCAGTTAAACAAATAACGGAAACGAACAACGACTGATGAACGACTCACTCATTCTTCAGAACAATTCGTTTGGTGTACAGCCGGATGTAGAATTTCGTTGACTATTAATTGTGCACTGCCATTCTTTAGGATTCTGAGACGATGTGTGAAGATTAGATAAATTGGTGTTGTTTCCATTACAAAAATATTCAAACATTTTTGAGGTAAAAACACTTCCTCTATGGCTAATAATTTTCATTGGGAAGCCAAAATAACTACTCACATCACTCAGGGTGAAGATCACCGACATCGTCTTTGTATTTTGAACGGCTTTTAAAATCAGGAATTTGAATGAATCTGATATGGCCAATATATACGAATTTCCCTTCTTACTACACCTATGTAGTCCCAAATGACCAATACCCAAAATGGTACAGGTTCAACTTCGCCGTAGTGAAGACTTCCTCCTCGCGATTTTTGGAAACATCATGCAATACAAGACGAGATATCGGTCTTAATATATTTGTGCATTTTTGGGAAACCTAAAAGTTTCCTGCTTTCGTTCCATTGTTTTGCCAACCGCCAGCGAATACCGGTTTGCACAACAAGCTTATGGCCAGTTATATATAGACGATGGTTGACTAATGTATACACTCGTTTTATCTGCGTTTCTTGATGTGATTTCTGTTCTCCAGAGCGAATACTAATTATGATCAGTAATGATTTGTCTGGAAGCTGCATTGTAAGGACACAATCCTCGACGTCTGTGGTTATTTAAATAATGAACACGGATGGTTCTACTTCTGATGGTGGCTGATCAGGAGATCGACTAAGCGCGTCAACGTGCGCCATGCGACTACCTTGGTGATGAATCGGTTCAAAATCGAACTCTAGGAGTTTTATCCACAAACGTGCTATCTTCGATTTAAGATCTTATTGTGATTTAACCGTAGCAATGGTAGAACAGTCGGTGAGAAATTTCAAATGGTTTTCCCAACAGAGAAATTCGGAGCCGCTCCAGGACTTCCACTATTGCGAATACTTTTAATTCGTAGCTATGGTATCTATTCTCAGTTCAGTCGGGTAGCGGCTGTAACAAAAAACTGGTTGCCTAATTTTACTGCAGTAGGACAACGGACAACCTAACGCTGCAAGTAGAACAAGACTGGTACAGAGAATGGTGAGCAGTTTATCGAATGAAATTTGTTGAACAGTGTCAAATTGAAATGCGTTTATATGATTTTATGATTTCATATTCGTATATTACAATAGGATAATGAATATCAGTTAAACAAATAACGAAAACGAACAACAACTGATGAACGACAAAAAAACAAAAAAAAAATCGTTAACATACGATTTTTATTGAATTGTGCATGATTTTGAGATGATACGTTAAACATATCTCCAAATAATTTTAAAGACGATTTTCTTTACTTTTCACTAATTCACTAATCCAAAGTGGGAACTGCGATCCCACTACTGAAAACTGTCCCTTTATCTATTCCTGTAAAGTAACTAATTCGCCAGGACTACCGAAAAATAAATCAAACGGTTAATGTATGTATGTATGTAGGTTAATGAATATCAGTTAAACAAATAACAGAAACGAACAACGACTGATGAACGACTCACTCATCTTCATTTTTCTCGCTCTTCAAATAATAGAGTTGCAGAAATGACAATCATCCATCCAGATCCTGATCCAATCCTGATTCAAAATCATTCTCGATTTCCTCATCGATATCTTTGCCCTCTAGACTTGGACAATTTCTGCACCACGGCTTCAACTTGTTAGAGGAGAATATGGAACAGAATTTTCTTTGAGTAATCTGCAAGCAGGGTACATCTTTCCCGATAATCTTAGTTATTATATAGGGACCACGATATTTAGGAACAAGCTTCCTCATTCATCAGAAGCTGCAGCTTTATTTCCTACTACAATTAATTAATTTATTTTGTTTTTAGTTGGTTTAGAGTGAATTGGTAAATGTCGTTTTCATTTATGACGCTCAATGGCGATATTTTGATTTCGTTTTTCTACTTTTATGTGGCATTTTTCATCTTGAACTTCATCGTGAATGACGTCTCTTAACTGAAAATCGCAGAACAATTCGTTTGGTGTACAGCCGGATGTAGAATTTCGTTGACTATTAATTGTGCACTGTAGATCGCGAAGTTTTAGATGCCATTCTTTAGGATTCTGAGACGATGTGTGAAGATTAGACAAATTGGTGTTGTTTCCATTACAAAAATATTCAAACATTTTTGAGGTAAAACCACTTCCTCTATTGCTAATAATTTTCATTGGGAAGCCAAAATAACTACACACATCACTCAGGGTGAAGATCACCGACATCGTCTTTGTATTTTGAACGGCTTTTGAAATCAGGAATTTGAATGAATCATGGAATACAAGACGAGATATCGGTCTTAATATATTTGTGCATTTTTGGGAAACCTAAACGTTTTCTGCTTTCGTTCCATTGTTTTGCCAACCGCCAGCGAATACCGGTTTGCACAACAAGATTATGGCCAGTTATACATAGACGATGGTTGACTAATGTATACACTCGTTTTATCTGCATTTCTTGATGTGATTTCTGTTCTCCAGAGCGAATACCAATTATGATCAGTAATGATTTGTCTGGAAGCTGCATTGTAAGGACACAATCCTCGACGTCTGTGGTTATTTAAATAATGAACACGGATGGTTCTACTTCTGACGGTGGCTGATCAGGAGATCGATTAAGCGCGTCAACGTGCGCCATGCCTTGGTGATGAATCGGTTCAAAATCGAACTCTAGGAGTTTTATCCACAAACGTGCTATCTTCGATTTAAGTTCTTATTGTGATTTAACCGTAGCGATGATAGAACAGTCGGCGAGAAATTTCAAATGGTTTTCCCAACAGAGAAATCGGAGCCGCTCCAGGACTTCCACTACTGCGAATGCTTTTAATTCGTAGCTTTGGTATCTATTCTCAGCTTCAGTCGGGTAGCGGCTGTAACAAAAAACTGGTTGCCTAATTTTACAATCTGTCTACTGCAGTAGGACAACGGACAACCTAACGCTGCAAGTAGCAGAATGGACTTGCTGTCCTTGAAATGCTGTGCATAAATATCGTAGAGCGCCAGAACAAGACTGGTGCAGAGAATGGTGAGCAGTTTATCGAATGAAATTTGTTGAACAGTGTCAAATTGAAATGCGTTTAATTAATGTTTACGAAGAAGTTGTGAGATGGATGTGGAAATGATCGGATAATCACTGACGAATTTCCGGAAGAACCCTGTCAACACCAGGAATCTTCGGACATCATAAACGTTGATCGGTACTTTGAAGTTTTTAATGGCCGTTAGTTTTCCTTCACCTGGTGTTATAACGTATTCGTTGATAATATGTCCCAAGTTACAAATTTCAGTGGCCAGAAATTTACATTTTTCTTAGCGAAGCGTAAGACAGCTTTGTCGTAAAAATTAAAAAAGTCATCAAGACACCGTAGAATTCCCCCACGGTTAGGCTAGGTATAATCACATCATCTAAATATTGTTGCACATATTTTGTTCATCATAGACCTAAATACCCCTGTTGGGTTCACCAGTCTAAAAGGCATTTTGTTATATTCATAATGACCGTCAGTGGTAATGAATGCGTTGAGTTCTTGGACGCCTTTTTTGTGCCGCGATTCTGGACATTTTATGGCGTAGTGCCTAAGTTTGAAACAATTGAAGCACTTTACGCTCCCTCAATCGACTTTGCCTTTCAAACGTTTCTTGTTTGGTTTATTTACTCTCGAAGTTGACGATTGGTTTCTGTTTATGCGGCACGAATTCAGATCTTTTATAAAATTGTTATAATTGCAATAACTTATAATATCCCGCAGCAAATTATTGCAATTCATTAATGCAGTTTATGATGTGTGTAGCAGATTATGGAACTTCACCTCTGGGGTCAATGCAACCATCTGATAATAATAAGCTTTGTCATCGGCATTTAAATGTGGATGTTGGCTACGTTTTCGATGCATGGAAAATCCTTCAATAATTCAGGAGCAAATTGCGGCCAACGAAACTACGGAAATGAAAACATCTTGCTATGCATCGAACTGATATTTTATAGTACTTGTCATCTTTTGCTGCACAGCGAACATACAAATTTATTCTTCCATTTGTACACGTTCTTCATTAAATCAAGAAGATTAATTAATTTATTAGGATTGCGTTTTATAAATTATCAACGATTTATCATTTGATAGATCAAATTCTGGAAGAAGTGCAATGATGTCTGGTATTCACCCAATTGGATTACACGGACCTATCGGAGGTACATGTGGAAAAACATTGGTTCGCCTATGGAAGTTATTAGTTTGTTGACAAACATGAGGTGCGGATGTCTGATGAGCTGGAGCAGTCGTATACATAATATAATACTCGGAATCTGTGTGGTCTGAGGTGGTGGAGAAGATGACTGCACACTCTTCAAATGGAAATGAACGGTGTTGGTTTTCTGGATTTTGGTAATCGAATTTTCAAATTGTTGCATACGTTGTAACAATGGTGTCGAATTATCGGTATTGATTTCAACAGCACTCTCATAGTAGTTTTCAAGTTTTTTTATAAGTTGATTTTTATTGCCTGACATTGGCAAACCGGCGTCTTTATTTTTTTTCGCAATTGCTTCATCTTCAAACTTAGAAAATTTTGAATTTTAATCTCGGCAAGACTAACAAAAAATACAGGAGCAAGTCTAATCGACAACTTATATTCAGACCGGTGACGAAACGAATACTGGTGGCGCAGACAAAGAATTTGGCGATTGACTTCATGCCTTGCCAGAGATGCGCAATCAACTTTCAAAAATTTAACGGACCAAAATCGAACATAAAGCAAACGGCAACGACAGAAGAGGCATGCTTCACAACGAACGTGCTACACAATGAACGTGCTTCATAATGAAGGTATGGACAAAAAAAATCGTTAACATACGATTTTTATTGAATTGTGCATGATTTTGAGATGATACGTTAAACATATCTCCAAATAATTCGAAAGACGATTTTCTTTACTTTTCACTAATTCACTAATCCAAAGTGGGAACTGCGATCCCACTACTGAAAACTGTCCCTTTACCTATTCAATCAAACGTGATTTATGATTTCATACTCGTATATTACAATAGGTTAATGAATATCAGTTAAATAAATAACGAAAACGAACAACGACTGATGAACGACTCACTCATCTTCATTTTTCTCGCTCTTCAAATAACAGAGTTGCAGAAATGACAATCATCCATCCAGATCCTGATCCAATCCTGATTCAAAATCATTCTCGATTTCCTCATCGATATCTTTGCCCTCTAGACTTGGACAATTTCTGCACCACGGCTTCAACTTGTTAGAGGAGAATATGGAACAGAATTTTCTTTGAGTAATCTGCAAGCAGGGTACATCTTTCCCGATAATCTTAGTTATTATATAGGGACCACGATATTTAGGAACAAGCTGCCTCATTCATCAGAAGCTGCAGCTTTATTTCCTACTACAATGAATTAATTTATTTTGTTTTTAGTTGGTTTAGAGTGAATTGGTAAATGTCGTTTTCATTTATGACGCTCAATGGCGATATTTTGATTTCGTTTTTCTACTTTTATGTGGCATTTTTCATCTTGAACTTCATCGTGAATGACGTCTCTTAACTGAAAATCGCAGAACAATTCGTTTGGTGTACAGCCGGATGTAGAATTTCGTTGACTATTAATTGTGCACTGTAGATCGCGAAGTTTTAGATGCCATTCTTTAGGATTCTGAGACGATGTGTGAAGATTAGATAAATTGGTGTTGTTTCCATTACAAAAATATTCAAACATTTTTGAGGTAAAACCACTTCCTCTATGGCTAATAATTTTCATTGGGAAGCCAAAATAACTACACACATCACTCAGGGTGAAGATCACCGACATCGTCTTTGTATTTTGAACGGTTTTTGAAATCAGGAATTTGAATGAATCATGGAATACAAGACGAGATATCGGTCTTAATATATTTGTGCATTTTTGGGAAACCTAAACGTTTTCTGCTTTCGTTCCATTGTTTTGCCAACCGCCAGCGAATACCGGTTTGCACAACAAGATTATGGCCAGTTATACATAGACGATGGTTGACTAATGTATACACTCGTTTTATCTGCATTTCTTGATGTGATTTCTGTTCTCCAGAGCGAATACCAATTATGATCAGTAATGATTTGTCTGAAAGATGCATTGTAAGGACACAATCCTCGACGTCTGTGGTTTTTTAAATAATGAATACGAATGGTTCTACTTCTGATGGTGGCTGATCAGGAGATCGACTAAGCGCGTCAAAGTGCGCCATGCGACTCCCTTGGTGATGAATCGGTTCAAAATCGAACTCTAGGAGTTTTATCCACAAACGTGCTATCTTCGATTTAAGTTCTTATTGTGATTTAACCGTAGCGATGATAGAACAGTCGGCGAGAAATTTCAAATGGTTTTCCCAACAGAGAAATCGGAGCCGCTCCAGGACTTCCACTACTGCGAATACTTTTAATTCGTAGCTATGGTATCTATTCTCAGCAAAAAACTGGTTGCCTAATTTTACTGCAGTAGGACAACGGACAACCTAACGCTGCAAGTAGAACAAGACTGGTGCAGAGAATGGTGAGCAGTTTATCGAATGAAATTTGTTGAACAGTGTCAAATTGAAATGCGTTTATATGATTTTATGATTTCATACTCGTATATTACAATAGGATAATGAATATCAGTTAAACAAATAACGAAAACGAACAACAACTGATGAACGACAAAAAAACAAAAAAAAATCGTTAACATACGATTTTTATTGAATTGTGCATGATTTTGAGATGATACGTTAAACATATCTCCAAATAATTTTAAAGACAATTTTCTTTACTTTTCACTAATTCACTAATCCAAAGTGGGAACTGCGATCCCACTACTGAAAACTGTCCCTTTATCTATTCCTGTAAAGTAACTAATTCGCCAGGACGAACGACAAATAAATCAAACGGTTAATGTATGTATGTATGTAGGTTAATGAATATCAGTTAAACAAATAACGGAAACGAACAACGACTGATGAACGACTCACTCATTCTTCAGAACAATTCGTTTGGTGTACAGCCGGATGTAGAATTTCGTTGACTATTAATTGTGCACTGCCATTCTTTAGGATTCTGAGACGATGTGTGAAGATTAGATAAATTGGTGTTGTTTCCATTACAAAAATATTCAAACATTTTTGAGGTAAAAACACTTCCTCTATGGCTAATAATTTTCATTGGGAAGCCAAAATAACTACTCACATCACTCAGGGTGAAGATCACCGACATCGTCTTTGTATTTTGAACGGCTTTTAAAATCAGGAATTTGAATGAATCTGATATGGCCAATATATACGAATTTCCCTTCTTACTACACCTATGTAGTCCCAAATGACCAATACCCAAAATGGTACAGGTTCAACTTCGCCGTAGTGAAGACTTCCTCCTCGCGATTTTTGGAAACATCATGCAATACAAGACGAGATATCGGTCTTAATATATTTGTGCATTTTTGGGAAACCTAAAAGTTTCCTGCTTTCGTTCCATTGTTTTGCCAACCGCCAGCGAATACCGGTTTGCACAACAAGCTTATGGCCAGTTATATATAGACGATGGTTGACTAATGTATACACTCGTTTTATCTGCGTTTCTTGATGTGATTTCTGTTCTCCAGAGCGAATACTAATTATGATCAGTAATGATTTGTCTGGAAGCTGCATTGTAAGGACACAATCCTCGACGTCTGTGGTTATTTAAATAATGAACACGGATGGTTCTACTTCTGATGGTGGCTGATCAGGAGATCGACTAAGCGCGTCAACGTGCGCCATGCGACTACCTTGGTGATGAATCGGTTCAAAATCGAACTCTAGGAGTTTTATCCACAAACGTGCTATCTTCGATTTAAGATCTTATTGTGATTTAACCGTAGCAATGGTAGAACAGTCGGTGAGAAATTTCAAATGGTTTTCCCAACAGAGAAATTCGGAGCCGCTCCAGGACTTCCACTATTGCGAATACTTTTAATTCGTAGCTATGGTATCTATTCTCAGTTCAGTCGGGTAGCGGCTGTAACAAAAAACTGGTTGCCTAATTTTACTGCAGTAGGACAACGGACAACCTAACGCTGCAAGTAGAACAAGACTGGTACAGAGAATGGTGAGCAGTTTATCGAATGAAATTTGTTGAACAGTGTCAAATTGAAATGCGTTTATATGATTTTATGATTTCATATTCGTATATTACAATAGGATAATGAATATCAGTTAAACAAATAACGAAAACGAACAACAACTGATGAACGACAAAAAAACAAAAAAAAAATCGTTAACATACGATTTTTATTGAATTGTGCATGATTTTGAGATGATACGTTAAACATATCTCCAAATAATTTTAAAGACGATTTTCTTTACTTTTCACTAATTCACTAATCCAAAGTGGGAACTGCGATCCCACTACTGAAAACTGTCCCTTTATCTATTCCTGTAAAGTAACTAATTCGCCAGGACTACCGAAAAATAAATCAAACGGTTAATGTATGTATGTATGTAGGTTAATGAATATCAGTTAAACAAATAACAGAAACGAACAACGACTGATGAACGACTCACTCATCTTCATTTTTCTCGCTCTTCAAATAATAGAGTTGCAGAAATGACAATCATCCATCCAGATCCTGATCCAATCCTGATTCAAAATCATTCTCGATTTCCTCATCGATATCTTTGCCCTCTAGACTTGGACAATTTCTGCACCACGGCTTCAACTTGTTAGAGGAGAATATGGAACAGAATTTTCTTTGAGTAATCTGCAAGCAGGGTACATCTTTCCCGATAATCTTAGTTATTATATAGGGACCACGATATTTAGGAACAAGCTTCCTCATTCATCAGAAGCTGCAGCTTTATTTCCTACTACAATTAATTAATTTATTTTGTTTTTAGTTGGTTTAGAGTGAATTGGTAAATGTCGTTTTCATTTATGACGCTCAATGGCGATATTTTGATTTCGTTTTTCTACTTTTATGTGGCATTTTTCATCTTGAACTTCATCGTGAATGACGTCTCTTAACTGAAAATCGCAGAACAATTCGTTTGGTGTACAGCCGGATGTAGAATTTCGTTGACTATTAATTGTGCACTGTAGATCGCGAAGTTTTAGATGCCATTCTTTAGGATTCTGAGACGATGTGTGAAGATTAGACAAATTGGTGTTGTTTCCATTACAAAAATATTCAAACATTTTTGAGGTAAAACCACTTCCTCTATGGCTAATAATTTTCATTGGGAAGCCAAAATAACTACACACATCACTCAGGGTGAAGATCACCGACATCGTCTTTGTATTTTGAACGGCTTTTGAAATCAGGAATTTGAATGAATCATGGAATACAAGACGAGATATCGGTCTTAATATATTTGTGCATTTTTGGGAAACCTAAACGTTTTCTGCTTTCGTTCCATTGTTTTGCCAACCGCCAGCGAATACCGGTTTGCACAACAAGATTATGGCCAGTTATACATAGACGATGGTTGACTAATGTATACACTCGTTTTATCTGCATTTCTTGATGTGATTTCTGTTCTCCAGAGCGAATACCAATTATGATCAGTAATGATTTGTCTGAAAGCTGCATTGTAAGGACACAATCCTCGACGTCTGTGGTTTTTTAAATAATGAATACGAATGGTTCTACTTCTGATGGTGGCTGATCAGGAGATCGACTAAGCGCGTCAAAGTGCGCCATGCGACTCCCTTGGTGATGAATCGGTTCAAAATCGAACTCTAGGAGTTTTATCCACAAACGTGCTATCTTCGATTTAAGTTCTTATTGTGATTTAACCGTAGCGATGATAGAACAGTCGGCGAGAAATTTCAAATGGTTTTCCCAACAGAGAAATCGGAGCCGCTCCAGGACTTCCACTACTGCGAATACTTTTAATTCGTAGCTATGGTATCTATTCTCAGCAAAAAACTGGTTGCCTAATTTTACTGCAGTAGGACAACGGACAACCTAACGCTGCAAGTAGAACAAGACTGGTGCAGAGAATGGTGAGCAGTTTATCGAATGAAATTTGTTGAACAGTGTCATATTGAAATGCGTTTATATGATTTTATGATTTCATACTCGTATATTACAATAGGATAATGAATATCAGTTAAACAAATAACGAAAACGAACAACAACTGATGAACGACAAAAAAACAAAAAAAAAATCGTTAACATACGATTTTTATTGAATTGTGCATGATTTTGAGATGATACGTTAAACATATCTCCAAATAATTTTAAAGACGATTTTCTTTACTTTTCACTAATTCACTAATCCAAAGTGGGAACTGCGATCCCACTACTGAAAACTGTCCCTTTATCTATTCCTGTAAAGTAACTAATTCGCCAGGACGAACGACAAATAAATCAAACGGTTAATGTATGTATGTATGTAGGTTAATGAATATCAGTTAAACAAATAACGGAAACGAACAACGACTGATGAACGACTCACTCGTCTTCATTTTTCTCGCTCTTCAAATAATAGAGTTGCAGAAATGACAATCATCCATCCAGATCCTGATCCAATCCTGATTCAAAATCATTCTCGATTTCCTCATCGATATCTTTGCCCTCTAGACTTGGACAATTTCTGCACCACGGCTTCAACTTGTTAGAGGAGAATATGGAACAGAATTTTCTTTGAGTAACCAGTATGCAGGGAACATCTTCAATAATCTTAGATATTATATATGGACCTCGATATTTAAAAAAAAGCTTCCTCGATTCATCTGAAGCTGGAGCTTCATTTTCTGCTACAATTAATTAATTTATTTTGTTTTCAGTTGGTTTAGAGTGAATTGGTCAAATGTCGTTTTCATTTATGACGCCCAATGACGATATTTTGATTTCGTTTTTCTACTTTTATGTGGCATTTTTCATCTTGAACTTCATCGTAAATGACGTCTCTTAACGGAAAATCGCAGAACAATTCGTTTGGTGTACAGCCGGATGTAGAATTTCGTTGACTATTAATTGTGCACTGTAGATCGCGAAGTTTTAGATGCCATTCTTTAGGATTCTGAGACGATGTGTGAAGATTAGATAAATTGGTGTTGTTTCCATTACAAAAATATTCAAACATTTTTGAGGTAAAAACACTTCCTCTATGGCTAATAATTTTCATTGGGAAGCCAAAATAACTACTCACATCACTCAGGGTGAAGATCACCGACATCGTCTTTGTATTTTGAACGGCTTTTAAAATCAGGAATTTGAATGAATCTGATATGGCCAATATATACGAATTTCCCTTCTTACTACACCTATGTAGTCCCAAATGACCAATACCCAAAATGGTACAGGTTCAACTTCGCCGTAATGAAGACTTCCTCCTCGCGATTTTTGGAAACATCATGCAATACAAGACGAGATATCGGTCTTAATATATTTGTGCATTTTTGGGAAACCTAAAAGTTTCCTGCTTTCGTTCCATTGTTTTGCCAACCGCCAGCGAATACCGGTTTGCACAACAAGCTTATGGCCAGTTATATATAGACGATGGTTGACTAATGTATACACTCGTTTTATCTGCGTTTCTTGATGTGATTTCTGTTCTCCAGAGCGAATACCAATTATGATCAGTAATGATTTGTCTGGAAGCTGCATTGTAAGGACACAATCCTCGACGTCTGTGGTTATTTAAATAATGAACACGGATGGTTCTACTTCTGATGGTGGCTGATCAGGAGATCGACTAAGCGCGTCAACGTGCGCCATGCGACTACCTTGGTGATGAATCGGTTCAAAATCGAACTCTAGGAGTTTTATCCACAAACGTGCTATCTTCGATTTAAGATCTTATTGTGATTTAACCGTAGCAATGGTAGAACAGTCGGTGAGAAATTTCAAATGGTTTTCCCAACAGAGAAATTCGGAGCCGCTCCAGGACTTCCACTACTGCGAATACTTTTAATTCGTAGCTATGGTATCTATTCTCAGCTTCAGTCGGGTAGCGGCTGTAACAAAAAACTGGTTGCCTAATTTTACAATCTGTCTACTGCAGTAGGACAACGGACAACCTAACGCTGCAAGTAGAACAAGACTGATGCAGAGAATGGTGAGCAGTTTATCGAATGAAATTTGTTGAACAGTGTCAAATTGAAATGCGTTTAATTAATGTTTACGAAGAAGAAGAGATGCACAATAAACTTTCAAAAATTTTTCTCAAAAATTTAACGTACCAAAATCGAACGTAAAGCAAACGGCATCGACAGAAGAGGCGTGCTTCACAACGAACGTGCTACACAATGAACGGGCTTCACAATGAAGGTATGGACAAAAAAAAATCGTTAACATACGATTTTTATTGAATTATGCATGATTTTGAGATGATACGTTAAACATATCTCCAAATAATTCGAAAGACGATTTTCTTTACTTTTCACTAATTCACTAATCCAAAGTGGGAACTGCGATCCCACTGCTGAAGACTATCCCTTTACCTATTCCTGTAAAGTAACTAATTCGCCAGGACGGATGAATAATAAATCAAACGTGATTTATGATTTCATACTCGTATATTACAATAGGTTAATGAATATCAGTTAAACAAATAACGAACAACAACTAATGAACGACTCACTCATGTTCATTTTTCTCGCTCTTCAAATAACAGAGTTGCAGAAATGACAATCATCCATCCAGATCCTGATCCAATCCTGATTCAAAACCATTCTCGATTTCCTCATCGATATCTTTGCCCTCTACACACATCACTCAGGGTGAAGATCACCGACATCGTCTTTGTATTTTGAACGGCTTTTAAAATCAGGAATTTGAATGAATCATGGAATACAAGACGAGATATCGGTCTTAATATATTTGTGCATTTTTGGGAAACCTAAACGTTTCCTGCTTTCGTTCCATTGTTATACCGGTTTGCACAACAAGATTATGGCCAGCTATACATAGACGATGGTTGACTAATGTATACACTCGTTTTATCTGCATCGTCTTTTCCATTGTTATGCCAACCGGTTTGCACAACAAGATTATGGCCAGCTATACATAGGCGATGGTTGACTAATGTATACACTCGTTTTATCTGCGTTTCTTGATGTGATTTCTGTTCTCCAGAGCGAATACCAATTATGATCAGTAATGATTTGTCTGAAAGCTGCATTGTAAGGACACAATCCTCGACGTCTGTGGTTTTTTAAATAATGAACACGGATGGTTCTACTTCTGACGGTGGCTGATGAGGAGATCATCTAAGCGCGTCAACGTGCGCCATGCGACTCCCTTGGTGATGAATCGGTTCAAAATCGAACTCTAGGAGTTTTATCCACAAACGTGCTATCTTCGATTTAAGTTCTTATTGTGATTTAACCGTAGCGATGATAGAACAGTCGGCGAGAAATTTCAAATGGTTTTCCCAACAGAGAAATCGGAGCCGCTCCAGGACTTCCACTACTGCGAATGCTTTTAATTCGTAGCTTTGGTATCTATTCTCAGCTTCAGTCGGGTAGCGGCTGTAACAAAAAACTGGTTGCCTAATTTTACAATCTGTCTACTGCAGTAGGACAACGGACAACCTAACGCTGCAAGTAGCAGAATGGACTTGCTGTCCTTGAAATGCTGTGCATAAATATCGTAGAGCGCCAGAACAAGACTGGTGCAGAGAATGGTGAGCAGTTTATCGAATGAAATTTGTTGAACAGTGTCAAATTGAAATGCGTTTAATTAATGTTTACGAAGAAGTTGTGAGATGGATGTGGAAATGATCGGATAATCACTGACGAATTTCCGGAAGAACCCTGTCAACACCAGGAATCTTCGGACATCATAAACGTTGATCGGTACTTTGAAGTTTTTAATGGCCGTTAGTTTTCCTTCACCTGGTGTTATAACGTATTCGTTGATAATATGTCCCAAGTTACAAATTTCAGTGGCCAGAAATTTACATTTTTCTTAGCGAAGCGTAAGACAGCTTTGTCGTAAAAATTAAAAAAGTCATCAAGACACCGTAGAATTCCCCCACGGTTAGGCTAGGTATAATCACATCATCTAAATATTGTTGCACATATTTTGTTCATCATAGACCTAAATACCCCTGTTGGGTTCACCAGTCTAAAAGGCATTTTGTTATATTCATAATGACCGTCAGTGGTAATGAATGCGTTGAGTTCTTGGACGCCTTTTTTGTGCCGCGATTCTGGACATTTTATGGCGTAGTGCCTAAGTTTGAAACAATTGAAGCACTTTACGCTCCCTCAATCGACTTTGCCTTTCAAACGTTTCTTGTTTGGTTTATTTACTCTCGAAGTTGACGATTGGTTTCTGTTTATGCGGCACGAATTCAGATCTTTTATAAAATTGTTATAATTGCAATAACTTATAATATCCCGCAGCAAATTATTGCAATTCATTAATGCAGTTTATGATGTGTGTAGCAGATTATGGAACTTCACCTCTGGGGTCAATGCAACCATCTGATAATAATAAGCTTTGTCATCGGCATTTAAATGTGGATGTTGGCTACGTTTTCGATGCATGGAAAATCCTTCAATAATTCAGGAGCAAATTGCGGCCAACGAAACTACGGAAATGAAAACATCTTGCTATGCATCGAACTGATATTTTATAGTACTTGTCATCTTTTGCTGCACAGCGAACATACAAATTTATTCTTCCATTTGTACACGTTCTTCATTAAATCAAGAAGATTAATTAATTTATTAGGATTGCGTTTTATAAATTATCAACGATTTATCATTTGATAGATCAAATTCTGGAAGAAGTGCAATGATGTCTGGTATTCACCCAATTGGATTACACGGACCTATCGGAGGTACATGTGGAAAAACATTGGTTCGCCTATGGAAGTTATTAGTTTGTTGACAAACATGAGGTGCGGATGTCTGATGAGCTGGAGCAGTCGTATACATAATATAATACTCGGAATCTGTGTGGTCTGAGGTGGTGGAGAAGATGACTGCACACTCTTCAAATGGAAATGAACGGTGTTGGTTTTCTGGATTTTGGTAATCGAATTTTCAAATTGTTGCATACGTTGTAACAATGGTGTCGAATTATCGGTATTGATTTCAACAGCACTCTCATAGTAGTTTTCAAGTTTTTTTATAAGTTGATTTTTATTGCCTGACATTGGCAAACCGGCGTCTTTATTTTTTTTCGCAATTGCTTCATCTTCAAACTTAGAAAATTTTGAATTTTAATCTCGGCAAGACTAACAAAAAATACAGGAGCAAGTCTAATCGACAACTTATATTCAGACCGGTGACGAAACGAATACTGGTGGCGCAGACAAAGAATTTGGCGATTGACTTCATGCCTTGCCAGAGATGCGCAATCAACTTTCAAAAATTTAACGGACCAAAATCGAACATAAAGCAAACGGCAACGACAGAAGAGGCATGCTTCACAACGAACGTGCTACACAATGAACGTGCTTCATAATGAAGGTATGGACAAAAAAAATCGTTAACATACGATTTTTATTGAATTGTGCATGATTTTGAGATGATACGTTAAACATATCTCCAAATAATTCGAAAGACGATTTTCTTTACTTTTCACTAATTCACTAATCCAAAGTGGGAACTGCGATCCCACTACTGAAAACTGTCCCTTTACCTATTCAATCAAACGTGATTTATGATTTCATACTCGTATATTACAATAGGTTAATGAATATCAGTTAAATAAATAACGAAAACGAACAACGACTGATGAACGACTCACTCATCTTCATTTTTCTCGCTCTTCAAATAACAGAGTTGCAGAAATGACAATCATCCATCCAGATCCTGATCCAATCCTGATTCAAAATCATTCTCGATTTCCTCATCGATATCTTTGCCCTCTAGACTTGGACAATTTCTGCACCACGGCTTCAACTTGTTAGAGGAGAATATGGAACAGAATTTTCTTTGAGTAATCTGCAAGCAGGGTACATCTTTCCCGATAATCTTAGTTATTATATAGGGACCACGATATTTAGGAACAAGCTGCCTCATTCATCAGAAGCTGCAGCTTTATTTCCTACTACAATTAATTAATTTATTTTGTTTTTAGTTGGTTTAGAGTGAATTGGTAAATGTCGTTTTCATTTATGACGCTCAATGGCGATATTTTGATTTCGTTTTTCTACTTTTATGTGGCATTTTTCATCTTGAACTTCATCGTGAATGACGTCTCTTAACTGAAAATCGCAGAACAATTCGTTTGGTGTACAGCCGGATGTAGAATTTCGTTGACTATTAATTGTGCACTGTAGATCGCGAAGTTTTAGATGCCATTCTTTAGGATTCTGAGACGATGTGTGAAGATTAGATAAATTGGTGTTGTTTCCATTACAAAAATATTCAAACATTTTTGAGGTAAAACCACTTCCTCTATGGCTAATAATTTTCATTGGGAAGCCAAAATAACTACACACATCACTCAGGGTGAAGATCACCGACATCGTCTTTGTATTTTGAACGGTTTTTGAAATCAGGAATTTGAATGAATCATGGAATACAAGACGAGATATCGGTCTTAATATATTTGTGCATTTTTGGGAAACCTAAACGTTTTCTGCTTTCGTTCCATTGTTTTGCCAACCGCCAGCGAATACCGGTTTGCACAACAAGATTATGGCCAGTTATACATAGACGATGGTTGACTAATGTATACACTCGTTTTATCTGCATTTCTTGATGTGATTTCTGTTCTCCAGAGCGAATACCAATTATGATCAGTAATGATTTGTCTGAAAGATGCATTGTAAGGACACAATCCTCGACGTCTGTGGTTTTTTAAATAATGAATACGAATGGTTCTACTTCTGATGGTGGCTGATCAGGAGATCGACTAAGCGCGTCAAAGTGCGCCATGCGACTCCCTTGGTGATGAATCGGTTCAAAATCGAACTCTAGGAGTTTTATCCACAAACGTGCTATCTTCGATTTAAGTTCTTATTGTGATTTAACCGTAGCGATGATAGAACAGTCGGCGAGAAATTTCAAATGGTTTTCCCAACAGAGAAATCGGAGCCGCTCCAGGACTTCCACTACTGCGAATACTTTTAATTCGTAGCTATGGTATCTATTCTCAGCAAAAAACTGGTTGCCTAATTTTACTGCAGTAGGACAACGGACAACCTAACGCTGCAAGTAGAACAAGACTGGTGCAGAGAATGGTGAGCAGTTTATCGAATGAAATTTGTTGAACAGTGTCAAATTGAAATGCGTTTATATGATTTTATGATTTCATACTCGTATATTACAATAGGATAATGAATATCAGTTAAACAAATAACGAAAACGAACAACAACTGATGAACGACAAAAAAACAAAAAAAAATCGTTAACATACGATTTTTATTGAATTGTGCATGATTTTGAGATGATACGTTAAACATATCTCCAAATAATTTTAAAGACAATTTTCTTTACTTTTCACTAATTCACTAATCCAAAGTGGGAACTGCGATCCCACTACTGAAAACTGTCTCTTTATCTATTCCTGTAAAGTAACTAATTCGCCAGGACGAACGACAAATAAATCAAACGGTTAATGTATGTATGTATGTAGGTTAATGAATATCAGTTAAACAAATAACGGAAACGAACAACGACTGATGAACGACTCACTCATTCTTCAGAACAATTCGTTTGGTGTACAGCCGGATGTAGAATTTCGTTGACTATTAATTGTGCACTGCCATTCTTTAGGATTCTGAGACGATGTGTGAAGATTAGATAAATTGGTGTTGTTTCCATTACAAAAATATTCAAACATTTTTGAGGTAAAAACACTTCCTCTATGGCTAATAATTTTCATTGGGAAGCCAAAATAACTACTCACATCACTCAGGGTGAAGATCACCGACATCGTCTTTGTATTTTGAACGGCTTTTAAAATCAGGAATTTGAATGAATCTGATATGGCCAATATATACGAATTTCCCTTCTTACTACACCTATGTAGTCCCAAATGACCAATACCCAAAATGGTACAGGTTCAACTTCGCCGTAGTGAAGACTTCCTCCTCGCGATTTTTGGAAACATCATGCAATACAAGACGAGATATCGGTCTTAATATATTTGTGCATTTTTGGGAAACCTAAAAGTTTCCTGCTTTCGTTCCATTGTTTTGCCAACCGCCAGCGAATACCGGTTTGCACAACAAGCTTATGGCCAGTTATATATAGACGATGGTTGACTAATGTATACACTCGTTTTATCTGCGTTTCTTGATGTGATTTCTGTTCTCCAGAGCGAATACTAATTATGATCAGTAATGATTTGTCTGGAAGCTGCATTGTAAGGACACAATCCTCGACGTCTGTGGTTATTTAAATAATGAACACGGATGGTTCTACTTCTGATGGTGGCTGATCAGGAGATCGACTAAGCGCGTCAACGTGCGCCATGCGACTACCTTGGTGATGAATCGGTTCAAAATCGAACTCTAGGAGTTTTATCCACAAACGTGCTATCTTCGATTTAAGATCTTATTGTGATTTAACCGTAGCAATGGTAGAACAGTCGGTGAGAAATTTCAAATGGTTTTCCCAACAGAGAAATTCGGAGCCGCTCCAGGACTTCCACTATTGCGAATACTTTTAATTCGTAGCTATGGTATCTATTCTCAGTTCAGTCGGGTAGCGGCTGTAACAAAAAACTGGTTGCCTAATTTTACTGCAGTAGGACAACGGACAACCTAACGCTGCAAGTAGAACAAGACTGGTACAGAGAATGGTGAGCAGTTTATCGAATGAAATTTGTTGAACAGTGTCAAATTGAAATGCGTTTATATGATTTTATGATTTCATATTCGTATATTACAATAGGATAATGAATATCAGTTAAACAAATAACGAAAACGAACAACAACTGATGAACGACAAAAAAACAAAAAAAAAATCGTTAACATACGATTTTTATTGAATTGTGCATGATTTTGAGATGATACGTTAAACATATCTCCAAATAATTTTAAAGACGATTTTCTTTACTTTTCACTAATTCACTAATCCAAAGTGGGAACTGCGATCCCACTACTGAAAACTGTCCCTTTATCTATTCCTGTAAAGTAACTAATTCGCCAGGACGAACGAAAAATAAATCAAACGGTTAATGTATGTAGGTTAATGAATATCAGTTAAACAAATAACGGAAACGAACAACGACTGATGAACGACTCACTCATCTTCATTTTTCTCGCTCTTCAAATAATAGAGTTGCAGAAATGACAATCATCCATCCAGATCCTGATCCAATCCTGATTCAAAATCATTCTCGATTTCCTCATCGATATCTTTGCCCTCTAGACTTGGACAATTTCTGCACCACGGCTTCAACTTGTTAGAGGAGAATATGGAACAGAATTTTCTTTGAGTAACCAGTATGCAGGGAACATCTTCAATAATCTTAGATATTATATATGGACCTCGATATTTAAAAAAAAGCTTCCTCGATTCATCTGAAGCTGGAGCTTCATTTTCTGCTACAATTAATTAATTTATTTTGTTTTCAGTTGGTTTAGAGTGAATTGGTCAAATGTCGTTTTCATTTATGACGCTCAATGGCGATATTTTGATTTCGTTTTTCTACTTTTATGTGGCATTTTTCATCTTGAACTTCATCGTAAATGATGTCTCTTAACGGAAAATCGCAGAACAATTCGTTTGGTGTACAGCCGGATGTAGAATTTCGTTGACTATTAATTGTGCACTGTAGATCGCGAAGTTTTAGATGCCATTCTTTAGGATTCTGAGACGATGTGTGAAGATTAGACAAATTGGTGTTGTTTCCATTACAAAAATATTCAAACATTTTTGAGGTAAAACCACTTCCTCTATTGCTAATAATTTTCATTGGGAAGCCAAAATAACTACACACATCACTCAGGGTGAAGATCACCGACATCGTCTTTGTATTTTGAACGGCTTTTGAAATCAGGAATTTGAATGAATCATGGAATACAAGACGAGATATCGGTCTTAATATATTTGTGCATTTTTGGGAAACCTAAACGTTTTCTGCTTTCGTTCCATTGTTTTGCCAACCGCCAGCGAATACCGGTTTGCACAACAAGATTATGGCCAGTTATACATAGACGATGGTTGACTAATGTATACACTCGTTTTATCTGCATTTCTTGATGTGATTTCTGTTCTCCAGAGCGAATACCAATTATGATCAGTAATGATTTGTCTGGAAGCTGCATTGTAAGGACACAATCCTCGACGTCTGTGGTTTTTTAAATAATGAATACGAATGGTTCTACTTCTGATGGTGGCTGATCAGGAAATCGACTAAGCGCGTCAAAGTGCGCCATGCGACTCCCTTGGTGATGAATCGGTTCAAAATCGAACTCTAGGAGTTTTATCCACAAACGTGCTATCTTCGATTTAAGTTCTTATTGTGATTTAACCGTAGCGATGATAGAACAGTCGGCGAGAAATTTCAAATGGTTTTCCCAACAGAGAAATCGGAGCCGCTCCAGGACTTCCACTACTGCGAAGACTTCCAATTCGTAGCTATGGTATCTATTCTCAGCTTCAGTCGGGTAGCGGCTGTAACAAAAAACTGGTTGCCTAATTTTACAATCTATCTACTGCAGTAGGACAACGGACAACCTAACGCTGCAAGTAGAACAAGACTGGTGCAGAGAATGGTGAGCAGTTTATCGAATGAAATTTGTTGAACAGTGTCAAATTGAAATGCGTTTATATGATTTTATGATTTCATACTCGTATATTACAATAGGATAATGAATATCAGTTAAACAAATAACGAAAACGAACAACAACTGATGAACGACAAAAAAACAAAAAAAAATCGTTAACATACGATTTTTATTGAATTGTGCATGATTTTGAGATGATACGTTAAACATATCTCCAAATAATTTTAAAGACGATTTTCTTTACTTTTCACTAATTCACTAATCCAAAGTGGGAACTGCGATCCCACTACTGAAAACTGTCCCTTTATCTATTCCTGTAAAGTAACTAATTCGCCAGGACGAACGAAAAATAAATCAAACGGTTAATGTATGTAGGTTAATGAATATCAGTTAAACAAATAACGGAAACGAACAACGACTGATGAACGACTCACTCATCTTCATTTTTCTCGCTCTTCAAATAATAGAGTTGCAGAAATGACAATCATCCATCCAGATCCTGATCCAATCCTGATTCAAAATCATTCTCGATTTCCTCATCGATATCTTTGCCCTCTAGACTTGGACAATTTCTGCACCACGGCTTCAACTTGTTAGAGGAGAATATGGAACAGAATTTTCTTTGAGTAATCTGCAAGCAGGGTACATCTTTCCCGATAATCTTAGTTATTATATAGGGACCACGATATTTAGGAACAAGCTTCCTCATTCATCAGAAGCTGCAGCTTTATTTCCTACTACAATTAATTAATTTATTTTGTTTTTAGTTGGTTTAGAGTGAATTGGTAAATGTCGTTTTCATTTATGACGCTCAATGGCGATATTTTGATTTCGTTTTTCTACTTTTATGTGGCATTTTTCATCTTGAACTTCATCGTGAATGACGTCTCTTAACTGAAAATCGCAGAACAATTCGTTTGGTGTACAGCCGGATGTAGAATTTCGTTGACTATTAATTGTGCACTGTAGATCGCGAAGTTTTAGATGCCATTCTTTAGGATTCTGAGACGATGTGTGAAGATTAGACAAATTGGTGTTGTTTCCATTACAAAAATATTCAAACATTTTTGAGGTAAAACCACTTCCTCTATTGCTAATAATTTTCATTGGGAAGCCAAAATAACTACACACATCACTCAGGGTGAAGATCACCGACATCGTCTTTGTATTTTGAACGGCTTTTGAAATCAGGAATTTGAATGAATCATGGAATACAAGACGAGATATCGGTCTTAATATATTTGTGCATTTTTGGGAAACCTAAACGTTTTCTGCTTTCGTTCCATTGTTTTGCCAACCGCCAGCGAATACCGGTTTGCACAACAAGATTATGGCCAGTTATACATAGACGATGGTTGACTAATGTATACACTCGTTTTATCTGCATTTCTTGATGTGATTTCTGTTCTCCAGAGCGAATACCAATTATGATCAGTAATGATTTGTCTGGAAGCTGCATTGTAAGGACACAATCCTCGACGTCTGTGGTTTTTTAAATAATGAATACGAATGGTTCTACTTCTGATGGTGGCTGATCAGGAAATCGACTAAGCGCGTCAAAGTGCGCCATGCGACTCCCTTGGTGATGAATCGGTTCAAAATCGAACTCTAGGAGTTTTATCCACAAACGTGCTATCTTCGATTTAAGTTCTTATTGTGATTTAACCGTAGCGATGATAGAACAGTCGGCGAGAAATTTCAAATGGTTTTCCCAACAGAGAAATCGGAGCCGCTCCAGGACTTCCACTACTGCGAAGACTTCCAATTCGTAGCTATGGTATCTATTCTCAGCTTCAGTCGGGTAGCGGCTGTAACAAAAAACTGGTTGCCTAATTTTACAATCTATCTACTGCAGTAGGACAACGGACAACCTAACGCTGCAAGTAGAACAAGACTGGTGCAGAGAATGGTGAGCAGTTTATCGAATGAAATTTGTTGAACAGTGTCAAATTGAAATGCGTTTATATGATTTTATGATTTCATACTCGTATATTACAATAGGATAATGAATATCAGTTAAACAAATAACGAAAACGAACAACAACTGATGAACGACAAAAAAACAAAAAAAAATCGTTAACATACGATTTTTATTGAATTGTGCATGATTTTGAGATGATACGTTAAACATATCTCCAAATAATTTTAAAGACGATTTTCTTTACTTTTCACTAATTCACTAATCCAAAGTGGGAACTGCGATCCCACTACTGAAAACTGTCCCTTTATCTATTCCTGTAAAGTAACTAATTCGCCAGGACGAACGAAAAATAAATCAAACGGTTAATGTATGTAGGTTAATGAATATCAGTTAAACAAATAACGGAAACGAACAACGACTGATGAACGACTCACTCATCTTCATTTTTCTCGCTCTTCAAATAATAGAGTTGCAGAAATGACAATCATCCATCCAGATCCTGATCCAATCCTGATTCAAAATCATTCTCGATTTCCTCATCGATATCTTTGCCCTCTAGACTTGGACAATTTCTGCACCACGGCTTCAACTTGTTAGAGGAGAATATGGAACAGAATTTTCTTTGAGTAATCTGCAAGCAGGGTACATCTTTCCCGATAATCTTAGTTATTATATAGGGACCACGATATTTAGGAACAAGCTTCCTCATTCATCAGAAGCTGCAGCTTTATTTCCTACTACAATTAATTAATTTATTTTGTTTTTAGTTGGTTTAGAGTGAATTGGTAAATGTCGTTTTCATTTATGACGCTCAATGGCGATATTTTGATTTCGTTTTTCTACTTTTATGTGGCATTTTTCATCTTGAACTTCATCGTGAATGACGTCTCTTAACTGAAAATCGCAGAACAATTCGTTTGGTGTACAGCCGGATGTAGAATTTCGTTGACTATTAATTGTGCACTGTAGATCGCGAAGTTTTAGATGCCATTCTTTAGGATTCTGAGACGATGTGTGAAGATTAGACAAATTGGTGTTGTTTCCATTACAAAAATATTCAAACATTTTTGAGGTAAAACCACTTCCTCTATTGCTAATAATTTTCATTGGGAAGCCAAAATAACTACACACATCACTCAGGGTGAAGATCACCGACATCGTCTTTGTATTTTGAACGGCTTTTGAAATCAGGAATTTGAATGAATCATGGAATACAAGACGAGATATCGGTCTTAATATATTTGTGCATTTTTGGGAAACCTAAACGTTTTGTGCTTTCGTTCCATTGTTTTGCCAACCGCCAGCGAATACCGGTTTGCACAACAAGATTATGGCCAGTTATACATAGACGATGGTTGACTAATGTATACACTCGTTTTATCTGCATTTCTTGATGTGATTTCTGTTCTCCAGAGCGAATACCAATTATGATCAGTAATGATTTGTCTGGAAGCTGCATTGTAAGGACACAATCCTCGACGTCTGTGGTTATTTAAATAATGAACACGGATGGTTATACTTCTGTCGGTGGCTGATCACGAGATCGACTAAGCGCGTCAACGTGCGCCATGCGACTCCCTTGGTGATGAATCGGTTCAAAATCGAACTCTAGGAGTTTTATCCACAAACGTGCTATCTTCGATTTAAGTTCTTATTGTGATTTAACCGTAGCGATGATAGAACAGTCGGCGAGAAATTTCAAATGGTTTTCCCAACAGAGAAATCGGAGCCGCTCCAGGACTTCCACTATTGCGAATACTTTTAATTCGCAGCTATGGTATCTATTCTCAGTTCAGTCGGGTAGCGGCTGTAACAAAAAACTGGTTGCCTAATTTTACTGCAGTAGGACAACGGACAACCTAACGCTGCAAGTAGAACAAGACTGGTACAGAGAATGGTGAGCAGTTTATCGAATGAAATTTGTTGAACAGTGTCAAATTGAAATGCGTTTATATGATTTTATGATTTCATATTCGTATATTACAATAGGATAATGAATATCAGTTAAACAAATAACGAAAACGAACAACAACTGATGAACGACAAAAAAACAAAAAAAAAAAATCGTTAACATACGATTTTTATTGAATTGTGCATGATTTTGAGATGATACGTTAAACATATCTCCAAATAATTTTAAAGACGATTTTCTTTACTTTTCACTAATTCACTAATCCAAAGTGGGAACTGCGATCCCACTACTGAAAACTGTCCCTTTATCTATTCCTGTAAAGTAACTAATTCGCCAGGACTACCGAAAAATAAATCAAACGGTTAATGTATGTATGTATGTAGGTTAATGAATATCAGTTAAACAAATAACAGAAACGAACAACGACTGATGAACGACTCACTCATCTTCATTTTTCTCGCTCTTCAAATAATAGAGTTGCAGAAATGACAATCATCCATCCAGATCCTGATCCAATCCTGATTCAAAATCATTCTCGATTTCCTCATCGATATCTTTGCCCTCTAGACTTGGACAATTTCTGCACCACGGCTTCAACTTGTTAGAGGAGAATATGGAACAGAATTTTCTTTGAGTAACCAGTATGCAGGGAACATCTTCAATAATCTTAGATATTATATATGGACCTCGATATTTAAAAAAAAGCTTCCTCATTCATCAGAAGCTGCAGCTTTATTTCCTACTACAATTAATTAATTTATTTTGTTTTTAGTTGGTTTAGAGTGAATTGGTAAATGTCGTTTTCATTTATGACGCTCAATGGCGATATTTTGATTTCGTTTTTCTACTTTTATGTGGCATTTTTCATCTTGAACTTCATCGTGAATGACGTCTCTTAACTGAAAATCGCAGAACAATTCGTTTGGTGTACAGCCGGATGTAGAATTTCGTTGACTATTAATTGTGCACTGTAGATCGCGAAGTTTTAGATGCCATTCTTTAGGATTCTGAGACGATGTGTGAAGATTAGACAAATTGGTGTTGTTTCCATTACAAAAATATTCAAACATTTTTGAGGTAAAACCACTTCCTCTATTGCTAATAATTTTCATTGGGAAGCCAAAATAACTACACACATCACTCAGGGTGAAGATCACCGACATCGTCTTTGTATTTTGAACGGCTTTTGAAATCAGGAATTTGAATGAATCATGGAATACAAGACGAGATATCGGTCTTAATATATTTGTGCATTTTTGGGAAACCTAAACGTTTTGTGCTTTCGTTCCATTGTTTTGCCAACCGCCAGCGAATACCGGTTTGCACAACAAGATTATGGCCAGTTATACATAGACGATGGTTGACTAATGTATACACTAGTTTTATCTGCATTTCTTGATGTGATTTCTGTTCTCCAGAGCGAATACCAATTATGATCAGTAATGATTTGTCTGGAAGCTGCATTGTAAGGACACAATCCTCGACGTCTGTGGTTATTTAAATAATGAACACGGATGGTTATACTTCTGTCGGTAGCTGATCACGAGATCGACTAAGCGCGTCAACGTGCGCCATGCGACTCCCTTGGTGATGAATCGGTTCAAAATCGAACTCTAGGAGTTTTATCCACAAACGTGCTATCTTCGATTTAAGTTCTTATTGTGATTTAACCGTAGCGATGATAGAACAGTCGGCGAGAAATTTCAAATGGTTTTCCCAACAGAGAAATCGGAGCCGCTCCAGGACTTCCACTATTGCGAATACTTTTAATTTGTAGCTATGGTATCTATTCTCAGCTTCAGTCGGGTAGCGGCTGTAACAAAAAACTGGTTGCCTAATTTTACTGCAGTAGGACAACGGACAACCTAACGCTACAAGTATCAGAATGGACTTGCTGTCCTTGAAATGCTGTGCATAAATATCGTAGAGCGCCAGAACAAGACTGGTGCAGAGAATGGTGAGCAGTTTATCGAATGAAATTTGTTGAACAGTGTCAAATTGAAATGCGTTTATATGATTTTATGATTTCATACTCGTATATTACAATAGGATAATGAATATCAGTTAAACAAATAACGAAAACGAACAACAACTGATGAACGACAAAAAAACAAAAAAAAATCGTTAACATACGATTTTTATTGAATTGTGCATGACTACGGTTAATGTAGAACAATTCGTTTGGTGTACAGCCGGATGTAGAATTTCGTTGACTATTAATTGTGCACTGTAGATCGCGAAGTTTTAGATGCCATTCTTTAGGATTCTGAGACGATGTGTGAAGATTAGATAAATTGGTGTTGTTTCCATTACAAAAATATTCAAACATTTTTGAGGTAAAAACACTTCCTCTATGGCTAATAATTTTCATTGGGAAGCCAAAATAACTACTCACATCACTCAGGGTGAAGATCACCGACATCGTCTTTGTATTTTGAACGGCTTTTAAAATCAGGAATTTGAATGAATCTGATATGGCCAATATATACGAATTTCCCTTCTTACTACACCTATGTAGTCCCAAATGACCAATACCCGAAATGGTACAGGTTCAACTTCGCCGTAATGAAGACTTCCTCCTCGCGATTTTTGGAAACATCATGGAATACAAGATGATATATCGGTCTTAATATATTTGTGCATTTTTGGGAAACCTAAAAGTTTCCTGCTTTCGTTCCATTGTTTTGCCAACCGCCAGCGAATACCGGTTTGCACAACAAGCTTATGGCCAGTTATATATAGACGATGGTGACTAATGTATACACTCGTTTTATCTGCGTTTCTTGATGTGATTTCTGTTCTCCAGAGCGAATACTAATTATGATCAGTAATGATTTGTCTGGAAGCTGCATTGTAAGGACACAATCCTCGACGTCTGTGGTTATTTAAATAATGAACACGGATGGTTCTACTTCTGATGGTGGCTGATCAGGAGATCGACTAAGCGCGTCAACGTGCGCCATGCGACTACCTTGGTGATGAATCGGTTCAAAATCGAACTCTAGGAGTTTTATCCACAAACGTGCTATCTTCGATTTAAGATCTTATTGTGATTTAACCGTAGCAATGGTAGAACAGTCGGTGAGAAATTTCAAATGGTTTTCCCAACAGAGAAATTCGGAGCCGCTCCAGGACTTCCACTACTGCGAATACTTTTAATTCGTAGCTATGGTATCTATTCTCAGCTTCAGTCGGGTAGCGGCTGTAACAAAAAACTGGTTGCCTAATTTTACAATCTGTCTACTGCAGTAGGACAACGGACAATCTAACGCTGCAAGTAGAACAAGACTGATGCAGAGAATGGTGAGCAGTTTATCGAATGAAATTTGTTGAACAGTGTCAAATTGAAATGCGTTTAATTAATGTTTACGAAGAAGAAGAGATGCACAATAAACTTTCAAAAATTTTTCTTAAAAATTTAACGTACCAAAATCGAACGTAAAGCAAACGGCATCGACAGAAGAGGCGTGCTTCACAACGAACGTGCTACACAATGAACGGGCTTCACAATGAAGGTATGGACAAAAAAAAATCGTTAACATACGATTTTTATTGAATTATGCATGATTTTGAGATGATACGTTAAACATATCTCCAAATAATTCGAAAGACGATTTTCTTTACTTTTCACTAATTCACTAATCCAAAGTGGGAACTGCGATCCCACTGCTGAAGACTATCCCTTTACCTATTCCTGTAAAGTAACTAATTCGCCAGGACGGATGAATAATAAATCAAACGTGATTTATGATTTCATACTCGTATATTACAATAGGTTAATGAATATCAGTTAAACAAATAACGAACAACGACTAATGAACGACTCACTCATGTTCATTTTTCTCGCTCTTCAAATAACAGAGTTGCAGAAATGACAATCATCCATCCAGATCCTGATCCAATCCTGATTCAAAACCATTCTCGATTTCCTCATCGATATCTTTGCCCTCTACACACATCACTCAGGGTGAAGATCACCGACATCGTCTTTGTATTTTGAACGGCTTTTAAAATCAGGAATTTGAATGAATCATGGAATACAAGACGAGATATCGGTCTTAATATATTTGTGCATTTTTGGGAAACCTAAACGTTTCCTGCTTTCGTTCCATTGTTATGCCAACCGGTTTGCACAACAAGATTATGGCCAGCTATACATAGACGATGGTTGACTAATGTATACACTCGTTTTATCTGCGTTTCTTGATGTGATTTCTGTTCTCCAGAGCGAATACCAATTATGATCAGTAATGATTTGTCTGAAAGCTGCATTGTAAGGACACAATCCTCGACGTCTGTGGTTTTTTAAATAATGAACACGGATGGTTCTACTTCTGACGGTGGCTGATGAGGAGATCATCTAAGCGCGTCAACGTGCGCCATGCGACTCCCTTGGTGATGAATCGGTTCAAAATCGAACTCTAGGAGTTTTATCCACAAACGTGCTATCTTCGATTTAAGTTCTTATTGTGATTTAACCGTAGCGATGGTAGAACAGTCGGTGAGAAATTTCAAATGGTTTTCCCAACAGAGAAATTCGGAGCCGCTCCAGGACTTCCACTACTGCGAAGACTTCCAATTCGTAGCTATGGTATCTATTCTCAGCTTCAGTCGGGTAGCGGCTGTAACAAAAAACTGGTTGCCTAATTTTACAATCTGTCAACTGCAGTAGGACAACGGACAACCTAACGCTGCAAGTAGAACAAGACTGATGCAGAGAATGGTGAGCAGTTTATCGAATGAAATTTGTTGAACAGTGTCAAATTGAAATGCGTTTAATTAATGTTTACGAAGAAGAAGAGATGCACAATAAACTTTCAAAAATTTTTCTCAAAAATTTAACGTACCAAAATCGAACGTAAAGCAAACGGCATCGACAGAAGAGGCGTGCTTCACAACGAACGTGCTACACAATGAACGGGCTTCACAATGAAGGTATGGACAAAAAAAAATCGTTAACATACGATTTTTATTGAATTGTGCATGATTTTGAGATGATACGTTAAACATATCTCCAAATAATTCGAAAGACGATTTTCTTTACTTTTCACTAATTTACTAATCCAAAGTGGGAACTGCGATCCCACTGCTGAAGACTGTCCCTTTACCTATTCCTGTAAAGTAACTAATTCGCCAGGACGGACGAATAATAAATCAAACGTGATTTATGATTTCATACTCGTATATTACAATAGGTTAATGAATATCAGTTAAACAAATAACGAAAACGAACAACGACTGATGAACGACTCACTCATGTTAATTTTTCTCGCTCTTCAAATAACAGAGTTGCAGAAATGACAATCATCCATCCAGATCCTGATCCAATCCTGATTCAAAACCATTCTCGATTTCCTCATCGATATCTTTGCCCTCTACACACATCACTCAGGGTGAAGATCACCGACATCGTCTTTGTATTTTGAACGGCTTTTAAAATCAGGAATTTGAATGAATCATGGAATACAAGACGAGATATCAGTCTTAATATATTTGTGCATTTTTGGGAAACCTAAACTTTTCCTGCTTTCGTTCCATTGTTATGCCAACCGGTTTGCACAACAAGATTATGGCCAGCTATACATAGACGATGGTTGACTAATGTATACACTCGTTTTATCTGCGTTTCTTGATGTGATTTCTGTTCTCCAGAGCGAATACCAATTATGATCAGTAATGATTTGTCTGAAAGCTGCATTGTAAGGACACAATCCTCGACGTCTGTGGTTTTTTAAATAATGAACACGGATGGTTCTACTTCTGACGGTGGCTGATGAGGAGATCATCTAAGCGCGTCAACGTGCGCCATGCGACTCCCTTGGTGATGAATCGGTTCAAAATCGAACTCTAGGAGTTTTATCCACAAACGTGCTATCTTCGATTTAAGTTCTTATTGTGATTTAACCGTAGCGATGGTAGAACAGTCGGTGAGAAATTTCAAATGGTTTTCCCAACAGAGAAATTCGGAGCCGCTCCAGGACTTCCACTACTGCGAATACTTTTAATTCGTAGCTATGGTATCTATTCTCAGCTTCAGTCGGGTAGCGGCTGTAACAAAAAACTGGTTGCCTAATTTTACAATCTGTCTACTGCAGTAGGACAACGGACAACCTAACGCTGCAAGTAGAACAAGACTGATGCAGAGAATGGTGAGCAGTTTATCGAATGAAATTTGTTGAACAGTGTCAAATTGAAATGCGTTTAATTAATGTTTACGAAGAAGAAGAGATGCACAATAAACTTTCAAAAATTTTTCTCAAAAATTTAACGTACCAAAATCGAACGTAAAGCAAACGGCATCGACAGAAGAGGCGTGCTTCACAACGAACGTGCTACACAATGAACGGGCTTCACAATGAAGGTATGGACAAAAAAAAAATCGTTAACATACGATTTTTATTGAATTGTGCATGATTTTGAGATGATACGTTAAACATATCTCCAAATAATTCGAAAGACGATTTTCTTTACTTTTCACTAATTCACTAATCCAAAGTGGGAACTGCGATCCCACTGCTGAAGACTGTCCCTTTACCTATTCCTGTAAAGTAACTAATTCGCCAGGACGGACGAATAATAAATCAAACGTGATTTATGATTTCATACTCGTATATTACAATAGGTTAATGAATATCAGTTAAACAAATAACGAAAACGAACAACGACTGATGAACGACTCACTCATGTTCATTTTTATCGCTCTTCAAATAACAGAGTTGCAGAAATGACAATCATCCATCCTGATCCTGATCCAATCCTGATTCAAAACCATTCTCGATTTCCTCATCGATATCTTTGCCCTCTACACACATCACTCAGGGTGAAGATCACCGACATCGTCTTTGTATTTTGAACGGCTTTTAAAATCAGGAATTTGAATGAATCATGGAATACAAGACGATATATCGGTCTTAATATATTTGTGCATTTTTGGGAAACCTAAACGTTTCCTGCTTTCGTTCCATTGTTTTGCCAACCGCCAGCGAATACCGGTTTGCACAACAAGATTATGGCCAGTTATACATAGACGATGGTTGACTAATGTATACACTCGTTTTATCTGCGTCTCTTGATGTGATTTCTGTTCTCCAGAGCGAATACAAATTATGATCAGTAATGATTTGTCTGGAAGCTGCATTGTAAGGACACAATCCTCGACGTCTGTGGTTATTTAAATAATGAACAGGGATGGTTATACTTCTGTCGGTGGCTGATCACGAGATCGACTAAGCGCGTCAACGTGCGCCATGCGACTCCCATGGTGATGAATCGGTTCAAACTCGAACTATAGGAGTTTTATCCACAAACGTGCTATCTTCGATTTAAGTTCTTATTGTGATTTAACCGTAGCAATGGTAGAACAGTCGGTGAGAAATTTCAAATGGTTTTCCCAACAGAGAAATTCGGAGTCGCTCCAGGACTTCCACTACTGCGAATGCTTTTAATTCGTAGCTATGGTATCTATTCTCAGCTTCAGTCGGGTAGCGGCTGTAACAAAAAACTAGTTGCCTAATTTTACAATCTGTCTACTGCAGTAGGACAACGGACAACCTAACGCTGCAAGTAGAACAAGACTGGTGCAGAGAATGGTGAGCAGTTTATCGAATGAAATTTGTTGAACAGTGTCAAATTGAAATGCGTTTAATTAATGTTTACGAAGAAGTTGTGAGATGAATGTGGAAATGATCGGATAATCACTGACGAATTTCCGGAAGAATCCTGTCAACACCAGGAATCTTCGAACATCATAAACGTTGATCAATACTTTGAAGTTTTTAATGACCGTTAGTTTTCCTTCACCTGGTGTTATTCCGTATTCGTTGATAATATGTCCCAAGTTACAAATTTCAGTGGCCAGAAATTTACATTTTTCTTAGCGAAGCGTAAGACAGCTTTGTTGTAAAAATTAAAAAAGTCATCAAGACGCCGTAGAATTCCCCCACGGTTAGGCTAGGTATAATCACATCGTCTAAATATTTTTGCACATATTTTGTTCATCATATAAATACCCCTGTTGGGTTCACCAGTCTGAAAGGCATTTTATTATATTCATAATGACCGTCAGTGGTAATGAATGCGGTGAGTTCTTCAACGCCTTTCTTTGCGCCGCGATTCTGGACATTTTATAGCGTAGTGCCTGAGCTTGAAACAATTGAAGCACTTTACGCTCCCTCAATCGACTTTGCCTTTCAAACGTTTCTTGTTTGGTTTATTTACTCTCGAAGTTGACGATTGGTTTCTGTTTATGCGGCACGAATTCAGATCTTTTATAAAATCGTTATAATTGCAATAACTTATAATATCCCGCAGCAAATTATTGCAATTCGTGTAGTCGTTTCAAGCTCAGGATCATTAATGCAGTTTATGATGTGTGTGGCAGATTAGGGAACTTCGCCTCTGGGGTCAATGCAACCATCTAATAAATAGCTTTGTCATCGGCATTTAAATGTGGATGTTGGCTACATTTTCGATGCATGGAAAATCCTCCAATCATTCAGGAGCAAATTGCGGCCAATGAAATTACGGAAATGAAAACATCTAGCTATGCATCGAACTAATATTTTGTAGTACCTGACATCTTTTGCTGCACAGCAAACATACAAATTTATTCTTCCCATTTGTACACGTTCTTCATTAAATCAAGAGGATTAATTAATTTATTAGGATTGCGTTTTATAAATTGTCAACGATTTATCATTTGATAGATCAAATTCTGGAAGAAGTGTAATGATGTCTGGTATTCACCCAATTGGATTACACGGACCTATCGGAGGAACATGTGGAAAAACATTGGTTCGCCTATGGAAGTTATTAGTTTGTTGACAAACATGAGGTGCGGATATCTGATGAGCTGGAGTAGTCGTATACATAATATAATACTCGGGATCTGTGTGGTCTGAGGTGGTGGAGAAGATGACTGCACACTCTTCAAATAGAAATGAACGGTGTTGGTTTTCTGGATTTTGGTGATCGAATTTTCAAATTGCTGCATACGTTGTAACAATGGTGTCGAATTATCGGTATTGATTTCAACAGCAGTCTCATAGTAATTTTCAAGTCTTTCTATAAGTTGTTTTTTATTGCCTGACGTTGGTAAACCGGCGTCTTTACTTTTTTTTCGCAATTGCTCTATCTTCAAGCTTAGAAAATTTTGAATTTTATTCTCGGTATAATAGATTACGAGAGCGGTTATAGCAAGACTCACAAAAAATATAAGAGCAAGTATAATTGACAACTTATATTCAGACCGGTGACGAAACGAAAGCTGGTGGCACAGACAAATAAACTTTCAAAAATTTAACGGACCAAAATCGAACGTAAAGCAAACGGCATCGACAGAAGAGGCGTGCTTCACAACGAACGTTCTACACAATGAACGTGCTTTACAATGAAGGTATGGACAAAAAAAAATCGTTAACATACGATTTTTATTGAATTGTGCATAATTTTGAGATGATACGTTAAACATAACTCCAAATAATTCGAAAGACGATTTTCTTTACTTTTCACTAATTCACTAATCCAAAGTGGGAACTGCGATCCCACTGCTGAAGACTGTCCCTTTACCTATTCCTGTAAAGTAACTAATTCGCCAGGACGGACGAAAAATAAATCAAACGTGATTTATGATTTCATACTCGTATATTACAATAGGTTAATGAATACCAGTTAAACAAATAACGAAAACGAACAACGACTGATGAACGACTCACTCATGTTCATTTTTCTCGCTCTTCAAATAACAGAGTTGCAGAAATGACAATCATCCATCCAGATCCTTATCCAATCCTGATTCAAAACTATTCTCGATTTCCTCATCGATATCTTTGCCCTCTACACACATCACTCAGGGTGAAGATCACCGACATCGTCTTTGTATTTTGAACGGCTTTTAAAATCAGGAATTTGAATGAATCATGGAATACAAGACGATATATCGGTCTTAATATATTTGTGCATTTTTGGGAAACCTAAACGTTTCCTGCTTTCGTTCCATTGTTATGCCAACCGGTTTGCACAACAAGATTATGGCCAGTTATACATAGACGATGGTTGACTAATGTATACACTCATTTTATCTGCGTTTCTTGATGTGATTTCTGTTCTCCAGAGCGAATACCAATTATGATCAGTAATGATTTGTCTGGAAGCTGCATTGTAAGGACACAATCATCACCGTCTGTGGTTATTTAAATAATGAACACGGATTGTTATACTTCTGTCGGTGGCTGATCACGAGATCGACTAAGCGCGTCAACGTGCGCCATGCGACTCCCTTGGTGATGAATCGGTTCAAAATCGAACTATAGATGTTTTATCCACAAACGTGCTATCTTCGATTTAAGTTCTTATTGTGATTTAACCGTAGCAATGGTAGAACAGTCGGTGAGAAATTTCAAATGGTTTTCCCAACAGAGAAATTCGGAGCCGCTCCAGGACTTCCACTACTGCGAATGCTTTTAATTCGTAGCTATGGTATCTATTCTCAGCTTCAGTCGGGTAGCGGCTGTAACAAAAAACTAGTTGCCTAATTTTACAATCTGTCTACTGCAGTAGGACAACGGACAACCTAACGCTGCAAGTAGAACAAGACTGGTGCAGAGAATGGTGAGCAGTTTATCGAATGAAATTTGTTGAACAGTGTCAAATTGAAATGCGTTTAATTAATGTTTACGAAGAAGTTGTGAGATGGATGTGGAAATTATCGGATAATCACTGACGAATTTCCGGAAGAATCCTGTCAACACCAGGAATCTTCGGACATCATAAACGTTGATCAATACTTTGAAGTTTTTAATGACCGTTAGTTTTCCTTCACCTGGTGTTATTCCGTATTCGTTGATAATATGTCCCAAGTTACAAATTTCAGTGGCCAGAAATTTACATTTTTCTTAGCGAAGCGTAAGACAGCTTTGTCGTAAAAATTAAAAAAGTTATCAAGACACCGTAGAATTCCCCCACGGTTAGGCTAGGTATAATCACATCATCTAAATATTATTGCACATATTTTGTTCATCATATAAATACCCATGTTGGGTTCACCAGTCTAAAAGGCATTTTGTTATATTCATAATGACCGTCAGTGGTAATGAATGCGTTGAGTTCTTGGACGCCTTTTTTGTGCCGCGATTCTGGACATTTTATGGCGTAGTGCCTAAGTTTGAAACAATTGAAGCACTTTACGCTCCCTCAATCGACTTTGCCTTTCAAACGTTTCTTGTTTGGTTTATTTACTCTCGAAGTTGACGATTGGTTTCTGTTTATGCGGCACGAATTCAGATCTTTTATAAAATTGTTATAATTGCAATAACTTATAATATCCCGCAGCAAATTATTGCAATTCATTAATGCAGTTTATGATGTGTGTAGCAGATTATGGAACTTCACCTCTGGGGTCAATGCAACCATCTGATAATAATAAGCTTTGTCATCGGCATTTAAATGTGGATGTTGGCTACGTTTTCGATGCACGGAAAATCCTTCAATAATTCAGGAGCAAATTGCGGCCAACGAAACTACGGAAATGAAAACATCTTGCTATGCATCGAACTGATATTTTATAGTACTTGTCATCTTTTGCTGCACAGCGAACATACAAATTTATTCTTCCATTTGTACACGTTCTTCATTAAATCAAGAAGATTAATTAATTTATTAGGATTGCGTTTTATAAATTATCAACGATTTATCATTTGATAGATCAAATTCTGGAAGAAGTGCAATGATGTCTGGTATTCACCCAATTGGATTACACGGACCTATCGGAGGAACATGTGGAAAAACATTGGTTCATTGGAAGTTATTAGTTTGTTGACAAACATGAGGTGCGGATGTCTGATGAGCTGGAGCAGTCGGAAACATAATATAATACTCGGGATCTGTGTGGTCTGAGGTGGTGGAGAAGATGACTGCACACTCTTCAAATAGAAATGAACGGTGTTGGTTTTCTGGATTTTGGTGATCGAATTTTCAAATTGCTGCATACGTTGTAACAATGGTGTCGAATTATCGGTATTGATTTCAACAGCACTCTCATAGTAATTTTCAAGTCTTTCTATAAGTTGTTTTTTATTGCCTGACGTTGGCAAACCGGCGTCTTTACTTTTTTTCGCAATTGCTCTATCTTCAAGCTTAGAAAATTTTGAATTTTATTCTCGGTATAATAGATTTCGAGAGCGGTTATAGCAAGACTAACAAAAAATACAAGAGCAAGTATAATCGATAACTTATATTCAGACCGGTGACGAAACGAAAGCTGGTGGCACAGACAAAGAATTTGGCGATTGACTTCATGCTTTGCCAGAGATGCGCAATAAACTTTCAAAAATTTAACGGACCAAAATCGAACATAAAGCAAACGGCGATGACAGAAGAGGCGTGCTTCACAACGAATGTGCTACACAATGAACGTGCTTCACAATGAAGGTATGGACAACAAAAAATCGTTAACATACGATTTTTATTGAATTGTGAATGATTTTGAGATGATACGTTAAACGTATCTCGAAATAATTCGAAAGACGATTTTCTTTACTTTTCACTAATTCATTAATCCAAAGTAGGACTGCGAACCTACTACTGAAAACTGTCCCTTTACCTATTCCTGTAAAGTAACTAATTCGCCAGGACGGACGAAAAATAAATCAAACGTGATTTATGATTTCATACTCGTATATTACAATAGATTAATGAATATCAGTTAAACAAATAACGAAAACGAACAACGACTGATGAACGACTCACTCATTTTAATTTTCTGAATTCCAAAGAAGTTTGATAGAATATTTTCAGATATATCTTGAAAGATATATTTAATTTGCGCCATTAAGCCAAATAATAAACATTGATTGAGAAGTGCATATGAAAGACAAAATCAAAAATTAATTGTGAACGAAATGCATGATAAACGCAAAATGAAAACGACGAAAAATGAAACGTGAAGGCAAAGAACAAAGCATCGAATAATCTAGAGGCAGCGGACAGAACCAAGAGCAAATAAGTAAACAGAAGCAGTGCAGCTCAAACGTAGGAAAACCAAAGAGGAGGAAAAGTTAGGAAGACAAGACAATTCAGAAGTGAAGACATTCAGAAGGTAAAAAATTGCGAACGCAACTGTGCGAGTATTCCCACTATATTCATATATTGTTTTATATCGTACTTGTATTTAATTGCTAAATTCATTGCAGATGTAGATATATAGATTTAAGACATACATATATTTTGTGATTAATATTAAACAGATTCATGATGGACCTCACTAATATCTTAACATTGACGGTTGACGGACTGAGAGCAAAATTGTTGTAGTTGGGACTTGAGACGACAGGACTAAAAAGAGTTTTGCAAGAACGACTTCTGGCCACTATGGCATTATCGCGAATGATGAAAACGTATCTGAATATGGTGACGCTAGTTCCATTGCAGTACCGCAGTTCATGGGGAGACGTACATTTACTTTGCGAGACATTGAAGATTCATTGTCCTCATTTTCTGGAGATGGTTACCCAGAAATTGAATTGCGAAGCAAATGCGTCGACGGTGTTTTGGAATGATCTCGAAAAGTACGTTTACGCTAAACATCTTATGAAGGCAGCCGCGAAATCATTTCTAAGAAGTTTAACTGGGGTTAATAATTGGTCTAGTTTGAAAGCAGCGCTCATTGATGAATTTGGATTGAAATTATCCGCGATTAAGGTACACAGATTGTTGACGAACCGACGTAAGAAAGTAATGAGAGTTTCAGAGAGTACTTGTACAGTATAATTGAAATAGCGAAGAGCATAAACTTTAACGAACGAAGTGTGATTGAATACTTCACGGACGGAATACCGAACAAAATAAGTTAATACTTTATCAATGTCGATCTATAAGAGAGCTAAAGGTGTATGAGAAGCTCATGGGGAGTACGTAGTACACTAATACACGCGTCTTACCACAGCAAGATAAAGCGAATCGAAAAGCAGATGATAAACGTTGCTACAAATGCGGAGGTCAAAATTATTTAGCTGATGAGTGCAAATCCACAGATTATTAATGCTTTAAGTGTCAGCAATTTGGACACCTTTCTTTTGAATGTATAGAAGATCCATGAACGAGTGCTGTTAAGAAAGAAAAGGGAAATGTTAATACTGTTTCATCGATTGCACTCTCACATCGACGAATTTTTAAGGATATTTTAGTGAATGGTGTATCGTTCTCAGCATACTTAGATACTAGGAGTGGCTGCAGTTTAATGCGCTATGATTATCTAAGGAAATTGGACGACGTCAGATTGAATAAAAAATCTATTCAGACATTGTGTGGTATAGCAGATGATGAGATAAAAACTTTGGGTAGTGTCAACATTGTACTTGAAGTCGATGGTGTGTCATTAAACACGAAATTTGCATTCGTCCGAGAGAGAGACATGGCACACTCAGTGGTTTTGGATAATGACATTTTGAAATATTTGAATATGAAATTAGACGAAGATGAAGTTACTTTTATCAAAAGGATTTCTAAGACAGATAAAAACCAAGGAAACAATTTAAAAGCTAACGATAATGGTGTCTCAAGAATTGAAAATCTCACTAAAGAGTCATGGTCTTGTCAGTATCCGATAGGTATCCGATAGAATACTTCAATCGATTTCGGGAAAATAAAATTTGAAATTTGAAAATAAATATCAGAGACGAGACAGAAGCGATAGTAGATAGGAAGGAGGGATATTTGAACAAGATAGATAAGTCGGACAGACTACTTGGCACGTATCACATTCAGCATGTTGGACTAATGGATACATACAATAAATATAAACATATATTTGTCGTCGTGAATGCATTCTCTAAGTTCGTTCGGTTATACCCGATGAAAAGTACTGGGACAGATGAAGTTTTAGATAGACTCCAGAAACAAGCCGCTATATTTGGAAATCCCGAGAGAATTATTTCGGATCGAGATACTGCCTTCACCTCACATAAGATGTGAAGATTATTGTAGAAGTCAGGGGATACAACATTTGTTGATAACGACTGGCGTTCCAAGGGGAAACAGGTCGTAAGAATACATAAAATTGTACTCCCAATGTTGTCAAAAATGTGCACTGAAAATCCACAACAATGGTACAGACACGTAGATAGAGTACAGCAGGTAATAAACAACACACCTCCTCGAAGTACGAATTTCCCCAAATGGCAAAGGAAAATATCGCCAAATTCAAGACGAAAACAAGAAGACCTATAATAAGAAACGCTTTGTAGAAACAGAGTATAACGTTAATGATCTGGTAGCCATTAAGCGCACACAATATGGCAAAATGAAACTTAAGTTTTTTTGGTCCTTATAAGGTAATAAAAATGTTTGAAAAAGTTTGAAGACATTTTGTCGAGAAACTAGGTAATGCAGAGGCACCAAGCCGTACTTATACAATAGCTGAACATATGAAGATTTGGCAACCATCATTCGGAACGAATGACATGTCAGGTAGGCCGAATGTAGAGTATCGAGCAGGACAGACAGACCAAACGACAAGAAGTGGACGAAGTTATTGAGGACAGAAATGACAAAACACACGAGAGACAAACGAACGGACGATATAACTGTAATCTGTTCTTTATGTTAATATTCCTAGATCATAAGAAATAGTGCGTAAGCAACATGTAATTTTTGAAATAAAGTCAGTTGGATTTGAAACACGAAAACGTCAAGATCATTAAATCCCTGTGTTACTCATTCAACATACGGCATCAAACCTACATTTGCTTCACAGATATTGGAGTTGCAAAACGGATAATTCTTTTCCCAACAATATGACGTAGATATTAGACTTCACTCGAACGTGTTAATTTCTCGAATGTTTCTGATATCTCCAAAAAATTATCTATATAAACAAAGACTTCGTTTCTAAGATGGGATGGAATTACTTTGTCCATTCAGCTGGACATGGTATGAGATTTATTACAAAGGGCACTCTGAAGGACTTTAAACTTGTACTTGGAAGAGAATATGCGTCCTTCACCTTAGTTGCGTCTCCCTTGCAGTTGTTAAGATATAATCTGACTTTACCGGGTTTTCTGACCAACATAATTCGTGAAGACCGAGCCTACACGGAGCATGCTTTCGATCTCTTCATAAATTAATTTCTCAATAACCGGAATCACCTGAATTTGTCTGTTTTATTAGTTTAGGATACTGTCAACTACGGATCGCAATTATTGTGTTTGAATGTCATTTCAGACATGAGAGAATGGATGTTCCAGAGGAATGTTGCACTCTATTTAAGAGAGAATTCCTTCTGGCCATAAACCAAAGGACTTCCAACAAACAATACCTAGGTAAAAATTCTTGGAAAGAGAAGGGACATTTTAAATGATTTACAAATATTTTGAAAAACTATTTCTGCATCTACACAGCCGACAATAGATTGGAGTTTACCAGCTGTGCGTATTCATGAACGAATGTTTTTAAAAGTTTTATTTTCACTCTCAAGTAATTTTTATGCTGTAAGTACGCCAATACATGAAGTTGAAGCTCCTGTCAAGCAATCCAATTTCATTTTCTCTAATAATAACACCTCCGCATTTGGTCGGATATTATTCGACTTATCAAATATTGAATGAATGAATGATTGATCGTACATTCCTCCAAAACGTTTTCCTTATCTTTGTTGAACGCGAGGGTGTTATAACCAGTTATAAAAATGGTTTATGTGCGGAGTTATACTCTGAATCAATATTTGTCTTAATCAGTTTTGATAGCTATTGACCGCCTCTGCTACTAGGCTCCTCAATTCCTCCTGCTGTTTAGATTGAGATCCCTTAGCAAAGTCTTGCAAAATCTGGTGGCTGCCTTTTCATCTGAGAGAGTGTTTAATATTCCTTTGTAGGAGGAAAAAAATCGTTAACATACGATTTTTATTGAATTGTGCATGATTTTGAGATGATACGTTAAACATATCTCCAAATAATTCGAAAGATGATTTTCTTTACTTTTCACTAATTCACTAATCCAAAGTGGGAACTGCGATCCCACTACTGAAAACTGTCCCTTTACCTATTCCTGTAAAGTAACTAATTCGCGAGGACGGACGAAAAATAAATAAAACGTGATTTATGATTTCATACTCGTATATTACAATAGGTTAATGAATATCAGTTAAACAAATAACGAAAACGAACAACGACTGATGAACGACTCACTCATCTTCATTTTTATCGCTCTTCAAATAACAGAGTTGCAGAAATGACAATCATCCATCCTGATCCTGATCCAATCCTGATTCAAAACCATTCTCGATTTCCTCATCGATATCTTTGCCCTCTAGACTTGGACAATTTCTGCACCACGGCTTCAACTTGTTAGAGGAGAATATGGAACAGAAATTTCTTTGAGTAACCAGTATGCAGGGAACATCTTCAATAATCTTAGATATTATATATAGACCTCGATATTTAAAAAAAAGCTTCCTCGATTCATCTGAAGCTGGAGCTTCATTTTCTGCTACAATTAATTAATTTATTTTGTTTTCAGTTGGTTTAGAGTGAATTGGTAAAAGTCGTTTTCATTTATGACGCTCAATGGCGATATTTTGATTTCGTTTTTCTACTTTTATGTGGCATTTTTCATCTTGAACTTCATCGTGAATGACGTCTCTTAACTGAAAATCGCAGAACAATTCGTTTGGTGTACAGCCGGATGTAGAATTTCGTTGACTATTAATTGTGCACTGTAGATCGCGAAGTTTTAGATGCCATTCTTTAGGATTCTGAGACGATGTGTGAAGATTAGACAAATTGGTGTTGTTTCCATTACAAAAATATTCAAACATATTTGAGGTAAAACCACTTCCTCTATTGCTAATAATTTTCATTGGGAAGCCAAAATAACTACACACATCACTCAGGGTGAAGATCACCGACATCGTCTTTGTATTTTGAACGGCTTTTGAAATCAGGAATTTGAATGAATCATGGAATACAAGACGAGATATCGGTCTTAATATATTTGTGCATTTTTGGGAAACCTAAACGTTTTCTGCTTTCGTTCCATTGTTTTGCCAACCGCCAGCGAATACCGGTTTGCACAACAAGATTATGGCCAGCTATACATAGACGATGGTTGACTAATGTATACACTCGTTTTATCTGCGTTTCTTGATGTGATTTCTGTTCTCCAGAGCGAATACCAATTATGATCAGTAATGATTTGTCTGAAAGCTGCATTGTAAGGACACAATCCTCGACGTCTGAGGTTTTTTAAATAATGAATACGAATGGTTCTACTTCTGATGGTGGCTGATCAGGAGATCGACTAAGCGCGTCAAAGTGCGCCATGCGACTACCTTGGTGATGAATCGGTTCAAAATCGAACTCTAGGAGTTTTATCCACAAACGTGCTATCTTCGATTTAAGTTCTTATTGTGATTTAACCGTAGCGATGATAGAACAGTCGGCGAGAAATTTCAAATGGTTTTCCCAACAGAGAAATCGGAGCCGCTCCAGGACTTCCACTACTGCAAATACTTTTAATTCGTAGCTATGGTATCTATTCTCAGCTTCAGTCGGGTAGCGGCTGTAACAAAAAACTGGTTGCCTAATTTTACAATCTATCTACTGCAGTAGGACAACGGACAACCTAACGCTGCAAGTAGAACAAGACTGGTGCAGAGAATGGTGAGCAGTTTATCGAATGAAATTTGTTGAACAGTGTCAAATTGAAATGCGTTTATATGATTTTATGATTTCATACTCCTATATTACAATAAGATAATGAATATCAGTTAAACAAATAACGAAAACGAACAACAACTGATGAACGACAAAAAAACAAAAAAAAATCGTTAACATACGATTTTTATTGAATTGTGCATGATTTTGAGATGATACGTTAAACATATCTCCAAATAATTTTAAAGACGATTTTCTTTACTTTTCACTAATTCACTAATCCAAAGTGGGAACTGCGATCCCACTACTGAAAACTGTCCCTTTATCTATTCCTGTAAAGTAACTAATTCGCCAGGACGAACGAAAAATAAATCAAACGGTTAATGTATGTAGGTTAATGAATATCAGTTAAACAAATAACGGAAACGAACAACGACTGATGAACGACTCACTCATCTTCATTTTTCTCGCTCTTCAAATAATAGAGTTGCAGAAATGACAATCATCCATCCAGATCCTGATCCAATCCTGATTCAAAATCATTCTCGATTTCCTCATCGATATCTTTGCCCTCTAGACTTGGACAATTTCTGCACCACGGCTTCAACTTGTTAGAGGAGAATATAGAACAGAATTTTCTTTGAGTAACCAGTATGCAGGGAACATCTTCAATAATCTTAGATATTATATATGGACCTCGATATTTAAAAAAAAGCTTCTTCGATTCATCTGAAGCTGGAGCTTCATTTTCTGCTACAATTAATTAATTTATTTTGTTTTCAGTTGGTTTAGAGTGAATTGGTAAATGTCGTTTTCATTTATGACGCTCAATGGCGATATTTTGATTTCGTTTTTCTACTTTTATGTGGCATTTTTCATCTTGAACTTCATCGTGAATGACGTCTCTTAACTGAAAATCGCAGAACAATTCGTTTGGTGTACAGCCGGATGTAGAATTTCGTTGACTATTAATTGTGCACTGTAGATCGCGAAGTTTTAGATGCCATTCTTTAGGATTCTGAGACGATGTGTGAAGATTAGACAAATTGGTGTTGTTTCCATTACAAAAATATTCAAACATTTTTGAGGTAAAACCACTTCCTCTATTGCTAATAATTTTCATTGGGAAGCCAAAATAACTACACACATCACTCAGGGTGAAGATCACCGACATCGTCTTTGTATTTTGAACGGCTTTTGAAATCAGGAATTTGAATGAATCATGGAATACAAGACGAGATATCGGTCTTAATATATTTGTGCATTTTTGGGAAACCTAAACGTTTTCTGCTTTCGTTCCATTGTTTTGCCAACCGCCAGCGAATACCGGTTTGCACAACAAGATTATGGCCAGTTATACATAGACGATGGTTGACTAATGTATACACTCGTTTTATCTGCGTTTCTTGATGTGATTTCTGTTCTCCAGAGCGAATACCAATTATGATCAGTAATGATTTGTCTGGAAGCTGCATTGTAAGGACACAATCATCACCGTCTGTGGTTATTTAAATAATGAATACGAATGGTTCTACTTCTGATGGTGGCTGATCAGGAGATCGACTAAGCGCGTCAAAGTGCGCCATGCGACTACCTTGGTGATGAATCGGTTCAAAATCGAACTCTAGGAGTTTTATCCACAAACGTGCTATCTTCGATTTAAGTTCTTATTGTGATTTAACCGTAGCAATGGTAGAACAGTCGGTGAGAAATTTCAAATGGTTTTCCCAACAGATAAATTCGGAGCCGCTCCAGGACTTCCACTACTGCGAATACTTCTAATTCGTAGCTATGGTATCTATTCTCAGCTTCAGTCGGGTAGCGGCTGTAACAAAAAACTGGTTGCCTAATTTTACAATCTGTCTACTGCAGTAGGACAACGGACAACCTAACGCTGCAAGTAGAACAAGACTGGTGCAGAGAATGGTGAGCAGTTTATCGAATTAAATTTGTTGAACAGTGTCAAATTGAAATGCGTTTATATGATTTTATGATTTCATACTCCTATATTACAATAGGATAATGAATATCAGTTAAACAAATAACGAAAACGAACAACAACTGATGAACGACAAAAAAAAACAAACAAAAAATCGTTAACATACGATTTTTATTGAATTTATTGAAATGTTTTTAAAAGTTTTATTTTCACTCTCAAGTAATTTTTATGCTGTAAGTACGCCAATACATGAAGTTGAAGCTCCTGTCAAGCAATCCAATTTCATTTTCTCTAATAATAACACCTCCGCATTTGGTCGGATATTATTCGACTTATCAAATATTGAATGAATGAATGATTGATCGTACATTCCTCCAAAACGTTTTCCTTATCTTTGTTGAACGCGAGGGTGTTATAACCAGTTATAAAAATGGTTTATGTGCGGAGTTATACTCTGAATCAATATTTGTCTTAATCAGTTTTGATAGCTATTGACCGCCTCTGCTACTAGGCTCCTCAATTCCTCCTGCTGTTTAGATTGAGATCCCTTAGCAAAGTCTTGCAAAATCTGGTGGCTGCCTTTTCGTCTGAGAGAGTGTTTAATATTCCTTTGTAGGAGGAAAAAAATCGTTAACATACGATTTTTATTGAATTGTTCATGATTTTGAGATGATACGTTAAACATATCTCCAAATAATTCAAAAGACGATTTTCTTTACTTTTCACTAATTCACTAATCCAAAGTAGGACTGCGAACCCACTACTGAAAACTGTCCCTTTACCTATTCCTGTAAAGTAACTAATTCGCCAGGACGGACGAAAAATAAATAAAACGTGATTTATGATTTCATACTCGTATATTACAATAGGTTAATGAATATCAGTTAAACAAATAACGAAAACGAACAACGACTGATGAACGACTCACTCATCTTCATTTTTATCGCTCTTCAAATAACAGAGTTGCAGAAATGACAATCATCCATCCAGATCCTGATCCAATCCTGATTCAAAACCATTCTCGATTTCCTCATCGATATCTTTGCCCTCTAGACTTGGACAATTTCTGCACCACGGCTTCAACTTGTTAGAGGAGAATATGGAACAGAATTTTCTTTGAGTAACCAGTATGCAGGGAACATCTTCAATAATCTTAGATATTATATATGGACCTCGATATTTAAAAAAAAGCTTCCTCGATTCATCTGAAGCTGGAGCTTCATTTTCTGCTACAATTAATTAATTTATTTTGTTTTCAGTTGGTTTAGAGTGAATTGGTAAATGTCGTTTTCATTTATGACGCTCAATGGCGATATTTTGATTTCGTTTTTCTACTTTTATGTGGCATTTTTCATCTTGAACTTCATCGTGAATGACGTCTCTTAACTGAAAATCGCAGAACAATTCGTTTGGTGTACAGCCGGATGTAGAATTTCGTTGACTATTAATTGTGCACTGTAGATCGCGAAGTTTTAGATGCCATTCTTTAGGATTCTGAGACGATGTGTGAAGATTAGACAAATTGGTGTTGTTTCCATTACAAAAATATTCAAACATTTTTGAGGTAAAACCACTTCCTATATTGCTAATAATTTTCATTGGGAAGCCAAAATAACTACACACATCACTCAGGGTGAAGATCACCGACATCGTCTTTGTATTTTGAACGGCTTTTGAAATCAGGAATTTGAATGAATCATGGAATACAAGACGAGATATCGGTCTTAATATATTTGTGCATTTTTGGGAAACCTAAACGTTTCCTGCTTTCGTTCCATTGTTATGCCAACCGGTTTGCACAACAAGATTATGGCCAGCTATACATAGACGATGGTTGACTAATGTATACACTCGTTTTATCTGCGTTTCTTGATGTGATTTCTGTTCTCCAGAGCGAATACCAATTATGATCAGTAATGATTTGTCTGGAAGCTACATTGTAAGGACACAATCATCACCGTCTGTGGTTATTTAAATAATGAATACGAATGGTTCTACTTCTGATGGTGGCTGATCAGGAGATCGACTAAGCGCGTCAAAGTGCGCCATGCGACTACCTTGGTGATGAATCGGTTCAAAATCGAACTCTAGGAGTTTTATCCACAAACGTGCTATCTTCGATTTAAGTTCTTATTGTGATTTAACCGTAGCAATGGTAGAACAGTCGGTGAGAAATTTCAAATGGTTTTCCCAACAGATAAATTCGGAGCCGCTCCAGGACTTCCACTACTGCGAATACTTCTAATTCGTAGCTATGGTATCTATTCTCAGCTTCAGTCGGGTAGCGGCTGTAACAAAAAACTGGTTGCCTAATTTTACAATCTGTCTACTGCAGTAGGACAACGGACAACCTAACGCTGCAAGTAGAACAAGACTGGTGCAGAGAATGGTGAGCAGTTTATCGAATTCAATTTGTTGAACAGTGTCAAATTGAAATGCGTTTAATTAATGTTTACGAAGAAGTTGTGAGATGGATGTGGAAATGATCGGATAATCACTGACGAATTTCCGGAAGAATCCTGTCAACACCAGGAATCTTCGGACATCATAAACGTTGATCGGTACTTTGAAGTTTTTAATGGCCGTTAGTTTTCCTTCACCTGGTGTTATAACGTATTCGTTGATAATATGTCCCAAGTTACAAATTTCAGTGGCCAGAAATTTACATTTTTCTTAGCGAAGCGTAAGACAGCTTTGTCGTAAAAATTAAAAAAGTCATCAAGACGCCGTAGAATTCCCCCACAGTTAAGCTAGGTATAATCACATCTTGCACATATTTTGTTCATCATAGACTGAAATACCCCTGTTGGGTTCACCAGTCCGAAAGGCATTTTGTTATATTCATAATGACCGTCAGTGGTAATGAATGCGGTGAGTTCTTGGACGCCTTTCTTTGCGCCGCGATTCTGGACATTTTATGGCGTAGTGCCTGAGCTTTAAACAATTGAAGCGCTTTACGCTCCCTCAATCGACTTGGCCTTTCAAGCGTTTCTTGTTTGGTTTATTTACTCTCGACGTTGATGATTGGTTTCTGTTTATGCGGCACGAATTCAGACTTTTATAAAATCGTTATAATTGCAATAACTTATAATATCCCGCAGCAAATTATTGCATTTCGGGTAGTCGTTTCAAGCTCAGGATCATTCATTCAGTTTATGATGTGTGTGGCAGATTAGGGAACTTCACCTCTGGGGTCAATGCAACCATCTTATAATAAGTAGCTTTGTCATCGGCATTTAAATGTGGATGTTGGCTACGTTTTCGATGCATGGGAAATCCTCCAATCATTCAGGAGCAAATTGCGGCCAATGAAATTACGGAAATGAAAACATCTAGCTCTGCATCGAACTAATATTTTGTAGTACCTGACATCTTTTGCTGCACAGCAAACATACAAATTTATTCTTCTCATTTGTACACGTTTTTCATTAAATTAAGAAGATTAATTAATTTATTGGGATTGCGTTTTATAAATTGTCAACGATTTATCATTTTATAGATCAAATTCTGGAAGAAGTGCAATGATGTCTGGTATTCACCCAATTGGATTACACGGACCTATCGGAGGAACATGTGGAAAAACATTGGTTCATTGGAAGTTATTAGTTTGTTGACAAACATGAGGTGCGGATGTCTGATGAGCTGGAGCAGTCGGAAACATAATATAATACTCGGGATCTGTGTGGTCTGAGGTGGTGGAGAAGATGACTGCACACTCTTCAAATAGAAATGAACGGTGTTGGTTTTCTGGATTTTGGTGATCGAATTTTCAAATTGCTGCATACGTTGTAACAATGGTGTCGAATTATCGGTATTGATTTCAACAGCACTCTCATAGTAATTTTCAAGTCTTTCTATAAGTTGTTTTTTATTGCCTGACGTTGGCAAACCGGCGTCTTTACTTTTTTTTCGCAATTGCTCTATCTTCAAGCTTAGAAAATTTTGAATTTTATTCTCGGTATAATAGATTTCGAGAGCGGTTATAGCAAGACTCACAAAAAATACAAGAGCAAGTATAATCGACAACTTATATTCAGACCGGTGACGAAACGAAAGCTGGTGGCACAGACAAAGAATTTGGCGATTGACTTCATGCCTTGCCAGAGATGCGCAATAAACTTTCAAAAATTTAACGGACCAAAATCGAACATAAAGCAAACGGCGATGACAGAAGAGGCGTGCTTCACAACGAATGTGCTACACAATGAACGTGCTTCACAATGAAGGTATGGACAACAAAAAATCGTTAACATACGATTTTTATTGAATTGTGAATGATTTTGAGATGATACGTTAAACATATCTCCAAATAATTCGAAAGACGATTTTCTTTACTTTTCACTAATTCACTAATCCAAAGTAGGACTGCGAACCCACTACTGAAAACTGTCCCTTTACCTATTCCTGTAAAGTAACTAATTCGCCAGGACGGACGAAAAATAAATCAAACGTGATTTATGATTTCATACTCGTATATTACAATAGGTTAATGAATATCAGTTAAACAAATAACGAAAACGAACAACGGCTGATGAACGACTCACTCATTTTAATTTTCTGAATTCCAAAGAAGTTTGATAGAATATTTTCAGATATATCTTGAAAGATATATTTAATTTGCGCCATTAAGCCAAATCATAAACATTGATTGAGAAGTGCATATGAAAGACAAAATCAAAAATTAATTGTGAACGAAATGCATGATAAACGCAAAATGAAAACGACGAAAAATGAAACGTGAAGGCAAAGAACAAAGCATCGAATAATCTAGAGGCAGCGGACAGAACCAAGAGCAAATAAGTAAACAGAAGCAGTGCAGCTCAAACGTAGGAAAACCAAAGAGGAGGAAAAGTTAGGAAGACAAGACAATTCAGAAGTGAAGACATTCAGAAGGTAAAAAATTGCGAACGCAACTGTGCGAGTATTCCTACTATATTCATATATTGTTTTATATCGTACTTGTATTTAATTTCTAAATTCATTGCAGATGTAGATATATAGATTTAAGATATACATATATTTTGTGATTAATATTAAACAGATTCATGATGGACCTCATTAATATCTTAACATTGACGGTTGACGGACTGAGAGCAAAATTGTTGTAGTTGGGACTTGAGACGACAGGACTAAAAAGAGTTTTGCAAGAACGACTTCTGGCCACTATGGCATTATCGCGAATGATGAAAACGTATCTGAATATGGTGACGCTGGTTCCATTGCAGTACCGCAGTTCATGGGGAGACGTACATTTACTTTGCGAGACATTGAAGATTCATTGTCCTCATTTTCTGGAGATGATTACCCAGAAATTGAATTGCGAAGCAAATGCGTCGACGGTGTTTTGGAATGATCTCGAAAAGTACGTTTACGCTAAACATCTTATGAAGGCAGCCGCGAAATCATTTCTAAGAAGTTTAACTGGGGTTAATAATTGGTCTAGTTTGAAAGCAGCGCTCATTGATGAATTTGGATTGAAATTATCCGCGATTAAGGTACACAGATTGTTGACGAACCGACGTAAGAAAGTAATGAGAGTTTCAGAGAGTACTTGTACAGTATAATTGAAATAGCGAAGAGCATAAACTTTAACGAACGAAGTGTGATTGAATACTTCACGGACGGAATACCGAACAAAATAAGTTAATACTTTATCAATGTCGATCTATAAGAGAGCTAAAGGTGTATGAGAAGCTCATGGGGAGTACGTAGTACACTAATACAAGCGTCTTACCACTGCAAGATAAAGCGAATCGAAAAGCAGATGATAAACGTTGCTACAAATGCGGAGGTTAAAATTATGTAGCTGATGAGTGCAAATCCACAGATTATTAATGCTTTAAGTGTCAGCAATTTGGACCGTTCTTTTGAATGTATAGAAGATCCATGAACGAGTGCTGTTAAGAAAGAAAAGGGAAATGTTAATACTGTTTCATCGATTGCACTCTCACATCGACGAATTTTTAAGGATATTTTAGTGAATGGTGTATCGTTCTCTGCATACTTAGATACTAGGAGTGGCTGCAGTTTAATGCGCTATGATTATCTAAGGAAATTGGACGACGTCAGATTGAATAAAAAATCTATTCAGACATTGTGTGGTATAGCAGATGTTGAGATAAAAACTTTGGGTAGTGTCAACATTGTACTTGAAGTCGATGGTGTGTCATTAAACACGAAATTTGCATTCGTCCGAGAGAGAGACATGGCACACTCAGTGGTTTTGGATAATGACATTTTGAAATATTTGAATATGAAATTAGACGAAGATGGAGTTACTTTTATCAAAAGGATTTCTAAGACAGATAAAAACCAAGGAAACAATTTAAAAGCTAACGATAATGGTGTCTCAAGAATTGAAAATCTCACTAAAGAGTCATGGTCTTGTCAGTATCCGATAGGTATCCGATAGAATACTTCAATCGATTTCGGGAAAATGAAATTTGAAATTTGAAATTTGAAAATAAATATCAGAGACGAGACAGAAGCGACAGTAGATAGGAAGGAGGGATATTTGAACAAGATAGATAAGTCGGACAGACTATTTGGCACGTATCACATTCAGCATGTTGGACTAATGGATACATACAATAAATATAAACATATATTTGTTGTCGTGAATGCATTCTCTATGTTCGTTCGGTTATACCCGATGAAAAGTACTGGGACAGATGAAGTTTTAGATAGACTCCAGAAACAAGCCGCTATATTTGGAAATCCCGAGAGAATTATTTCGGATCGAGATACTGCCTTCACCTCACATAAGATGTGAAGATTATTGTAGAAGTCAGGGGATACAACATTTGTTGATAACGACTGGCGTTCCAAGGGGAAACAGGTCGTAAGAATACATAAAATTGTACTCCCAATATTGTCAAAAATGTGCACTGAAAATCCACAACAATGGTACAGACACGTAGATAGAGTACAGCAGGTAATAAACAACACATCTCCTCGAAGTACGAATTTCCCCAAATGGCAAAGGAAAATATCGCCAAGATTCAAGACGAAAACAAGAAAACCTATAATAAGAAATGCTTTGTAGAAACAGAGTATAACGTTAATGATCTGGTAGCCATTAAGCGCACACAATATGGCAAAATGAAACCTAAGTTTTTTTGGTCCTTATAAGGTAATAAAAATGTTTGAAAAAGTTTGAAGACATTTTGTCGAGAAACTAGGTAATGCAGAGGCACCAAGGCGTACTTATACAATAGCTGAAGATATGAAGATTTGGCAACCATCATTCGGAACGAATGACATGTCAGGTAGGCCGAATGTAGAGTATCGAGCAGGACAGACAGACCAAACGACAAGAAGTGGACGAAGTTATTGAGGACAGAAATGACAAAACACACGAGAGACAAACGAACGGACGATATAACTGTAATCTGTTCTTTATGTTAATATTCCTAGATCATAAGAAATAGTGCGTAAGCAACATGTAATTTTTGAAATAAAGTCAGTTGGATTTGAAACACGAAAACGTCAAGATCATTAACTCCCTGTGTTACTCATTCAACATACGGCATCAAACCGACATTTGCTTCACAGATATTGGAGTTGCAAAACGGATAATTCTTTTCCCAACAATATGACGTAGATATTAGACTTCACTCGAACGTGTTAATTTCTCGAATGTTTCTGATATCTCCAAAAAATTATCTATATAAACAAAGACTTCGTTTCTAAGATGGGATGGAATTACTTTGTCCATTCAGCTGGACATGGTATGAGATTTATTACAAAGGGCACTCTGAAGGTCTTTAAACTTGTACTTGGAAGAGAATATGCGTCCTTCACCTTAGTTGCGTCTCCCTTGCTGACTTTACCGGGTTTTCTGACCAACATAATTCGTGAAGACCGAGCCTACACGGAGCATGCTTTCGATCTCTTCATAAATTAATTTCTCAATAACCGGAATCACCGGAATTTGTCTGTTTTATTAGTTTTGGATACTGTCAACTACGGATCGCAATTATTGTGTTTGAATGTCATTTCAGACATGAGAGAATGGATGTTCCAGAGGAATGTTGCACTCTATTTAAGAGAGAATTCCTTCTGGCAATAAATCAAAGGACTTCCAACAAACAATACCTAGGTAAAAATTCTTGGAAAGAGAAGGGACATTTTAAATGACTTACAAATATTTTGAAAAACTATTTATTGCATCTACACAGCCGACAATAGATTGGAGCTTACCAGCTGTGCGTATTCATGAACGAATGTTTTTAAAAGTTTTATTTTCACTCTCAAGTAAGTTTTATGCTGTAAGTACGCCAATACATGAAGTTGAAGCTCCTGTCAAGCAATCCAATTTCATTTTCTCTAATAATAACACCTCCGCATTTGGTCGGATATTATTCGACTTATCAAATATTGAATGAATGAATGATTGATCGTACATTCCTCCAAAATGTTTTCCTTATCTTTGTTGAACGCGAGGGTGTTATAACCAGTTATAAAAATGGTTTATGTGCGGAGTTATACTCTGAATCAATATTTATCTTAATCAGTTTTGATAGCTATTGACCGCCTCTGCTACTAGGCTCCTCAATTCCTCCTGCTGTTTAGATTGAGATCCCTTAGCAAAGTCTTGCAAAATCTGGTGGCTGCCTTTAGGTCTGAGAAAGTGTTTAATATTCCTTTGTAGGAGGAAAAAAATCGTTAACATACGATTTTTATTGAATTGTTCATGATTTTGAGATGATACGTTAAACATATCTCCAAATAATTCAAAAGACGATTTTCTTTACTTTTCACTAATTCACTAATCCAAAGTAGGACTGCGAACCCACTACTGAAAACTGTCCCTTTACCTATTCCTGTAAAGTAACTAATTCGCCAGGACGGACGAAAAATAAATCAAACGTGATTTATGATTTCATACTCGTATATTACAATAGGTTAATGAATATCAGTTAAACAAATAACGAAAACGAACAACGGCTGATGAACGACTCACTCATTTTAATTTTCTGAATTCCAAAGAAGTTTGATAGAATATTTTCAGATATATCTTGAAAGATATATTTAATTTGCGCCATTAAGCCAAATCATAAACATTGATTGAGAAGTGCATATGAAAGACAAAATCAAAAATTAATTGTGAACGAAATGCATGATAAACGCAAAATGAAAACGACGAAAAATGAAACGTGAAGGCAAAGAACAAAGCATCGAATAATCTAGAGGCAGCGGACAGAACCAAGAGCAAATAAGTAAACAGAAGCAGTGCAGCTCAAACGTAGGAAAACCAAAGAGGAGGAAAAGTTAGGAAGACAAGACAATTCAGAAGTGAAGACATTCAGAAGGTAAAAAATTGCGAACGCAACTGTGCGAGTATTCCTACTATATTCATATATTGTTTTATATCGTACTTGTATTTAATTTCTAAATTCATTGCAGATGTAGATATATAGATTTAAGATATACATATATTTTGTGATTAATATTAAACAGATTCATGATGGACCTCATTAATATCTTAACATTGACGGTTGACGGACTGAGAGCAAAATTGTTGTAGTTGGGACTTGAGACGACAGGACTAAAAAGAGTTTTGCAAGAACGACTTCTGGCCACTATGGCATTATCGCGAATGATGAAAACGTATCTGAATATGGTGACGCTGGTTCCATTGCAGTACCGCAGTTCATGGGGAGACGTACATTTACTTTGCGAGACATTGAAGATTCATTGTCCTCATTTTCTGGAGATGGTTACCCAGAAATTGAATTGCGAAGCAGATGCGTCGACGGTGTTTTGGAATGATCTCGAAAAGTACGTTTACGCTAAACATCTTATGAAGGCAGCCGCGAAATCATTTCTAACTGGGGTTAATAATTGGTCTAGTTTGAAAGCAGCGCTCATTGATGAATTTGGATTGAAATTATCCGCGATTAAGGTACACAGATTGTTGACGAACCGACGTAAGAAAGTAATGAGAGTTTCAGAGAGTACTTGTACAGTATAATTGAAATAGCGAAGAGCATAAACTTTAACGAACGAAGTGTGATTGAATACTTCACGGACGGAATACCGGACTCGAAACAAAATAAGTTAATACTTTATCAATGTCGATCTATAAGAGAGCTAAAGGTGTATGAGAAGCTCATGGGGAGTACGTAGTACACTAATACACGCGTCTTACCACAGCAAGATAAAGCGAATCGAAAAGCAGATGATAAACGTTGCTACAAATGCGGAGGTCAAAATTATTTAGCTGATGAGTGCAAATCCACAGATTATTAATGCTTTAAGTGTCAGCAATTTGGACACCGTTCTTTTGAATGTATAGAAGATCCATGAACGAGTGCTGTTAAGAAAGAAAAGGGAAATGTTAATACTGTTTCATCGATTGCACTCTCACATCGACGAATTTTTAAGGATATTTTAGTGAATGGTGTATCGTTCTCTGCATACTTAGATACTAGGAGTGGCTGCAGTTCAATGCGCTATGATTATCTAAGGAAATTGGACGACGTCAGATTGAATAAAAAATCTATTCAGACATTGTGTGGTATAGCAGATGTTGAGATAAAAACTTTGGGTAGTGTCAACATTGTACTTGAAGTCGATGGTGTGTCATTAAACACGAAATTTGCATTCGTCCGAGAGAGAGACATGGCACACTCAGTGGTTTTGGATAATGACATTTTGAAATATTTGAATATGAAATTAGACGAAGATGGAGTTACTTTTATCAAAAGGATTTCTAAGACAGATAAAAACCAAGGAAACAATTTAAAAGCTAACGATAATGGTGTCTCAAGAATTGAAAATCTCACTAAAGAGTCATGGTCTTGTCAGTATCCGATAGGTATCCGATAGAATACTTCAATCGATTTCGGGAAAATGAAATTTGAAATTTGAAAATAAATATCAGAGACGAGACAGAAGCGATAGTAGATAGGAAGGAGGGATATTTGAACAAGATAGATAAGTCGGACAGACTATTTGGCACGTATCACATTCAGCATGTTGGACTAATGGATACATACAATAAATATAATAAACAACACACCTCCTCGAAGTACGAATTTCCCCAAATGGCAAAGGAAAATATCGCCAAGATTCAAGACGAAAACAAGAAGACCTATAATAAGAAACGCTTTGTAGACACAGAGTATAACGTTAATGATCTGGTAGCCATTAAGCGCACACAATATGGCAAAATGAAACCTAAGTTTTTTTGGTCCTTATAAGGTAATAAAAATGTTTGAAAAAGTTTGAAGACATTTTGTCGAGAAACTAGGTAATGCAGAGGCACCAAGGCGTACTTATACAATAGCTGAAGATATGAAGATTTGGCAACCATCATTCGGAACGAATGACATGTCAGGTAGGCCGAATGTAGAGTATCGAGCAGGACAGACAGACCAAACGACAAGAAGTGGACGAAGTTATTGAGGACAGAAATGACAAAACACACGAGAGACAAACGAACGGACGATATAACTGTAATCTGTTCTTTATGTTAATATTCCTAGATCATAAGAAATAGTGCGTAAGCAACATGTAATTTTTGAAATAAAGTCAGTTGGATTTGAAACACGAAAACGTCAAGATCATTAACTCCCTGTGTTACTCATTCAACATACGGCATCAAACCTACATTTGCTTCACAGATATTGGAGTTGCAAAACGGATAATTCTTTTCCCAACAATATGACGTAGATATTAGACTTCACTCGAACGTGTTAATTTCTCGAATGTTTCTGATATCTCCAAAAAATTATCTATATAAACAAAGACTTCGTTTCTAAGATGGGATGGAATTACTTTGTCCATTCAGCTGGACATGGTATGAGATTTATTACAAAGGGCACTCTGAAGGACTTTAAACTTGTACTTGGAAGAGAATATGCGTCCTTCACCTTAGTTGCGTCTCCCTTGCTGACTTTACCGGGTTTTCTGACCAACATAATTCGTGAAGACCGAGCCTACACGGAGAATGCTTTCGATCTCTTCATAAATTAATTTCTCAATAACCGGAATCACCGGAATTTGTCTGTTTTATTAGTTTTGGATACTGTCAACTACGGATCGCAATTATTGTGTTTGAATGTCATTTCAGACATGAGAGAATGGATGTTCCAGAGGAATGTTGCACTCTATTTAAGAGAGAATTCCTTCTGGCAATAAATCAAAGGACTTCCAACAAACAATACCTAGGTAAAAATTCTTTGAAAGAGAAGGGACATTTTAAATGACTTACAAATATTTTGAAAAACTATTTCTGCATCTACACAGCCGACAATAGATTGGAGTTTACCAGCTGTGCGTATTCATGAACGAATGTTTTTAAAAGTTTTATTTTCACTCTCAAGTAATTTTTATGCTGTAAGTACGCCAATACATGAAGTTGAAGCTCCTGTCAAGCAATCCGATTTCATTTTCTCTAATAATAACACCTCCGCATTTGGTCGGATATCATTCGACTTATCAAATATTGAATGAATCTTTGCTGAAGGCGAGGGTGTTATAACCAGTTATAAAAATGGTTTATGTGCGGAGTTATACTCTGAATCAATATTTGTCTTAATCAGTTTTGATAGCTATTGACCGCCTCTGCTACTAGGCTCCTCAATTCCTCCTGCTGTTTAGATTGAGATCCCTTAGCAAAGTCTGGCAAAATCTGGTGGCTGCCTTTCGTCTGAGAGAGTGTTTAATATTCCTTTGTAGGAGTTTGCCTTCCATCCAAATCTGGCCAGGAACTCTAAGATATACCACATAATCCACATTAAAAAAAGTGCGTTAACCGAAATATACAAAGCTAGGAAGAAATGAAACGGACAGAGAGAAGTCGAATTTAGAGAGAGTTAACGAAAGAAATAGCGATAGAAATAGGAACCTTCACATCTTATATGACGCCCGGTGTTATGGCCACCATAGCATACCCTCCCGACCTTTATCACTGAATCTTAACCGAATCAATACATGTAACATAATCCTTATATAATTCGAAGAAAGGAAAAACAAATTATAAAAATTATAAAGAATTACCCAGAATTTGGTTTGTTTTGCTTAGAAATTATTTTGACTTTTTGGGTTTAATATATGTTATATTATTATGTTCAACGCAGAGCAATACTATGCGCTTTGTAGTGTATAGTGAGAGAGCAATAGAGAGGTAAAAATAAAAAAATAGATGCTAAAATAATGCATAACTAATGAAATATATATGACAAGATTGAATCATGTAAAGAATATATGAATCCAACAAACAAATTTCAAAGTTGCCACTTCACACTATACGCAGAATAAAAATTTTTTTTCTTCTGCAAACATATTACAACTTTAAATTAGTAATTGGAAACGTTCATCATGTTTCATTTAGTTGGCCAAATAATAAAACAAATTTATTTTAAGATAATGCAAGTAGTGATAATCCCAACATCCAAATAAACTGCGCGTAATTTCTTGATTATTTATAATTGATCACTTACATATTTGATTCATTTGTCGCTCTCCAACAATGAAAGATCTTTCACGATATATTACAATTATGGAAGTACGTGATTACTTAATTGTTAATGGTGGCATATGGATGATCTCATTAGTTTTGTATTATTAACATTTGTAAAAATGTTCGATCCTTGATCGCAAATTATAAATGCGTTGGTGTATGGTAAAAATATATACTCTCGCAAAGCGGATCATCTGTTCGATCCTTGATCGCAAATTAGAATGCGTTGGTGCGCATTGGATGAAAATATATTCGCTTTAAACGTAGTTGATGTAAGCCCCAGGAAAATTAAATTAAGGAACAAAATACGATTAGCAAATCTAGAGTTCCAATAATCATTTCATTTCTTCTACTATTTTGCAGATGCGGTAATTCGTAGGCTTTTAATCTTCATTTGCCGTCAAGCCCTGGCTCTACAATTCCAATCCTTGAATATTATAATTATTTAAAATAATATATATGTTCTCGTTACACGTATACCATAATAGTAAAACAAAGCAAGATGAACTGTCAAATGTCAAAGAAATTATAAATATAAAAATAGAACAATTAATAACGAATGTAAACAATGACGACGATAACGGTGAAGCGAAACGAGTATTTAATAATTCTTGACTATTGCATGGAACTCAATATTTTAATAATCGCTGTTGCAGCGAAGATTTATTATGGTCTTTATAATATAAAGCGAAAGTAACATATCATATCTGATTTCCTCTATTTGTTTTTAGCGTGACATCCCTGGTCTTAGATTTTATATATTATTTATATTGTGAGTTAAAAAGTTGATAGTTTAAGGTTTATAAATGTTTCACAATAAAAACATTCATAAAGTCCTATCATCTCGAGTTATTAGAAACACTTTTATTGATTACTTTACAGTAAATCATGAACATAAATTTATACGATCAAGTCCTGTCGTGCCGTTTTGTGACCCCACTTTGGCCTTTGTCAATGCTGGAATGAATCAGGTTTTTAATTTGGGATATAGAGCTTTTCCGTTTATTAATAATTTTTCAACAGTTTAAATCTATTTTTTTAGGAACTTCCCAACCATCCTATTCGCGTGTATGTAATTCTCAAAAGTGTGTGCGAGTTGGTGGGAAGCATAATGATTTGTCAGTTGTAGGAAAAGATGGTTATCATCACACATTCTTTGAAATGTTAGGAAATTGGTCATTTGGAGATTACTTTAAAGTAAGTTCTTGTACATGAATATATAATTATTTGAATAAGTATTTTTAGCATAAAGCATGTGCAATGGCACTTGAACTTCTATGTGGACCATATAATATCAATCCTCAAAGGTTGTATGTGACTTATTTTGGAGGAGATGAAATTAATGGACTTCCAGCGGATTTAGAATGTTATGATATTTGGAGAAGTTTGGGGTTTGATCTCAATGGAATATTACGATATTAAATAAAAATAATAATAATGTTCCAGATTTCCAGCCTCTAGAATACTTCCATTTGGCAGTAAAGACAATTTTTGGGAAATGGGACCTACAGGACCATGTGGCCCATGCACTGAAATACATATTGATAATTTATTAAACACTACTACAAATTTAGACAGAGTGAAATATGTCAATGCAGGTACACCAGCCATAACTGAGTTGTGGAATATTGTTTTCATTCAATATAATCGGTTCGTACTTTGTTTGTAATGTATAATGTATAATTATTATTTAATTAATTTTAGTAATTTAGATGGGTCTTTAACCAATTTACCGAATTTCCATGTTGACACTGGAATGGGCTTAGAAAGACTCACTGCAGTTTTGCAAAATAGATCTTCAAATTATGACACGGATATTTTTACTCCATTATTTGATTGTATTGAGAAGGTAACATTTTATTTTGGTTTTATTTTGTTTTTATGATGTATTGAATCGACTTATGTATTAAAGGGTTTTTTTTTTTTTTGTTTTTGTTTTTGTGAATATATTAGATTTTAGGTCGAAAACCTCTAGGCACGGTGAACAGTTTAAATATAAATTTCGGAAGCTTATAATAGATGGTGGATTACTGATCTGGCTGAAGCTGTTCTTCTTCATATACAGTGATCTATTTCACATATTCTACGTCCTCTTGTTCTTCCTCGTATTCTTTAGAATTTGATTTTCTTATTGTCGTTTTTGTTGTTCTCTCTTCATTCCTTCCTGTTCTCCATTAGAAAATATCCTGCCGCAAAATATACAGGAGAAATCATAAACAAGAACAAAAGCAACAAAATTACAACAACAAACAACGAAAATAGCAACAGCAAACAACATTCCAGATTATTTCCTCCTCTTGATTATTTTCTCTGGTTCATTTGGTCGTGTAGTTGCTGTTGTTGGGCGTAATTGCTGTCCAGTTTATGCTTTTTTATAGGTTGCAGAAAATCGAAAACAACAAAAACAATATGGACTACGACAGTAACACCAACAACAACATGCACTACAAGCACAAGTCGCCAAAGAACGGTCCTGGACGCAGTGAATGTCACGTTGTTGTTGTTGGTATTGTTGTTGTTGTTGTTTCTGTTATTATTATTATCTTAACGCTTGCTTGTTGGCGATGGTGTTGGCACTCATTGTTGGTACTGGTGTTGTTGTTGTTGCTATTGTTTCCCTGCGTTTCCGGCGAACGCGACGAACCCAAAACAGCAGCATCGACTTCCCTTCCTCTATTTCCCTCATCCTTGTCCTATTCCTTAGTCTTCCCCTCTCTTCCTCCCTAATACCACACCCTTAGCTACCCCTCCTCTCGTCGCTCCGTCCCTTTGATCCACTCCTGTTGTTTTTTTTTTTTAGTTGCTGCATTTAATGCGGCATTTTGTTGTTAGCCGTTGATTATAATGCATTGTTAGCGTACAACGGCAACACCACAGCAACAACAACAATCTGAGGCTGCACTCGGGTTGGCAACTCCTGGATATTAATACTCTTGCTGTTTGCATTTCCTGCGTCCTCGTCCTCGGTGGCCCCGAGGGCGAGAGAGGTAATATTTGCTGCAACACAAAACTAAGTCGGGGCATGCAGTTGTATCGTTGTTGTTGCTGTCGTGTTATTTTATCGTTTATTTTGCTGTTTTCCTTAATATTGTTGCTATTCCTGCAAATATCATTTGTTCCAACTCATTTTCATAATAAAATCATTTTTTTCCGATATTCATTTATGATACATTTGGGTGCATTTCTCTTCAATTGACGGTGTTGTCACTCTTGTTGTTGTTGCTGTGACTTTTTTATTGCTTCCATTGCTTTGTTGTTGTGTCATTTTTAATGTTTCAATTTTTGTGGTTGGGATTTATAAACTATCTTGTTGTTTTGATATGCTTAATGATTCCATTCCTCATGTCCGCGCTGTGTTTGTCCCAATGCCCCAATTGTTGTTCTTGTATCGTACGACGATATACTGTCTCTTACAGGTCGAAAAGTGAATTTTGATAACAATTCCCAATATATATATTTATATCAATTCGGAATTCATTGTTTCATGAGGATGCATTTCTGTACTTGGGTGGGGCACTTTCATTCTGGAAGTTTTGTATATTGAACCCACACAGCATCAAATATCTTGAGGTGTGAACGCTATCCGTAATCTTTGACTATGGACACAAACACCATACTTGTTCAAAATTATAACTTCAGAACTATTGAAAAACTCGCAAATAAGACCTAAAGTACCATAGCAGGGTGACTGTCTCGATTCGATCGATTTTTTCTTTTATATTAGCTTGTTATTTTTTGAATAAATGTTCATTGAAATTGACAATTTCCAATTAGATTAATAAAGGTTTTATGATTTTCTATTTTTTAGATATCAAATACAACAAAATATGGAGGAGAGCAATCCGCCCTAGACATTAATTATAGAATTTTAGCTGACCATTCGAGGATGATTGCAATATGTCTTTCAGATGGCATGCTTCCTGAACAGAAGTAATTATTGTACTTTTAAAAGTGTTCTCGTATTATAAAAATATTTTTTTTTAGTCATAAATTGAGGCGTGTTCTCAGAAAAGCATTGACAATATCGGAAAATGTATTTGCTAATAAAAACTTACTAGAACATCTTATTCCAGTTGTAGTAGAAACGTTAGGGATAGCTTATCCTGAACTATATACCAAACAAAATTCAGTTCTAGAGATGATAGCTCATGAGTATAATATTTTTCATGAACTTAAACATAAAACTACAAAAGAATTTAGAGCAGCTCTCTCTGAATTTCCTGAGTTAGAACATTTCGATTTATTGGAATATCCTGGTTTTATTCCCGCATATCGTGAATTCGTTGCCAAAAAAGATAATTTTCCAATAAATACAATACCAGGCGATTTTCTCTATAAACTTAATGATACGTACGGTCTTTCCCAAGAATGTTTTCAAATATTTGCTGATTTAAATAATATGTTTTTAGACGAAGAAGGTTACGAACGTGCAATGTCTATGGCTAGGTCAAAAACTCGAAGTTCGCTTTTTGGTACAAATGAATCAAATGATATAAAAAAAACCGAAATAGCACAAATATTAGCAACAGTAACAAAAAATCTGAAGCAAACTGAAAATGATTATAAATACAATTATTCTTTCAATAAAATTTTAAATTGTTATGTTGTTCCAAACATACGAGCTAAAGTTATAGGCATTTGCCACAATGAAAAGGTAGTGGACAATATACAGAACGATGCGTTGATTTCATCAAATGACAATATCTTCATTATAACAAATTGTAGTAATTTTTATTACCAATCAGGAGGACAACAATCAGATAGAGGAAAAATATTATTTCGAACGCCATTTGAAAAGATAATTGAATTCAACGTACAAAATGTAACATCCGTGAATGGATGCGTTGTGCATGTGTGCAAATTGTTTTATGAAAATAATTTGCAATTTTCTTTTTCTTTGGATCTGAGGTAGAGTTAATTGTGGATGCGGATCATCGTAAATGTAATACTCTACTCATACCGGTAAATAAGTTATTTAAGTTTGGTTTTTATTATTATTATTTTTGGGATCATTGTTGTTATTGTTATTCTTCTTATTGTAAATATATTATATACAAATATAGAATTATATATATATATATATATATATATATATATATATATAATTAATATATAATTTTATATATATATATATATATATATATATATATATATATATATATATATATATATATATATATATATATATATATATAATTATACTTCTTGTTCTTCTTGGTATTTTTATTACTATATAGTATTATTATTATTATTATTATTATTATTATTATTATTATTATTATTATTATTATCATTATTATTATTATTATTATTATTATTATTATTATTATTATTATTATTATTATTATTCTTATTATTATTATTATTATTATTATTATTATTATTATAATTATTATTATTATTATTATTATTATTATAATTATTATTATTATTATTATTATTATTATTATTATTATTATTATTATTATTATTATTATTATTATTATTTTTATTTTAATACTGAAAAACTCAAAGAGACATATCGATTGCCCGAAATGGATACATAGAAGATAGCATTGTATTTTCACTGTCTCATTATGTATAAATTTTGATGATACAATGGCACATAGTTGCTCATAGACCTGTTTATTAACTTGATTAATTGCAAGGAATTCTCATTGCCAGTTATATATAGTTATATGCTAAATTGACGTTCATTAATGGTATTAATCTTTTTTTTAAACCTCAGCAACTCATTTATTAAATGAAGCCATACGTTGCCTTTTTAATAAAACTACATATCAAGTATCGAGTGAAGTTACGAACAAATTTTTAAAACTGGATGTGGGTTTAATTGGAAAATGTCTAAAAACGGCCGATATCGAAGTAATGGAGAAATTTATCAAGTTAGTTATACACTTACATATTTAAATGCTTTAAATTGATTTTATTCTTTTTAGCAACATTATATGCTCCGCTGTTCCCGTTAGTGTAGATGTCATCACTGCATCCGATGTTATTCAAAGCGGGGATATTACTTTGGTTCCGGGGGAAATATATCCAGAAACGAATTTGCGCCTCCTCAGTATTATATCTAACCCACATAATTTCCATTCAAAAGAGTTGTGTTGTGGTACACATGCTTTAAATACTAAAGAAATTCAACATTTTTGCATCACTAATGTAAAGCAAATTACCCGAGCCCGTTATTCTTTTTCAGCCGTTGCAGGTACCATAGCGCAACAGGTACCTAATAAAGTAATAGACATAGAACCCATTTAATAAATATTTAAATTATTACAGGTTTTCAAAAACGTCACAACAGTACAGAATAGGTTTAATGTAATTGAGGAACAATATAAAATGAATAAACTTACAGACACTATCGATTTGCTGAAATTACGAGATGAAATACAGTCCTGTCTAATTTTGCTTCCATTTGGGTTCAGAGTTACGATTCTTGAAAAAATTAATGCAATATTACAAATTTTTAAAGGAACACAGCGAACGATCCAGAAGTATGTAAATACAAAAACAAAAAAACACTTACCGTTAATAATTAC